>JAHWFO010111876.1:0-15481 GCA_023313115.1 Rhysida immarginata | reverse complement strand
ATATGTTGTTACGAGTTGTTTGATATATTACATGCCATATCTTAACATTGAAAGTTCCAATGGTACCATATTGTATCATATAGACCATTAGAGCACGTGCTATTTAACCATTTCTTACTATCATTATTTACTTGTTATATTCACTCATGACACGTTGTTACGAGTTGTTTGATATATTACACACCATATCTTAGCATTGAAAGTTCCATCGGTACCATATGGTACTATTAGGCACGTGCTAGTAAACCAATTACCACTGTCGTTATTTACGCGTTATATTCATTAATGATACATCCTTAAACGTACACGTGCTATTACACCAATTTGTGGTATCACTAGTTACTCTCATATATTCGTTCATGATACGTCGTGACGATTTATTTTATATATTACATGCCATATCTGGTTAGAGAAAATTTTTAAAGGGGTATAATAATGTTACCATTAGAGCACGTGCCGTTAGAGCACGTACCTATTCCGGCTATCTCAGGTTCGTACTTATTCGTGCTCCGTCCCATATTAATGGATTGGTGAAAACGGAGTGTGAAAAAGTTAATTCGTTTTCAAGTTATCGTAATAAATAAATAATAAGCTCCTTACGAATAATAAAATTCTTTTGATTTAGAGTCCGTTCTGCCCTTTCAATAATCGTCAATCTCGTGCATCCTGCACGCGCACCATCTCATTAACGTTTAGAGCACGCGCTGAGCCGAACCTATATGCTTATTACGCGTTTTCCCTAATGCAATTGTACCGATTTCGGCTGTCTTCGAACTAAATTTATCAATTGGCTAAACCCTATTTAATAACGTTATATTCGTTCATGGCTCGTCGTTACGAGTGGTTTGATATGATACTTACTATATCTTAACATGGAAAAATTTTGGGGGGGTATCACAATAGTACAATTAGAGCGCGTGACACTGTACAGATTTCGACCATCTTCGAACTCGTCCGTGCCATTTCCCATATCTATCGATTGGTGAAAACAGATTTTCAAAATCTTTCATACTTTCCGAGAAAATCGAGTTACGGACGGACGGACGGACGGACGGACGGACAAGGCCAAAGCATAAAGCACCTTTCGGTACTTAATAATGTCATTATACCGGGTGTTTCAAATATACCGGTCATTTTTGAAACACCCGGTAAAGTGGAAATATAGTGGCTACTACTGTACAGCCACGACTTGGTAGATCATACCGACTAATAGATGTAACCACAGTGTGCTGAAGAGCACATGCAAACCGAACATTGACGCAACCAACGCAAACATCGTGGTAAAGATCGGTGAAATGGATCTTTCAGCATTAGCGCCGTGTCCTATGAAAAAATGAATCCCGCTAAACAGTCCGAACAGAATGGGTATGGAGAATCTTGGGAGAACGATACTTACCCGACAGTATTGAGCCATAAGTAATGCGTTTGATAGTGAGGAAATAATGGTTTAGAGTTGTTTCTTATGGTTCAGATTCCGGCTAGTTCCTATAAATATGGAAGGATATCATCGTGTTTTAGACAATTCCATTTTATGGTAACAATATCGTAAGTACCCATTCCGGCAAAGTTGATTTGCTGGCATGAATGTTGAGGAATTCAATCTTAGTCTCATACATTTACGGGATGAATTGGAACGTCGGCTGAAAGTTAGGGCACAGTCCCACTTAGGTGACAGCTGACCTCTAGTCATTTGGAAGAATGGCGTGCTCTTCCAACTGCAACATTTCAAAAATTACGGGAAGCAACATATAATGGTATCCGGATATTTATGATCATCTAGTGTAGAATTAAAATGTCGTACTAGCTCTCGAAATACAGAACGGTCGTCCAGAAAGTAAAGAAAGATTCGAGTGTATTTCAACAAAAAACGAAAGATATCAAAAAAAACTTTATTTTTAACAATATTAAACCTAATAATAATTTTGTACATAATCGCCTTTCTTACTTTTGTACATAATACTTTTCATAACGAAACACAAATTTATCAATTTATCAATTAGACACGACCAGTTTTTCTTTCTTTGGACAGATTATAATGTCTAATCAATTTGACGAGTGACCCAACTCTTTTTTCTGCATCCCAAAGGGATGCACAATGATTAAATAAAATAAAAATAAAAACGTGTCTTGTTATGACAAGTGCCTCAATAACGATGGCGATATGCAAAAAAGTAGTATGTTTAGTGTTGTTGCAGATGGTGTAGGTGGTATGTAAAAAAGACACCTGACCATCTTCCCAGTAACAATGTAACCTTCGTTGTTTCCATCTTAGATTTTAACAATCACATTATTTAGATAGTGGATTGTTATTCGTATTTCTAACAATATTACGCCCTGAATTTGCACTATCTATGACATTTTAACAATGTATTATATTTCAATTCGGAGGCTTTCTCTCTCGGTGGTCACGATCTAGCTGGCTTTGCGTTGAACCACGGCCTCCTAGAAACTACCAGGCCCATACGTGGAAAGATAAAACATTGTTGCGTCGTTCTGGTTGTGCTCGAGCAGCAACACCTAGAGAGAAGGCTTGCGGACAAAAGATGTATACATTGTTACATCATCATCAAGCGGCTATTGTTGTCGTATCAATAATAAGCCCTAAATTTGGCCACTTGATGATGATGTAATAATGTATACACCTTTGGTCCACAGGACTTATCTCTAGGAGGTGTTGGCTCGAGGCCAACGAGAGGCAGGCCAGTGCACTTAAAAGTCACCTGATCATCGAGGTCTGGGCAACAATCCATCCAACGACTTTCAGTGCCGAGGCTTTTTTTATAGGAGGCGTTGGCTCGAGGCCAACGAGAAAGACAGGGCTGGAAGCGGAAAAGTCACCTGACCATCCTTGTTCTAACAACAATCCAACCGATGGTTAGGTGACTTTTCCACTTCCAGGCCTGTCTCTCTCGTAGGCCTCAGGTAGTGCTATTACAGAAGTAAGTTCAACGTTATACTCTTATAGCTTCAACAACACGTTACTGACGTCATGTTCAGGCCTGGTAGTTTCTAGAAGGCCGTGGTTGAACTTAATTCTGTAATAGCACCACCAGAGCAACGTAACAATGTTTTATCTTTTCCATGTTCAGGCCTGGCAATTTCTAGAAGGCCGTGGATACACCCACTTGTTCTTTACTTTTTAGACGACCCTCGTATTAATCGAATTAAATTCTTATTTAGGATTTATATAGTTCGAGGTCTTTGTATGGCTATTAGATATATGCTGAGTTAGCAAAACTCATGGGATAGTTACTTAATATCTGGTCGGGCCACCTCTGGCCCTGTGGAGTGCAGCAATACGGCGTGGTAGTGAGTCTGCAAGTCCCTGGTACACTTCTGGAGGCAGTTGACACCAGATAGTCTGCAGAGCCGAAGATAGTTGCTGCCCGTTCGTGGGCGGATGATCCAGTGCCCGGAGCCTGACTTCAACAGCATCCCAGATATGCTCGATGGGATTCATGTCAGGGCTCCGGGCTGGCCAGCTCAGTCGTTGGACCTCTCCTGCATGCTCCTCGAACCATTCGCGGACGACATTGTGGTGGAGCATTGTCATCTTGAAAGACTGCTACGTCGTCAGGGTGTTGAAATGTCAAAAACGGGTGCAGATGATCTCCGATGAGTTGACGATACCGTGGACCATTCAACGTTTGGTCCAGGATAACCAGAGGGCCCATTCCAAACCAGGAAAATGCACCCCAGACCATCACTGACGCCCCACCACCCTGCACCACCACCTGTTGGCATACGGGATCCATCGTTTCGTGAGGTCTGCGCCACACACGGTGCCTCCCATCAGCGTGGTACAGTTGATATCGTGACTCATCTGAACATATGACGTTACGCCACTGTTGCAGAGTCCAGCCAAGATGGTTGGTGGCAAATGCACGCCGGAGTGTCCGATGACGCTGGGTAAGCATTGGCACCCGTGTAGGGCGACGGCTGCCAAACCCGAGGCATGCAGATTCCGACGGATTGTCCACCGAGAGACGTTTCTAGTGCGGCCAGTATTGAACTGGTCTGTGATTTGCTGCACTGTTGCGCTCCTGTCTCTCTGAATCATTCGTCCCTGGTGTCGCCGGTCACGATCATTCAGGGCAGCTGGACGCCCGGTATGGTGCCTGTTGTAGACTGTGATGCCTTCATCCAGCCATTCCCGATACACCCTGGAGACAGTTGAGCGGGGAAAGCCAAATTCCTGCACCACTGCCGAAATGGAACATCCCATGCGTCGGGCACCTACTATCATACCCCGTTCAAAAGACGTCAACTCGCGACGACGTGCCATTTCTGATTAATCACTTATCCAAGCTCTTCCCACAACGTCTAATGGTCCATTCCCAGAATCCGTTACCCCTGTGAATTCGTGAGCCATGCCCATCAATCAATGTGCTTGCTATCTCATGAGTTTTGCTAACTCAGTGTATATGAAATATGGAGGCCTTGCAATGCATTATTGATGCACATGTATTATTTCATATCCGGTTAGCTTTTTGTCATGTTTTTTATACATAGATTGCTCCATTGCATTATGGAAATTTTCTCCATATATAAAGCGTTTTTTAAAGAAATCTAATCTAAATATTAATTAATAAATGGTGAAAAATAGTAAAGAAAATAAATGGTTCGAGTCCAGGCCGTGGAATTTTCTTTACTATTTTTCACCATTTATTAATTAATATCAGAGGTAATGGCGTGAAAAAATCCTCCTTGACCATTTTCCAATTATTACTAAATATTAATCTTAAAATACGTTTAACAAAGCATAGTTATCTATACATCCTCGAAAGCTAAATTTTCTGGGAAAGAATAAAGCTTCACCATTTTCCCCGGCTTCGTCAAGGTGATAAAATGAAAAGCTGCTTATACCAACAGCACCTCTACTCAAAGCCTGAGCGCGAAAATTTCATACATTGTTACATCATCATGCGGAGTCATGATTTAGAGCTTATTATTGGTAGAAAAACGATTAAACATGACTCCGTATGATGATGTAACAATGTATGAAATTTTCGCGCTCAGGCTTTGAGTAGAGGTGCTGTTGGCTATACTCTGTCCAACGAAAGAAAATCTGGGCGTGTCTAATTAAATTTCCGATTTTAATTGTTAGACATTGTTGCTAAGTAAAATTAACAATCGCTAACAATTGAAATTGGAAATTTAACTGGACACGCCTAGTTTTTCTTTCGTTGGACTCTCCAACTTGGACAGTGTATAAATATTTTGAAAATGAATAATAGTATCTAACAATATGTATGATTTCCAATGAACAGTAAAGTATCGATTGTTGAGGTAAAAGTTAACAATAAGAAGCTGTGAACAAAGTAAATGATTCAATCAGTGTTGCCAATTTGGCATTTTTTTAAAGTGCTTCATGTTTTCATTGTTTTTTGCATTGTCTAATTTTTATTAATAATGTCCAACAAAGGACAAGCGCATGAAAAAAAAATACCTAATTGGCAACGCTGGATTCAATAGCAAAAAGGATGAATAAAAAAGATTACACTAGTCAACACACAATTTGTGACTACGACCACACAAAGTGTTCTTAGTAGTAGTTTGTAGGTAGAATCCGAATCTGCTTTTAGATTTTTTTCTATCACGTCAAGTTTCCAAGTTATGAACATCGAGACTTCTATGTTAAAGTAATGGGAGTGAAGAGAAGCGGCTACATTGTTAAAGTATCCATATTTTGGAGCCGCAAGGAAATTTACCAGGCCCGAAACACTGAATGATTTAAAAATGTTTCATTGTAAAACAAGAAAGCTGTGCGTGCTAGAGAAATTTAAAAATTACATTCGTAATCAGCAGAAAAAATACTTAACAAAAATCACCCACTTTCATTTTGTCACAAGAAAAATCTTAAATTTTGTTGGCCAGTGTTATTAATTACAATTTAGAACCTCCAAAAACTTTTAAATAAACAAACTAATTTCGATTATTCAAAATTGTAATTATTAATCTGCTTTTATTCATCCTTTTTACTGTTTAATCATTTACTTTGTTCACACCTCTAATTGCTAAGTTTTACCTAACAAAAGATACTTTACTGTTCATTGTAAACGATTAATAGACGATTAATAGTTAGATCCTGTTATTCATTTTCAAAATATTTAGCAGCTATTCATTCCGTCACCTTGAAGAAGCCGGAAAAAGATGGCGAAACCAGTTGTGAAATAAATATTCATCAATAATGCATTGCAAAGCCTCTATCTTTCATATTTCTTATTTATAAACCTATAATATTTTTAATAGTAGCAGTTAATACATAAAATAATATTTACATTTATTATTTATTATTAGATTCCAATCCCATGGGAAACAAAATTTCAACTTTATTTGGCACTTCTTGGTGGGACAAATACCCAAATTACAATTTGCGTCCGGTAATCACCGCAACACCCACTTCGCCTGATATTCCACTTCTCGCATGTTCGTTGGCTCTAATCATCATTGTTTTAACAATGATATTGGTTATGTGCTGGCTTTGTCTGAAGGGGAAAAACGCAGCTAGTCCAATCCATAACGGCATTGCTTCCTCCAGAGGTTTGTATACGACTGAACATTGAGTGCACTATTAGTTTCTCCATGTTTTTGATTTTTTCATCTGTGTATTAAAGGGGATCATCTGTAAGGCTGCAAAACTCTGGAATTGAAAGAGAGTGTACAAAGTATTGCAATCATCCGTACCATAAACGTTTACGATGGCAACCGCAAATGAATGCCCAGTGCTGTCGGGGATAAAAGCGTACTTTTTGACGCAATGTATAGATATTTTATTTTACATTATTTGTTAATGTAATAAAAACTGGGCTATTAATTTAAAGCCTTAAATCTTAGTTAAATTAAGTATTTTATTTTTTGTTTTATTGCTTGTTATATGATGACCTGACCATCTGGAAATAAAAGGATGATTTTTGAAAATCATTTACCGCTTCGAAAACTGTGAGGATTATCTTGTATAAAATTATTCAAAGTAATCCATACCGTGTAAATAAGGTAGCAGATGAACAGTCTTTGCCTTTAGCCTTTCATTTATACAAAATAAATGTTAATAAATACATGAGAAATCTTTTGGAAAAGATAGAAGATCTAAAAACAAGCAGAAATTACCATATAACAATATGACATGTGGTTCACTGAAAAAATAATCAAGAGAAAGAAGAAAACACAAATCCACAAAAATAGTTTAATACGAACTTGTATATACATTTCGCTGACTACGTCAGCTTCTTCAGTAAGATACCTGGACTCTGAAACTACTGATTGCCCAAGTGTCTCGCTGAAGAAGCTGACGTAGTCAGTGAAATATACATGGGTCATTCCACGTCAATTCAAGCAGAAATTTTATAGTTTTGGCATTGACCTTTCGGATTTTAATTTAAATTGGTATATACTGTACAATTGCCCTAAAGAGTTAGTAATAAATGCCAAATATTATTTTTTTTTTCATATTTTAGGAAGCTACGGACATTTAAAATTTTTGAAATTTGAGTGGGGGCCTTATCTATGAAGTGCTGTAACTTCGGTTGTATTTTACTTAGAAAGATGTGATTGGTGACATATGAAAGCTCTTTAACTGTAGATTCTACATGAAATTTTTAACACTGTATTACTGCATGCGCAAATATTTGAATTTAATAAAAATATTTTATTTATGCAAATTTCTCAAATGGTGGGTATTTTTCTCGTTAAAAATTATTAATATCTTACACATGCTTTCATAAAAACAATACAAAAAATTCAAAACTGTGTTTTGCTCCGTTTTGAAGATATTAATTTTTAAAGCTTGAGCTCCAAGCAGCTAGAGTTAGGTAGTAGGGACTTGATTACTCGTACAGGGAAGAGATGCGTGTAACCTTGGGACCATTCATTTATTTACGTTTTATTATTTATATAAATAGTATTATTAATTATAATTACACGGAAAATAAAATCAATAGTAGCATTGCAATAATAATTATATCAATAGGAAAAATGTTTCTTAGAACTTCAGATTTTTTTTTTCAGAAGTCAGAAAGGTATTACGCATCTGTTAAATAAGAAGATAATTTAGTAAGAAAATATAAATTTGCATTATGATGTCGAATTGGTAGTAATAATGAAAGTATATTTACGTTACACTTCCTCAGAGTCAGTCACTTCTGAGTTACCCTGAAGGACGAGATGAATTGCAAGGCAGCTGAAGTTGATACAGGCTTCATTATACAAGGTGATTCAAAAGTTAGTCTGCAGTAGTGCATGGAAACGTGTACAGCACACTCATCAGTGCACTTTCTGCAGGACGTCCTTGCTGATCGAATCATCTCGCGAGACAACTGGCCTGCACGCTCGCAGGACCACATACCTCTCGATTTCTTCCTTTGGGTTGCCTTGAAAGGTAAAGTGTATGCAAACAATCCGCACACTTTGCCTGAGCTGAAGGAAGATATCACAAGTGAAGTTCTGCAAATCTCACCAGCCATATTGAGCAGAGTGTTTCACAACGTGCAACTGCTCTTTTATCTCGTCATCAGGGATTGAATGTCCCTTAAGGTGCTTTTTCTTCTTTGTGAAGTGGTGAAAGTCGCAAGGTGCAAGAGCTTTCATCTCTGAACTGTACACGCTGCAACATCCCTAGTGTGTGGCGATTGTTTGCGGACGAGCGTTAACGTGCTGCAGAAGATGGTCCAAAGCTGCCATTCAATTCTGGTGTCGAAAACAACCCCGAACTTCCTCGCCGACGGGTTTACCTGAGTAGTCACACGTTGATGCAATGCGTGGAGAGGGATGGGTATAATGTCGAAAAGTGAATAGTGCATTATATAGAGGACAAATGTAAGTATCAGATACAAAAAGAATTTTGAAAATCGGTTAACAAGTATAAAAGTTACAGCCATGGAGGCATTACTTTTCGATCAACCCTAGTATCTTCTCTATATTTATTGAATTTTCTTTTAAAACTTAATGAGTTCACATTGAAAGGAATAAAAAACAGCTGTAGAATATTTAAGACAATCGGATATTACTACAAAATTTATATTTCTTAGGATACCTTGTCCATCTGAAAAACTTAACCTCGAGTAACCATGCAATTGTGGCTTGGAACTCAGCTTTAAAAATTAATATCTACAAAATGGAGCAAAACACAGTTTTCGATTTTTTGTATTGTTTTTATGAAAGTATGAGTAAGATATTAATAAATTTGTAACGAAAAAAAATACCCACCATTTGAGAAATGTGCATAAATAAAATATTTTTAATTTCAAATATTTGCGCATGCGTAATACAATTTTAAAAATTTCATATAGAATATTTGCGCCAATCACATCTTTCTAAGTAAAATACAACCGAAGTTACAGTACTTCATAGATAAGGCCCCCCACTCAAATTTCGAAAATTTTAAATGTCCGTAACTTCCATAAAAATGAAAACAAAATAATGATATTTGGCATTCATTGCCAACTCCCTAGGGCAATTGTATATATCAAATTTCTTTAAAATCCGAGAGGTCAATGCCAAAACTATAAAATTTCTGCCTGAATTGACGTGGAATGACCCATGTATACTTCAGCGAGACACTTGGGGAATCAGTAGTTTCAGAGTCCAGATATCTTACTGAAGAAGCTGACGTAGTCAGCGAAATGTATATACAAGTTCGTATTAAACTATTTTTGTGGATTTGTGTTTTCTTCTTTCTCTTGATTATTTTTTCAGTGAACCATTGTCCACAGTTTCTGGCATCCCTTGCGTATTTATGGTATGTTTCTCTTAGTTTTTAAATTACTGTACTTATTTCTTTTACAGGTTAGAGCAATGTTGTGGTTTGTAGTTATATTAATCGGATCTTTTATTTTACCTGGAACATTGACATGAGCATCATACTGTGAATTATTAGCGGAACATTACAAGTTTTATTGGAAGACTACCATATAGGCCTAATAAATGGCGATATGTTTCTTCTGTCTACTCACCTTCATCTTTATTTACTGCATCACTGCTGCTGTCATCGCCACTGTATTTATCACTACTCTTTACGATTTGAATTTGTTGTGGAAAAAGAATTCTATTTATATCCAGGCCAATACGGTAATTTGCTACATGAGGTTCATGCATGATGAGACACCTCCTCATTTTTCTGTTGCTGTTATAGCGATTTTCAATGAGCGATTCCCGAATAGATCTATGGAGAATTAACATCTTGCCCTGTCGTTATCATTACTTCAGTGATCCATTAGATGTTTACTTATGCAGCCATTTAAAGGCCATTGTGTATTAAAAATCTATTGAAAAATTTTTCGCCAAGATGTTGAAGAAGGATATCAGGAAATACGGCAGGAACTTACTATAGGGGTGAGAGTAAGGGGTTTTCAAACAGATGGACAAAACCGGATTTGGTGATGGCGACGGTACCGGATACAATGTCATCAAATTGGAACTTTCACGCATAAACGGCACCCGAAAATGCAACCGGCGTTGAGCTCAATATCGGGATGTCAGGTTGATCTCCGACTCGTCGCTTTCACTGTTTTTTGAACGCGACAACTGAAACGGCATCGTCACCGAATCCTGTTTTGCCAGTATCTGTGAAAATGCCCTAAGAATTAATGATGCAGTGCTTAGAAGCGTCTTGGTAGCTATTTTGATTACTATCTGTAGAACTATACATTGGCTTTGTAAACAAATACGTATGAACAAAAAATACCTTGAATTAAAAAAACTAAGTGAAACAGGCCACATGTTTATATGAAATTTATTGCTTGTTTTCAGGTTTTCTATAAGCTTTCCAAAAGTTTTCTACATATTTGTTAACACCTTTTATAATTTTTTAATTTATGAAGTAAACCTGTATTCAGATCTAGTATTGCTGTGAAACTAAATTAACAGAGACTGATAAGCAATACGGTAAATAACTTATTAAGCTGCTGATGCGTTTCGAATCACCTTCATTAACACACAAAAAATTTCATTTCTGATTTTGTTGTGTGTCGATATATAATTTAGCTGTGTTCATGAAGGTTATTCGAAGTGCTTAATAAAATATAGAATGCTGTATAATTGGTTATCAGTCCCTGCTATTGTGTAATAATTTATAATTTTTGTTTGACCCAACACTGGATCATTTTATAGCTCTCTTAAGTATATTATCAATTAATTAAAGAAATGATTCCTTTTAGGCACTCTAGGATTTTTCATATCTACGCCTCCTGACGAAGCATATTTAGATTCTCCTCCAGATTCTCCTCCGTTATACGAGGCTCCTCCGTCGTACGAAGAAGTTATGAAAGTCATGAAAGCTCTGGCATCTGACACCAACTGCACGGAGTCGAGTGCTTCTAACGACGAAGGTGATCGACATAAAAACGAATCCCCTTCCACCTCACAATCCAGGTAAGATCACTTATTAACATTATATCATCAAAGGTAATGGCAGAAAAATTACTATTTCCCTTATTTGTACTAGGCTTCGCCGTCTGTTCCTTACTCCATTTACGACCGAATTGTGGCAACTTGCTGCATCTGGAATAGACAGTCTACCGCGTGCAGTCAGTAGTAAATTCTCACCTAGGAAACTTTCCGATCCATTTCCTGGTGTTTTTAATTTTGATAGAAGTAGAAACAATGAAAACAAATTGGACCATATTACATCAGAAAATAATGACAACGTAGCAAATGAAACAAGTTCACAAAATGAATACTGTTATGGAGCAACTGCGAGAGTGGAAACAACGATTTTGAATCCAAAACATCTGAGTGACCAAGAGATATCTTCAGAAAATGCATCTCACAGTTATCAAACATGGCCTTTGTCTTTAGGAGGTAGGAAGAAAAACAGACAGAAAACGTCATTTAGAAATAAAAATGACATGAGTACAGAAAGCGCACAGTCAAGTGAAACTGTGATTTCGGATGTATCGCCGACTAGGTCGGTGGTAATGGATCGGGAATTCATTTTAGCATCCTTAGAAAAACTGCCAGATATCATGTCAAATGAGATATTGAAAGGTTTTGATACAAATGCTAATGGTAGCGAATTGCAAACGTTCCATAATGCGGAGGACATAAATGCTGGAGAGGGGCAAAGCTCTACTTTCGTCGAAGAAAATTTAATGCCATTTGATAAACCAGAAACAGCGTCGCTGACAAAGGAACCCATTTACAACATTGATACAGAAATAAAAAGAGAAGAAGTTTATAACCCACAAGAAAATTCAAACAGCCAAGAGAAGACAAATGAATGCACTTGCCAAAGAATGGAGCCGAGCATCTCATCATCAGCTTGCTCTTGTCATTCTTTTCTACAACCAGAGGAACAAGATGATAATTCTGAAAATAAAGACGTAACTGAAAAGTTCATCGCCATCGTGGAAAAAAAACGGTAATAAATTTTTCGTAGTATATTATGTATAGATCCTGAAAGACTGAAGAAAAAGTGTGAGAAAAAAAAACATCTTAAAAACTTCAAATATTTTCATTTCTATGGTGCAAGAGAAAAAATGCAGGAAAATTTCTTAGAATGACGCGTGTATGCACATTACTATTTTGTGGGCTAAATATATTAACGAGTTTGTATGAGTGTTTCAGTGATTTTTAATGAGGATGAAATTCCGTATTTCACTTGAATAGCGAAAATAACAAGTGAAAAGCTTTCTTAATACCCAAGCTTATTCAGATGGGCTTACAGTCATTCATAGACACACTGACAACTCAATTGAAAGTGGACACTTTCGATTTTAGACGTTTTGTCGAATGTCTAGAAAAATACTTGACGAATTATTTGACGAAACTTCAGGCGTGTAACGAGTATTTAAACCTCATACATTTCAGTAAAGGTTTTGTTCCGAAGGCAAATAGGGTATCAGCAATAAATTGAACAGAAAAAATAAGTTTTGGAATCGCGCTGTAAAAAATAATGCGTTGTAGCTGTAGCATATGACCACGAGGCTTCTTTTACTTATGTGTTCATTTGTAGGAAAGTAGCACATATATTTATGGAGATGTAAAGGTTTCTTTAAAAAGATGAAATTTTTTTCGTGTTTTCTTTATAACATCCAGGATTTTTCAACCCAATGCAATGCCATTTTCAGAGAACTTGACAAACTACAGTAGAGACAACACCCTGCAATCAGAATATTAAAATATAAAACATTTGATGAAATATGAGCATTTATACTAAGTAATGTTTAGCTGCGTACGCGCAAGCGTCCCAAAATCTTTTGCATAATTTATTAGCCAAATGTATAGAGCTACTGTTATAAAAAGCCCAAGCAAATATCGTGAAAATTCAGAAAGATATCGTTGATAGAAAGAGTTGATATCAAAAATAAACAAAACGAAAAGGGTTTTTTTTCCAAATTTTTATTTTTGGACCGGCCACCAGTATCAACTTTTTCTCATTACGCTGATATGAAGTCAATACTTGCTTGAGCTTTTTCTAAGAGTAGCTCTATACATTTGGTTAATAAATTACGCAAAAGACATTTCGATAATGCTTGCGCATGCGCAGTTAAAATTATTTTAGTAAAATGCTCATATTTCATCAACATTTAATATTTTTATATTTTGATTACAGGATGCTGTTTCTAGGCGTAGTTTGTCAGTTTCCTGAAAATGACATTGCATGGGGCTGAAAACCCTGCATGGTATAAGCAAAAAACTCACGAAAAAATTTTCCATTTTCATATACGTGTTATTCGCATACAAATGGACACAGATAAGTAAAAGAAGCCTCATTAGCATATGCTACAGCTACAACGCATTTCAAGCATTATTTTTTACAGGTGATCCCAAACATTATTTTTTTCATTTTATTGCTGATTCCCTATTTGCTTTCGAGACAAAACCTTCGCTGAAATATATCCTGTTTACACCCCTGAAGTTTCATGATAATTCGTCAAGTAGTCGACAAAACGTCTAAAAAACGAAAGTGTCTACTTTCAATTGGGCAGTCAGTTAAGATAGGCACAGAAATTATTTGTTTAAATTATAAAATAGAAAAATATGCTTAAAATTCATTGCACTCAAATTCATTAAATTTAATCTCCCCGTTAGAACTCACATTTGTTCACTGCTATTGCACATATGAGTAGACAAGAAAATCCAATTGAGTTTCCCACTGAGAAAAGAGAATTTTCTCACAAACTATTTACTATTTTAAAATCCAATTAAGGTTGGGAAATTTTTTTTTAGTTTTATTTAAAATTCGGTACAAATGGATTTATTAAAGAAGATTTTCTAAAAAAAACATTTGCTTATCGTGGTATTTCATCTATTAGCTGAATTATGTATGAAGACACGCACTTAGTACAAATTATTCCATATAGGCTCAGTGCTCATTACACATCATTAACTTATAAATTATGTTCGTGATCTCGTGATAAATGTAAATTCTGTATATTTATAATTATTCCACAAAGAATCTGCAATACCATTGAAAAATGCTTCAGATTATACAACGATAACGAAACACAGAAATACATTCGGAAATATGATTTATATGGAAAAAAATACCAACTGGTTAAATGTAACCCTACGAGCATATAAATTAAATCTGGAGGCTAAAGTCACCTGATCAAAATAGGTCTAGCAACAATCGAAAAAACACTGATTGTTAAAATCCAGGAGGGGAAACAATGAAGTTTACACTGTTGCTAGACCTATCTTGGTCAAGTGACTTTTCAATGCCGGAGCCTGTCTTTCTCGTTAACCTCGGTGAAATCTCGAGTGCCGTGATCTATTAGACGAAACTGGCATTTGTCAGGCATTAACTCCTTAAAGTTTTATTTTTACACAATAACAATTCTTACAGCACGACAATCACTTACCGTAACTTTGAGAAATTTCAAACTTACACGGGGACATTACGACCTCGGAATTTTAGTTTAATACGAGACTTCGTATAGTTGTAGTGTACCTTTAGGATGTTAATATACTTAAATATTAAGGCGCACTGATCAGCTAATTTTGAAAAAAAGACGGTTTAAGGTTTCCAGCACCATATATAAGGGACAGTTTTCCTCTTTGATTGTAAGTTCAGACGGCAGCGTGGTTGCTGCTCACAAATCAAATGGGGCGTGCATATGCTTTTTGTTCTCATTGATGGCGCTAGCGTCAGCTTGATGTATCGAGTTTCCCGCGGTATATCAATGGCGTTTGTTTAATGGAGTTCTTGACGATATTCTTAGCGTTTTTTTGTGTGTGACGACAACATGGATGAAGACAGTCTAACAAACGAAACGGTTGCTGAACTAAGAGGATATGGAATTAACTCAAAAAAGGATAAGGAGGTTTTAAAATTCCATATCTTTACTCGGAATATTGAGACGAAAATGGAGTGGATTATAAAAATTAGAACAGGAAAGCCTGTGAGTCCGATTGTCCGGGTCGCAGCTGACGTTTTTCCGACTCCGATTATGATGTAACAAGCATGGGTAAGTTATTTAGTGGCTAGATATATCTAAATAAATAGATTAATATAACTGCTTGATGTTTCTGTAAGACGTAG
>JAHWFO010111871.1:0-15908 GCA_023313115.1 Rhysida immarginata | reverse complement strand
ATAAAAAAATTAATATCTCTAAACCGGCTTAGCCTGTTTTCATGAAAAATACGTCTATACATAGTTTAAGGATCCCTATACGTATGAATTAATTTTTTTGCACTGTTGTTCTCGATAGCTTTCTGGTACATTCCTCGTTCATTGGACTGTTAATGTATCGACGGTAGCGCGTCGATCACTCTTAACCAGCCGTCGCAAGCGCCGCTCATCCCGTTCATTAACGGCCCGCATCCCCTACAATTTGCACATCTTGTCCATTCTTCCATTCATTGTACACCTTCACTACGGCACTACGCGAACAGTTCACGAAAGCTGCGGCTTCCGAAAGCTGCGGTTTTCGAAAGTCTGTTAGGTCGCATACTTTACACATGACGGCAACTATTGCTGTACTAATGTTCCTCTGAAACTACCTTTATATGTCTTCCAACAGGCACGTTTATCCGCCCCCCTCCCCTGTGAATGGGCACAACCGTATTTACATAAACCTACGTGGCGGCATAATTCAGTGACTCGATCCTGTATACGTCAAGGCACAATTTAAGATATCCTCTAAATATGTATAAATTTTATCCGGTTATGCTATTTGCCGATCCGGAGATTAGCTGCACAAAATTGGTCACATACGTATAGACGGATTTTTTTTTCAAAATTTCCACATATCATTTCGGATCATGAGTTTTAAAGTCATTTTCAGAAAAAAAAATTGTTTGGAAAACGAACACACAGGCCTTCACTCTTAGTGAGTGGCTGGCCAATAATATAGGAATCAAAGGTAAACAATTGGAATTTAATACAACAATCGGTAATTGAGGCGAAACAGGAAAGTTTAAGGTGGTGCGCATGCAATTACGAGTATTTATGCAACTTTTAAAATTTTTAAACGATATATGTAGATATTCCATATTCTAGAAAACAGAAAAAAAACTTTGTAGTAATAATTTCACTTCGTTTCCTTAAAACTAGACAAGTGTTTTATTAAAAAGTTTACCGGCTTGTAAAAGATTGTTAAATACAATATCTAAGCTCAAAAGTGAAATTGGTTGAAAAAAAGACATACGAAAACAAAATTGCCTTTACGGATTGCATGGCACTTCTCAATTCAAACACAAAAAATATCATTTCCAGAGTGATAATAACGCAGGGAAGGTGGAAAAAAAAGGAGAACCACTCCTATTTTTTTAGGATTTTACTGTGGTCGTGAGTAATATTTTTTTTTTATTCTTACATCTGCGTGTAAATGTTTCGGAAACGACAAATAAACTTGCTTCATTCCATAGACACTTAATTTATATATAACTGCTGACTTCTGGCGGAAACATAAAAAACGCTCTTGGTCATGAATTTTTAATATCCACTTTTAATGAGTAAATCAATTACATAAAACTTCGCACGCTTTGATGCAAGTGCCTTCTTTAAATCGAAAGTGGCTATCAAGGTGGATTTAGGTTGTTGCCGCTCCAAGCAAATTTTTTTGAGCGCCCCTCTAAATATATTTTCTTTAATATGCTCATACTATTTAATATGGAATAATTTGAAATGCTATTTTAAAATTTACGTTCTGATGCAGAACACTATTATAGAAAAAAAAAAAAAAAGAGATAAGACATTATTCCATAAATGCATACATTTCCCTGATAATACCAAAACTAGGCGTAAGGGGTCGTCCATAAATTACTTAACGCAAAATTGGCTATTTATAACTCCCCTTCCCCCTTGTACCGCGCCCGTAACGCACCTTCAGACCGCTCCTTCGATAATTACTTAACGCTGGTCTCGTCTTCCCCCCCCCCCCTTCATTTTCAAAACGCGTACAATGCTGAATTTGTTTTATTAGAAATTGTAGCAAAGTTACAGAAACAATTAAACTTTCACCAGTTGTTGAAGTAACATTGCATTTTATGAGTATCAATTATAAAATTAACGAGTACTGAGTGAGAAGACAAATAATACCCTTTAAATATGAAAAAGTGATTTATTCATTCTCCCATGGATAATATAAAAATCTCAAGAGCCTTCCCACGGCACCAAATGATAATCTGCCTTTCAGCAAGAGGCATGCATTGACCCCTGTAATCAGCAACAATCGAGGAAGCTATGAGCTGTGTATCATGGAAGGAACTGAATCATCAGTAATCTACAAAACCAGCAATGTATGAGGCGTGTTCAAATGAAACCTGTTCGAGTCAAGTAGATGTTGTAGAAAAAGGCAGGCAATAGGAAACGCAAGCAAATAAACTGCTTTGTAGTGAAATTGCTCCACCCACAAGGAGTTATCCGAATGAGCCAAAAGTAGGTATACAACAAGAGATACATCTGAACACACCTTTATTAAGTCCCAACGGAAAGCTGCATCAGTAGGTTGTGGCACCACCTCTAGCGGCGATGCATTGTTCCAGTCGCAGGTGTAGGTGATCATACAAGTGGCGAATGTCATCTTGGGGTACGTCTGCCCTGGACTGGTGAACCTGCTGTGTCAGTTCATGGAGATTCCGGGGTGATCGTAAATGACGTCCCACCATGTCCCACGTGTTCAGTTGGCGATAGGTCTGGAGACCTCGCGGGCCGTAGCAGACAGTTGACATCATGCAGACATGCCATGCTCATGTTTGCCGTGTGCGGTCTGGCGTTATCCTGCTGAAAGACTGCGCCGGGTATGGTGTGCAGAAAGGGCAGTAATATGGGCTGCAGAATCTGTGACGTACCATGCTGCTGTCAGGGTGCCTTGGATGGTGACTAAAGGCGTTCTGGTATCGTAGCCGATGGCACCCCAGACCATGATCCCGGGTGTTGGTCCACGATGGCGATACCGGATGCATTGTTCAGTGGCACGTTCCAATGGTTTGCGCCACACCTATCCGTGTCTGTCGTCGGTGTCCAAACAAAAGCGGGATTCGTCGCTGAAGACACCGGGCGCCATTCCATTCGCCAGCCCACTCGTTCACGACACCATTGCAGTCGTATCGCGCAGTGCTCAGGTGTCAAAGGAAGACACAACAACGGACGCCTGGCAGACATTGTCGCGGCGTGTAACCGGCGTGCTATTGTCGCTATTGACACTGGAGCAGTATCGAGAATAGTGATGCTGTCGCGCAGTTGCCGCAGGGTGATGGTTATGTCCGCTAGTGCTGTTCGCAGTATCCGCCTATCGGTACGAGCCGACATGCTCCTCCGGACCCCAGAGCCTGCTCTTCTGGCTCGTGTGCCTTCCTCTCGCCATTGCCTCCAACATCGGCCTACCGTCCGTGCGTCCCGCGACACATGGACAGCAATCCAAATGGTTGACCATCCAGCCTCGGACAGGCCAATAATCCGACCTCGTTCAAAGTCCGTTAATTGCGTGAACGGTTGTCGTTGTCCTCGTCGCGGCATTGAGACCGTTGTGCGGATTACAGTTCACGAGGCAGTTGCTTCCGCCCTACTGCATGGAACGTCTCGCGCAGGTGTCAACTGATGAGCCTATACAGGCACCCGGACACCCTGTATCAACCCAAATGGTCATGTCCTGTGAGCATGCATCTAATCGTTTAATATTCGGAGGTAGACGAACTCCCCCCCCCCCCACTATATATGGATAAGGTCGCATAACTCCTTGTTGGTGGGGCAATTTCATTGCAAATCCGTGTAGAAGGAGTAGTATTTAATGAGCACTATTGTACTAATGCTTCTTAAAAGAAGTCACCCATGGCGTTTAGGCACACATCCCACTGTTGGGGAGGTGGAAAATTCCATTCGCTTATTTAATTTAATTTGTATATTATAATCCAATACGTCCATCCAGGGCCTGTATGGCTAGAGGCCGACGAGTTGGGTCCCTGGATGGACCTGGATTAACGACTGCTGTATGATGGTCGCAGCAGCCGGGGGGGGGGGGGGGGGGGTAAAGATCGTGTCCCACCGATGGTCGCCCATCCAGTGACTAGCCGTGCCTGATGTAGCTAACTTCCCTGAAGTTAGTGTTCAGTGAAAGCCACCAGGCCACGGCCTCCCCCAACTTCGAACTTATTGGAGACAGCTGTGCTTTGGTTTTCGGGATTGTTTTCGATTTTTCGGAAAATTACAATACGGTTCATATTTTTTCGTATTTGACTGTATGTGTAAATATCCAATAGGGCTGCAGAGGAGAAATAGTGGGAAAAAGAAAATGAAACATTTATCGTTATCAATAATACGGAAAGTGGAATTATTGCAGAAACTTGACTTTGCTGTATCTGAACGTGATGTCGGAACGACAGTTTAACAGCAAATATCAGGTCGTTGCATATCAAATGCCGGATTGCAGAGTTCATCTTTAATGGCCCTCTAGAAAGGACACCTTCACACGTGCCATTCGAAATAACCCCTATTGCAATCCAAACATTGTTGCCAACGATTTGTCAGCATCTCGAACCCTCTCCGATAGAATCCATGGTCACGGGACTCAATAGACTCCCGGAATGCGTTTTCGACGTCTGCTTGGGTTAGGAATGTTTTCCTCCGGAGAAAATTGTCCAGGCTCTGGAAAAGATGGTAGTCGGTAGGGGAGAGGCCCGGAGAGTACGGGGTGTGTGGAAGCACCTCGTAGCCTAGAGCCTGTAGCGCCTGCACGGTCGTTCGTGCAACGTGCGGACGCGCGTTGTCATGCAGCAGAAGAACGCCCTTGCGATGCACAAGTGTAGGTTATTGCTGACAGTGTTTTTTGTGCATACGATGCAATTCACAATAGTAGGTCGCAGCGGTGATCGTCTCCCCCTGCTGCAGGAAGATGTAATGCACTACACCACGGATGTTCCACCAAACTGTAATCGTGAGCTTCTTGGGGTGCAACGGGAGTTTAGGGAACTGTCGCGGGAGTTCATCAGCATCCAGCCACTGTGCTGACCGTTTCCTATTGTCGTATAGGAGCCACTTCTCGTCGCAGGTGACAATGCGATCAAGAATCCCCGCTTCTTCATGGCGCAAAAGCAATTCCGTACACACTTCCAACCGACGCTCTTTTTGGTTTTCCGTAAGTTCACGTGGGACCCATTTGTCCTGCCTTTTCACCTTGCCGATGGTCCTAAGGTGTCTACTGACAGTCGACGCTGATACAGCACGATCCCCTGCAAGGTCACGAACAGTTTTTGACGGGTCCTCTTCCACAGATTGTTTCGGATCAGCGTCATTCAACACTTTGGGCAGTCTGCCGCGTGGCTCATTGCCAAGTCCGTCACTCCCGCCCGGAATTTTCGGAACCAACTTTGGACAGTACGTTCGTTTATGGTGCCTATACCGAATACCTTATTGATGTTTCGAAGGCGTTGGATGCAGTGTGATTCAACCTGAACTCGTAATGCATTATCATACGTAATTCGTATGAAGTCATAACTATCTTCGCTTAGGTACAAACGCTATTAAATATTATCGCAGACATGCAAATTTCAGGCAGCTGGTCGCTGATAGGTTTATCTCTGGGAATGTACCACTTTGTTATGGGTACTTGCTACTAAACGTGGAAGCCGTGCTGAAGCGCGGAACCCACCTCGAAATCAGACATTTGATATGCAACGACCTGATACATGTTCAGTCTGTACGAGCGCTGAATCACTTTAATCCAACAAGCGCGACGAAATTGGCTAGCCCGGTTGCACTCATGCAATCAGGAAAACCCGCTTGTTTCGGGTGGCCATGATTTTATAACATGCCAACGTGGCAGAAGTTTACTGACACACAGCTTTTGAATTTCTCAATAAGTAACTTCTAAAAATAAGATAAATACCTTACTTATCAAGCAGAGATGATACTTTAAAAATTCATAGTATGAATGCAACCGAGGCGGCCGCTATCTTGCAAAAAAGTTACAGGGACACTAAAGTTTACTTGATACTTGACCTTCCACAAAAAATGCGGTTTTTAGATTTTTGGATAAAGGATTTCGTACCTGTATTATTGCACTAACATGCCGAAATTTATGGGATAGCAGTGGACTATTTTTCAAGTGGCAAATAGTATAAATATGCAAATCGGTATCTGTAGGTTTAGTTAGACTGTCATGAGTAAGGGGTGAGGTGTTCAGTGTGACAATGGCTACACGACGACAGCTATCAGAGTTCGAACGTGGCCTGGTATGTGGAGCACAACATATGGGTCATTCAATATCGGAGGTGACTCAAGAATTTAACATCCCACGGTCGGCTCGAAGATCTGAAACATTCTTGTCCCCGAGTCAAACGCCAATAATACGGGGCTTCAGCATCATCCGTAGAGATAATTTGGTAGGCGGTAGAGCTTGTGGAGGTGTAGCGTTAATAATACAAAACAGTATTCCCTATAATATAGTTTCTCTTTCTTCTCCCCTACAAGCAGTCGCAGTCAATATCCTTATTACTAAAAACTTCCAAATTACAGTTTGTTTATATCTCCCACCAGATGAAAACATCGATGAAAAATGTTTAAAAGCTCTAATACAAGAACCCCCTCGCCCATTTCTACTCTTAGGCGATTTTAATGGTCATAATCCAATATAGGGTTCCAGTCACTATTCCAACCGAGGATATATCATTGAAAATGTTATTCACGACTGCAACATTAACCTTCTTAACGACTGTTCTCCTACCTATCTACACTTAGCCAATGGCTCCCTTTCTAATATAGATTTATCTCTCTCATCTTCTTCTATTACTGCACTTCTGAACTGGTCAGTTATGTCTGATTTACATGGTAGTGATCACTTTCCGATTTCCATCCAAATTTGTATGTCAACTTCTTTTCCTACTAATCCTAGATGGAACTTAGCTAAAGCAGATTGGTCCGCCTGTCAAGCCATGTTGCAATTCGATAAAAGTTCCCTACCCTATTGATAAAGCAGTGGAATTACTATCTTCTAGTATCCTCCGTGCTGCAGAAGCAACTATCCCTAAAATAGGGGCCGTTCATCCAAAATTCCAGTTCCTTGGTGGAACGAAAGTTGCGCGTCAGCTATTCATGAAAGGAAAAAAGCTCTCCGTATCTTTAATTCTTTACCCACCCAGAAGAACCTTATTATTTATAAACAAAAAAGGGCCATATGTCGTAGAATATTTTCCGAGAGCAAAAGATTTTCCTGGAGACATTATGTATCCACCATTAACAAGAATACCCCTCCATCAAAGATATGGAATAAAATCCGTACATTAAGTGGAAAACATTATTCTTTCCCTCCTTTACTTTTACATAATGGTAGACAGGTATGTAATCCGTTTGAAGTTGCGAATATTTTGGGGCAAACTTTTTCTGGCATCTCTCAGAGGATAAATTATTCTCCATCTTTTCAGCGGCGAAAACTTCAAGCAGAATCATGAGGCATAAATTTTAATTCGAATAGAATGGAGGCATACAATCAGTCTTTTTCCCAAGTGGAACTCGAAGCCGCTATCCGTATTAGTCGCTCTTCCGCTCCGGGACCAGATAACATTATGCTTCCTCTCCTTGCACATCTACCGCAAGAGTCATTAGACTTTCTTTTATCCATTTTTAATGCCATATGGGACTCGGCCTATATCCCTCAATCCTGGAGGAAGGCCATAATTATTCCAATTCCGAAACCCGGCAAAGATCCTGCCCACGCTACTAGTTTCCGACCCATTGCTTTGACTAGTTGTCTATGCAAGCTTCTGGAAAGAATGGTACTGTTTAGATTAGTATGGTATCTAGACAATAATAATGTGATATCTGAAAATCAATGCGGATTTCGTAAAGCCAGATCCACTCTAGATCACTTAGTTCGTTTAGAACATGAAATACACTTGGCCCAATGTTTCAAACAACACATGGTAGCAGTCTTCTTTGATATAGAGAGAGCCTATAACACCGCCTGAGATTTGGTATCACCCAAAAAATGTATGAATATGGCCTAAGGGCAATCTCCCTCGCTTTTTAAATAACTTTATGGAGGAAAGAGTCTTTAGAGTCAGAATAGGTTCCTCCTATTCACAATACTTTATTCAGGAAAATGGCGTTCCACAAGGTTGCGTATTAAGCCCCATCCTCTTCCTGTTAGCAATTAACGAGGCCGGATCCCTTATCTCTCCACCTGTACAAATATCACCTTATATAGATGATTTAGCCATTTTCTGTAGAGCAACTTCAATGTCGCATATAGAACGCAAATTACAACTTACCATCAACAGATTACAAGGATGGAGTGAAAACGATGGTTTTAAATTTTCAACACAAAAAACAGTTGCCCTTCACTTTTGCACCCTTAGGGAACTGCATTCAGATCCAAGTTTATCTCTTCAGGATACTCCTGTTCCTATAGTTAATTCGCACAAGTTTCTCGGCCTTATCTTCGATAGAAAACTGGCATGGACGCTACATTTACGTAATTTAAAAGCAAATTGCTCAAAGAAAATGAATATTCTCCGCTCAGTATCGTGCACAAAATGGGGTGTGGATAGGAAGTCCCTTTTATCATTGTATAGAGTTTTAATCAGATCAAAAATAGACTATGGGTGCTTTATTTATGCCACAGCCTCTCACAGTAACCAATTCATAATCTAGGCATTAGGTTAGCTACTGAAGCCTTTCGCACCAGCCCAGTTGACAGCTTATATGTAGAAGCTTGCGAGCCTCCCCTTTCACTTTGCGATCGAAGTTACTACTTAAATACGCTGCTAAAATCCATGACCAAATAGCTTCATATTTCATTCCCACCTATGCTGAGACGAGGAACTCGGGACTGCACCCTTCCTCTTCCTAGACTAATTTTTAACATTTTTCCCGGGAAAAAATCTTCTCTCTTACCAACTGAAGTTCAGACTTGTTTTCGAAGATTTTTAGCTGAGCATCCCAATAAGATCTGTATCTTTACAGATGGTTCCAAAACTAGTAGAGGGGTAGGATGTGCCTTCCTGGTGAACAACTCAGAATATGCATTTCGTCTGCCCGATGATTTTTCTATCTTTTCAGCAGAGTTGATAGCTATCGCGAAGGTATTAGAATTTTCTTTTTCTTTCCCGAGTCCTAATCTTCAGGTCTCCTCAGACTCACAAGGAGCTCTTCTTTCTCTCCTTCAATCTAATTCTTATAACCCTCTCATTCAAGGGTTAAGGAGTATCTGTCCTATCTGGAATCGCAAAATACTAAGACTATCTTTTGCTGGATTCCCAGTCATCTGGCATACAGGAAAACGAGCTGGTTGACAGGGCGGCCAGATAAGCTACGTTACATCCATATATTTTGCCAATCAAGTCGCTGCCTGAGCATACATATCCTCTGATTTCGCAGCATCTTATGCACTCATGGCAATCAGCATGGTCTTTCCAATCCTCTAATAAGTTACAGGAAATTAAGCCTACAATCAGTTGTTGGAATTCCGCATCCAGTCAGATCCGACGCGAAGTAGTATTAGCACGACTTCGCATAGGACATAGCAGACTTACACATTGCCACCTTCTTAAAAATGATCCGCATCCTATATGTCCATGCAAGGCTCTCCTCACTATTAAGCATATTTTAACAGAATGTACTTAAGCAAAACCTTAAAATCATATATGGATCTAGAGAAACTTATTGCTGCACTTTTATCGAAAGACTCATCTCATATTAAAAAGATATTTTTATTTTTAAAGAAATTATCCCTTTTTAAACTCGTATAAACTCGGTGGATCATATCTTTTTAGCTGTGTTCCTGGTTTTTATATCCGTTTTATCTTTTTACCTTTTTATGCGGTTTGTTTTTAGCCTACCTTCATAGTTTTTAATCATCTAATCAGTAATCACCTTTTTATTTTCGAGATTAGATTCCAGTCATGCGGCTGGGCGCAAATGACCAAAGAAGTTGACGCGCCCTAAAACTCTAACAAACCAACCAACGTAACCTAACACTGTCACTTAGCCACACAACGTTATTGTAAAGTTCTTCAGATCGTCAGCAGTCCACTTTCCAATAGCGGTGCCTTTAGATTTGACGAGGTTGATGGAACTCCCTGTCGAAAAACTAAAGCAATCAAAGGTGACTTTATAGATGTTCAGGGAATATGCGTCAGATGCGAAGAGCACCAGATCATCGGCATAAGCCAGCGTCCGGATGTTGATCGACGCTACTGGTAGTTCATATCCCGAACATCAGGGTGGCGATTTAAATGCTGAAGTAATGGCTCCAAGTAAAAGATGTACAGGAGGGGGGGATGTTTAAGGATCTTGTATATAAATCAGATTAAACCAATCCATAAATATTACAGGATCGTCATTCTTACAAGATTTTATCTTGCACCATTTTGATTAAATGTTCCGAGTCATTTTTTTTCATTACATCTTCGATAAAATTATCCAAGAAAGTCTTTGTTGACGAATCCAGACAAGAGGCAGATGATGATCAACCTGGTGATGCAGGAGGAGAAGTTACTGGCGTGATAGAAAAAATACCAGATTCAGGAGTTGACGACCTCTTAACGAAGCTTTTACATGGAGTTTCCTTAGTCTCCATCGTATATACTAGTGCACTGGGCATCTGGCGTGAAAAATCTGTCAGGCTTATGTTCTTTGAAGATACAAAAGCAACGGCTTATGGTTCTTCTACTTCGAGATTAACAAGTTCTGAGAATCAGTCGTCCCTGTGCGTACTTGATACTCCTTTATTCTTGTAGGCTATGACCTGGCTATGATACTGCCTGAGACTGCACGGTGCAGTAAGATACATTGAAAAGTGAAAAGAGGCACATTGTGGAGATATTTTTCCACAAACTGAACAGGCATACTCTTGTACTCTTCTTTGTCAAGTAGAGAAACGTTTAGGAACCAACTGCGATGCTGACTACTGCCTGCAGTTGATGCTGGAAAAGGAGGGTTCCACGACCACATGATGGCACTGTGAGCACTTCTACTCTCCATTTTACCATATGTACCAGCAAAAGCGTTATCAATCAAAAACAGATCGAGTCTTGATGACACAAAGGGTCCTCGATGGAAAGTGAACCCAGGTTGATCAGTTTGTGGATGGTGTGTCCAGAGATCGAATAATGCGTTTTGCTGGCACAAACGATGCACATACCCAGACGAAAAGATGTTACAATCGTCTGGACGACAGTTCAAGTCCCCAGCAATCACTACAGGAAAAGTTGTGCACAAAAAGTTGTTAATGTCATTGAAAAAAGTCAGTTTCTCTACCGTCGCACATAGAGCATACGCATTAAGCAATCGGAACTCGATGCCGGATGATGAAATGTCCGTCGCAATTACCCTGCACTCGTCGTCATATACACAATTCGACACCGTAATGGAGAAGACCGGGAAGATTGTAGCACTGTTGTGACGGAAGAGAATATCCGGTCTGTACAGGGCAATGAAAGTCGATAGAACCGATTGCTTGAACGAAGAGCCAAGAGAACGCACGCTTAGTGAGACGACCTTCATTGAGGATTTAAGATCTCGAAGACTGACCTGTGTTATCCGGAGACTTCAGCCTCTCAGATGTAGAAGGAGGCTCTGAATTCTTCCGCCTTGGAGATCGTGGCCGACTCGAAGAGGAAGAAGAATGGCTGCGCTGATGGTCTGCTCGCTCTGTAGAAGAAGAGGCAGTAGTCACATCTGCTGTGATGACGTCTGTTCTTTTTCTTGCGAGGACTCTTGGTCGACGCAAGATGATTCCGCCGTTTCGTCACTGATGGGTTCATATTCCCAGCAGAAGATAATAATCTGGCCGGAGAAGATGTGCAGTCTGTCCGCAGCGGCTGTGACATCGATGTCTGTGCTGATGGTGAAAGGGTTGGAAATTCATCCTCCGCGAAAACTGATCCGGGCGTCGTCTTCTGCTGCCGAGCTTGCCTTCTCTACCATCGAGATGTCGCTTGATGGATACGGAGAGGGGACCACTATTGGAACCACTGGAGGCAGGGGAGGAGGTGGAGATGGCATTTCCTCCCTCGACTCAGCAGGAACAGGCGGCGGAGTTGGCGTCTCCGAGGAGGAGATGAAGGCAGAGTAGCACACTACACACCACTGATGTTTTCTCTGGCGATGTTATCACTGCTGACTGCTGGGGGAGGGTCGACGGAGGAGCTGCTGGTGCTGCGAGGGACCTCTCCGGGCAAGGGTGGTATTTGCCTACGATGCATTGACATATTTCACATTTCTTGAGGAGAGGACAATCTCTCCTCACATGGGTCCTCTGCCTCTTTGCAGTACCAGCAGCACTGCCTCTGCCCCTTGTAGGACACGTAGATTTTTTCATCCGAACGATGTCACCAGATGCGCACCTCCCCATAGCTGGACATGTAGTTCTGAAGATAAGATTTGTCCATCAGTGGAGATGCACCTCGGACAAGAATTGGCAAATGTCCGAAGTCTGCGTGAATCAGGTGGACGGTGGTCTGTCCTACCTTCACAAAATCAGCATTCTCGTTGTGCTGTCGGCAGAGCATCCTCGTCTCCGTCGGGGATAACCGCTGCGAGAACCGAAACGGCGGGATCGCCAGACGGAAGAACCGGAGGAATACGCGTCTTAGCATATAACTCCTTCATAAACGGAGGAGGGGCCATCAGAAATCATCATCACCATGGAGAACATGGTGATGTGATGTAGATTGGAAAAGTTCGGGGGGGGGGGGGGGGGGGCACTCAACAACACGAAACGAAGTCACTCACACACGCGTTTGTTGGTTGGTTGCTGTGTGGCACAAATTCAAAGCATTATGTCACTCAATACACTATTTAGCTACACTGTCTCGGGAGCCGGGATCTTTCCGCTGTTGGAGCTGAGGCTGATGGTGTTGCTTCAGCGAACGCCTATTCAAGAGGTCTTAGAATCCAGGCGTCCAGGCGCGCATGCTGTAAGTGGCAGTCTGGTCCGTTCAAACTCCTCAAAAACGAGGTCCGTTCACAACTGACGAGGTATCAAAAGGCCATCGGAAAGGTAAAATGGAAGGTCTGGTCTCCTCCAATGACCTCGCATAAACACTTAGAAGGAGATCACAATAGCTAGGTCCGGTTTGAGGACCTCGCCTGTAATGCTGCTTCAAACGATCCCAAATCGACTCCGCGAACGGGCACTCGTAAAAAATGTGGCTGACAGTCTCATCTACACCGCAGTATAGACATCCAGCAGACTCGACCCCCTCCACTGGTGGAAACGATGGAGGGAGTTAAATCCGTGGTGCAACAGTCGCCACTGGTAGTTAAATAATGTTCGTTAAAAAGCGAAGGATTACAATAGCTTTAAGACCGCTGCCCACGGATAATCAGGGTGGAATCGTAAGATGTCGGTTGTCTCTCCTGGGTCGGACTGCTGAAAAAACCGAGCAAGACGAAGATGACCCCACTCTTGTCACTAGATCTGTTGTAAAAGTCACAAAATTTAGGTTGTCGAAAGTTCATGATTACTGGCAACAAGGGAGGTAATGGAAGGTTTTAAAAAGAACAGAAGATGAGAGAACACAAAGTTTGCCCACATGAGAGGCAGGAAAAGGAATACAAGTACGCTGCACGTAATGGATGACGCTTTTGCGTAGATATTCCCCACGCAGTTCACCATCGCACTACGTAGTCTCTGAAGATTTTTGAATGAGAGCAAGGTGAATAAGCAATTAGATGTTAACACTTCTTGCCAGTGCATGGAGTCCATGGTCGGTTGGAAAGAAAAGACTTTCCCGATAGCAATACCTTTAGACTTGACGAAGTTGATGGAACTCCCCGTCGAAGTACTAAAGCGGTCAAAGGTCTCTTTATAGATGCTCAAAAAATAAGAATCGGACGCAAAAAGCACTGTCATCTGCATAAGCCAAAGTCCTGATGTTTATGGATGCAGCTGGCATATCATATCCTCGAACATCTTGGTGGCGATTTAAGTATTATAATAATGGTTCCAAATAAAAGATGTATAACAGGGGGGAAAGAGGACACCCCTGCCTGACACCCTTACACAAATTGAAGGTAGCAGATGTGGAACCATTAATCGCCACACATGATGCGGCCGAAACATACAGTGCGGAAATAATCGTGGCAACTTCGGTATCAAACTCCTTCTTTGGGGTGAAAACTTGGAAGAGTCGCAGAATTTCTTTTAACATAAGAAGTTGACGACGCCGACGTCTAGCCGCTTGTAACCCAATCTTACGGAAGAAACGCTTGATTTTATTTTTCAGTTCTAACCAAGAAGCACGCGTATGAGGCACATTATGATGGCACTGTGGTCGGAGAATGAACATGGAATTACCTCCATTTTTCTTGGTGAGCCAGCAAATGCATTGTCAACGAGAAAAAGGTCTAATCTTGATGATATAGTGGCCCCTTGATGGAAAGTAGACCCAAGCTGACTACTTTGTGGAGGGTGTGTCCATAAGTCGAACAATGCATTTTGCTGGAACAAATGATGCACATGACCCAATGAAAAGATGTTGTTGTCGTCCGGATGGCAAAATTGTTCACAAAAAGTAGTTTAAGTCATTACACGGAGCATATACGTTAAGCAATCGAAACTTGACACCAGATGTTGAAATGTCCAAAGAGATTATTACCCACGGAGGGATTGAAAATGATGTAGCAACCCCTTTCCCATGTGGTGACGAAGAGTTGATAAAGAATTGTCCATTAGTGTATCGTAGCACTGTTGTAAAGTGGCAAGTTTTACTTCTTGAAGTAACAGGATATCCGGCCTGTTCGGGAAAGACCTTCATTGAGGATGTTTAGTGAGGCAACTGCTGACCTGTGTCCGGTTGAGACTTCGGCCTCCTAGATGTTGCAGGCTCTGTCGTTCTTCTCCTCGGAGACCGCAAACGACCTGATGGGGAAGAAGGGCTACGCTGGTGGCTCGCGCGGCTGTCTCTCTCCGAAGAAGAAGTGGCTCTGCTCTCGTCCCTGTTGCCACGATTCCGTCTGGATTTTTTCTTGCGGGGACTCTTCATCCTCACAAGATGACCCTGCTGTTTATGCGCTGATGGAAGCGAAGGCTCAGCAGAAGGTGTCATCCTGGAAGGTGACGACGTATCAATAATCCGTGCAGGCTGTGATGTCGTTGGCGCTGGTGGAGGAAGTGCTGGAAAATCCTCCACTGAAAAAACGGATTCTACTCTTACTGAAACATGTACTTCGTCATCTCCAGAAGCTACGTCTTCACCCATCGACACGTCGAGAGATGGCTGAGGGAGAGGTGTAATCTCTCGAATTTCTGGAAGCTTGGAAGGAGGTGACAATGGCCGCTCCCTCCTAGGCTCCAAAGATATAGTTGGAGGCGAAAATGGTCGAGGTGGTGGTGTAGGTTGGCTCTTCCGCGATGGTGATGAGGGGACGAAGCTCTAATTGGCACTGGGGACTTGGCCGGTGATAACATCATGGATTGCTGCTGGGATGACATTCTCTTGGGCGTTGCTGGAATATCTGTTGGCGCTGCAAACACCCTCTCCGGGCACTGATGGTATTTGCTTACGATGCGGTTGCATGCATCGCAATTCTTGAGGAGAGGGCAGTCTTTTCTGACGTACCAGCAGCACTGCCTTTGACCCTTGTAAGACACGCGGACACGGTTCCCGTGCATTACAAGGTTGTCTGGAATGTCCTTCTGAAGATTCATGTCGACTACGATGTCACCGGTCATCTGCAGGGGAGAATCCAGATGAACAGCATAGGCGACTTTCTTAATCTGCCGTAGTCGGACATGTATCTCTTCATGTATTCTTCTTCAATTAGCGGTGAGGTGCCCCGGATGAAGATTGGTAAAAATCCGGGCTCAGCATAGCACAGGCGGAAGGTGCTTTGTCCAACCTTGACGTAATTCGCAGACACAACACGGTCTGCTATGTTTCGCTGTCGACAGAGCATTCTCCATTCGTTCGGAGAAAGTCTCTGTACAACAGAAACCGCAGGATCACCAGACGTAGCACGGGCGGGATGCCCGTTTTCTTATACAGTTTTTTCCGTTTTTTTATTCAGTTCTTTCTGGCGACGGCTTAGAGAAAAGTTGGGTGGGGGGGGGGGGGGGG
>JAHWFO010111863.1:0-10683 GCA_023313115.1 Rhysida immarginata | reverse complement strand
TAATAATTACATCTTGTCGAAGACCATAAATATCTGTTGTTTTAGAATTTGAGAATTTGTTTATAATTGCTAAGACTTCATTGGGAGTTGTTGGGGATGGAAAAAAAGATTCGCTTGAAGAGTTGGGAGGCTCTGGACATGAACATGAAATAGAATTATTGATAATATTATTTCTTTCAACTAGGGAGCATGGAAAAAGCGCTTCCAAAAAAGACAGAAGATTTAGACTCGAACATTCATTATTAAAGCAGGAAGGGAGTCTTCTATTTTTTGGGAGCGATAGAGCCTTCTGAATTTGATGCCATTTCTCTTTGGGGCTGGTTATTAAGGAAAAAAGCTTAGCATAATAATTTCGTTTAGCAGTTTTAATGGAATTTTTCACTAGTTTTGTAATAGCTCTAAGATGATTTCTTTTAATATTTGTAGGATTTTTAATATATTGTTTATAAATCTTGCGCTTCTTATTAATCAGTCTTAGTAATTCTTCTGAGATCCATGGTTTTTTCGGACTAGATGAGGACCGAATAAAGGTTATTGTAGGAAAATATTTATTATAGCCACTCATGAAATGATTAAAAAATGTTTCAAAGTTAAAATTAGAATTGAATTCGTTTAGCAATAATGTGTCCCAATCCGTTTGTTGTAGATAAGAAGCAAAGATTTGTGTTCTGTTTAAAGTATATAATCTAGATGTAAATTTTTGGGTAGTAGACCACCTCTTACTTATTGGATAAATAAGAAATAAGGGGAGGTGATCAGAAATTAATAAGTCAATTGTTCCGCTTTGGGTGATATCCGTAATATTAGTAAAGATTTGATCAATTAGACTAAAGGAATTGCTACTAATAGAGTAATGTGTAGGAGAGGATATTGTAGGTGAAAGTCCAAAGCTATTTAATAGACACAATAGTTCAGTAGTATTTCTGAGTAAAGGGGAAAGAAATTCGGTATTAAAATCACCTAAAATAATACATTTTTTAGAAGCAAGACGTAACGAGTCCAAAAGAGATTCAATATAGATTAGGAAATTACTGAAATTAGAATTTGGAGGACGATATATATTAATAATAAAGAATGTATTGTTTACTAACAAGGTAAGAAATTCGTAGTCATCATTGACACAGGTACCTTCTTCAATAACCTCAAATGGAAATTCATTGCTAATAAAACAACAGATACCTCCACCTCTACGTGTTTTTCTTGAGATAGAATAATTATTATATCCTGATAGATGAGGGATATCAGAAGTTGTAGCAGTCCAGGTTTCAATTAAACTTAAGACGGCAGGGTAGGCAGTGAGTGAGAGTAGAAATTCATCAAAGTTAGCACGTACGCTGCGAATATTTAAACAAAGTATGGAAAAGGAATTCTTGTCTAATATGGCCTCAGAAAAAGTATGAAGAGATATTGTACCAGGGAGGTGGAAGGTCATATTGGAAATAATTAAAAATTGATCAGAAAATAAAAAACGAAAAATAGAAGCGGAATAAAGGGGGGCTTAACTATTAGAGAACGGAGGGAAGAAAGAAAAAAATAACAATAACAAAGTAGTACAAGAAAAATTAATATCAAAAATAAATAAGTTAAAGTTAGATTAATATGAAAAAATTAAATTAAAAATTAAAGTGTTAGAGTACAACGGTGTGACAAGAAAATAATAGAAGCTATTATTAAGTTAAGTATTTTTCAATGTTTGATTTGATTTAGCAAATGTATTTAGTTCATTGATGTTAGTGATAGTAGTATTTCTATCATCGTGGTCTTTCGTGACAATCCGGCCATTATAAGTCCAAACCTTCCTGGGACCAAGAAGTCTTCTGGCTTCCTGAAATAGGTGAAGACGTGCTTTGGTTAGATCTTCCACGAAGAGGATCTTCGTTCCTTTTAATTTATATCGGTTTTTTAGTAGGATATTACGTTTGTCACGGGAGATAAATTGACATATGATCGGCCGAGGATTTTCAGGTCGGTGGTTGCCAATACGATGGACAATGGAGATATCACTGTTTTGTAATTCTAGATGAAGTTTTTCAGCGCATAAGTTAGTTATTGTTGTTCGGAGATCTTCATCTTTTGTCTCATGAACTCCTAATATTCTAAGGTTGTTACGCCTTGAATATTGCTCTAGTTCGTCTGATTTTTGTGAAATTTCGCCTTGTAAAGAATTAAGTTTTTCTTGGAGCAAATTTAATTTTTCTTCGAAATTTAAAAGTCGTCCGATTGATTCATTGATTAATGGCTGGATGCGTTGATTAATTATTTCAGTTAATGTATCAGTGAACAGCTCAATGAATATTTTTTGGAAGTGGGATGACTGCAATAGGTCAATTAAGGATGCTTCAATTAATGATGTTGGTATCAACGGTTCTGAATGTTCGCCAGGGGAATCATTGGATGAGCCCTTATGGGAACGGGTTGAAGGTTTACTTCTATCACTAGGCATTTTTTTTTAAAATTGTAAATGCTTCTAATCCACTATGTGAATTGATTAAGGTATGTCAGTGGAATTTAGGATTGAATTATAAAAAGTTTAATCACAAGATCTTGCCGACATCCGCTGTAACAATAAAGATTCAAGCTAGTATCATTATTGATGTTATTGTTTAGGAAGACTATTGTTGCGGAAGCCGAGATGATTAACGGTAAAAAATTTTGAAATCGTGAATAATCAGAATGATGGAAATGTAGATAGTTCGCTTACCCCAGTGGAAGTTGATGAGAGGGAAACGGATCTCAGACACTTAGTGACTTCGTGTATGTAAAATTATGGAAGTATAACGAATAATTCTAGGCCGAGATGTAGAGAATACAGAGAGCGAAAATTACACGTCTAATCCGTTTTCTTCCTCTTCCATTAGGATTGTCCAAGTATAGATTTTCATTAGCAAAGAGTTCATTATATTTTCAACTTGTACTTCGGAATCGGCTGAGGCTATAAATGTTGTGTCATCAGCAAATAATACGCATTGTACATTGTCAGTAATATAAGAGAGGTCGTTTATAAAGAGAGAGAACAGTAGTGGCGACAGAATGGAACCTTGGGGTACACCCTGATTACTGATTAAATTTGGAGAAAATTTTGAATTGATATTAAGTGAATATTTTCTATCTAAAAGAAAGGAAACTATCCAATTCAATGGTAGCCCTCTAATGCCATATAATGAATTTAATTTATTTATTAATAAAGCATGGGGAACCATATCGAATGCTTTTTTAAAATCAAGAAACAAAGTTAATACAATTTTTTTTTGAGCCATCTGAATATTAATATATTCGGATACTTCATACAGAGCTGTGGAGATGTTTTTATTTGGGCGAAAACCATGTTGTGCATGAGATATGAAATCATGAGAATGAATGAAATTACTTAAGCGAATATAGAATAGCTTTTCAAATAATTTGGAAAAGAAAGGCAGAATAGAAATAGGTCTGTAATTGTTAAGATCATTGCTATCTCCTTTTTTGAAAATTGGAATGACTTTTGCGCATTTAAGTAATTTTGGGAATTCTCCTTTACAGAGAGACATATTGAAGAGAACACATAGAGGATATGATATATAAGGGGCGATACTAATAATTACATCTTGTCGAAGACCATAAATATCTGTTGTTTTAGAACTGTTATTTATATAAAACATAACCATGTCTTCTCATCCACCTCATTCTGATTTTCTATATTCTAGCACTCTGGCAAAGTACTTTATTACGTTCCAGTTAACTTTCCCTCCCCCTAACAATTTCAATTCCCAGTTTTCTTCTTTTACAATTCTAAATTTTTTTCTGAACTCTTCTAAATAGCTACATTCAAACAAAACATGTTCCGCAGTCTCGTCCTCATCATTACACACTCTGCATTTGCTGTCACCATACCAGTCTGCTTTTCCGGCCTTCCATTCATTTCCCACTCTCAGTCGGGCGTATATTTTCCTGTCTTTGTCTTCCATCTAAATATTCAGGTATCTCTCCCTTTGATAATGCTCTTTTATTTTCTGATAATATGAGCAGTATGTAGATCTTTTAATGTTTTCTTCCCTCTGTTCTAGTTCTTTTTGGATTAACTTCATAATCGCTCTTTCACTCACTTTGAGATTGAACTCCAGCATCCGCTCGTTCACTCCTTCATTTCTAATTCTCGCCACTTTACTACTCCATCTGTCCCCTTGGTTTCTGCTTAGTCTCCATTTCATCTCATCCCAGCAGATTTTTGGCAGTCTCTTTCCTTCCATCCTTTCGACTCTCCTGTCTAGATATCTTAATCCTCTTTTGCATGCTCCAATCCACAGACTTATCCTCCCCATCTCTCCATTGATAATATAATCTGGTGTGTTTCTACTCCATCCAACTGTCCATCTTATGAACTGGTTCTGTACACTTTCCATATTTTTATCATATTCCCATCCTCAGATTTCGGCCCCATAATACAAAACATTGCTTACTAATTTGTCGAAAGACCTAGTTTCATGCCAACATCCGTCATTTCTGCCCTCTTACCCACTCCCCATGTTGCTCTCATCGCTGCCATCGCTTTTCCCTTTAGGAACTCTTTTTGTCTCTCCCAAGTGTTTTTCACTGTGAACCAGTATCCTAAATATTTGTATTCATTTACAACTTGAATCTCCTTACCTTCTCATCACCACTTCTCATAACCTTTTCTAAAAATCACAATATTCGACTTCTCTAGATTCAGTCTCAACTTCTTGACCCTAAAAAACTTTACCGTTCTATTTATCATGCTCTGTAAGTCCTTTGGATCCCTGGGCAGCAAGGCAATATCATCAGCGTACATTAATGTATAGATTTTTTCTTTCCCCATTTTTACCCCATCGATACTTTCCGTTTTCAGATAATCGTCGAGCTCACTTACGAAAACTGGGAAAAGAGTTGGGCTTAAGTGCACCCTTGCTTAACACCTTTTCCAGTCCAGAATTTCTCTGAATTAGCCCCTAGTCCTCTGACACGACAGCTAGTTTCTTTGTAAAGTTGTTGCAGAATTTTTAAAAAATTTCCCCCAATCCCTATGTTTCTTAATCTTTCCCAGAGTTTTGTTCTATCTACAGTGTCAAAATCCGCCTTAAGGTCGAGGAAGGACACATACAGTCTTTTCTTTTCCCTCTCCATGAACCCCGTCTCGATAATACTATTCAGAACACAAATGTTGTCAATCGTGCTATACCCTTTCCTAAATCCTGCCTGTTCTTCTGGTAATATGTTGCTATTCTCTAACCATCCCTGCAATCTCTTATCCAGAATCTTTGTAAAAATTTTGTGTGGAATTGAATTTAAACTAACACCTCTATAGTTTTTAACTTTCTTTAGATCTCCTTTCTTATGAATGGGACAAATTAACGTTTCACTCCACTGATTTGGGATTTTTTCTGCCTTCATTAATTTATTAAATAAACTGGTTAGCCAGCTGTTCATTTCTTTACCTGCGTACTTTATGAACTCTGCACCTACCCCGTCTAAGCCTACTGCCTTCCCGTTCTTTAAATGATTCACTGCCCCTTTAACTTCTTCCCTACTTATTTCCTTATCTAACTCTTCAGTCCCCCCCCCCCTCCGACTCAGCCTCCCCATACTCCTCTATCAGTATTGTGCTTTCACCTTCAAGCTGTTTCATAAAGAAATCCCTCCACTCGTTATTCCCGATGGAATCGTCCATCCGCCTCGATTTCCTTCTATACCTATTGATCAAGTTCCAGAATTCTTTGTTCGTTTTAACTTTGAGTTTTTCATTCCATTGTTTCCTATATTCTTTCTTTTTGACTTTGCATGTTTGTTTGAATTCCCTCTTTCTCTTCAAATACTCTCTCCATGACTCATCCTCGTTATTTGACCTGCCTAATTGTAAAGCTTTCCTAATTGCTTCCTTTTTCTGTCTGCATTCCTCATCAAACCACATGCTGACTGTGGACTTATTAATTTTTATTTCCTTTTCCATATCAAGTCCTCTAGTTATGTGAGTGATATGCTCTTCTAAAAACTCAATCTGATCTGGTGGGTCCTTCTCATCCTGTTTACTAAAAACTTGTGCGCAAATGTCTTGATATTCCTGCCTTCTTAACTCGTTCCATTTTAACTTCCTCGTCTTTGTAGCAATTTCGTTCTTTTTATCGCATTCTGTATTTAGTTCTAACAATATGGGTTAGTGGTCAGATTCCGTTCTAGCTTTGATCTAGTAATTATAGATTTTCTCTAGTCCATTCGCACTAACCATTGCACAGTCGATGACTGACCTGCCGTTTCCACCAATGTAAGTCCATTCCCCTTGCTCATCCCCGACCCCTCTCCCATTTAGAATAACATACCCCATCTTAGTACATAATTTTAAAAGCTTGACCCCTTCTCTATTCACCACCTGGTCTTTAGACCTTCTATTATTATTTCCAAAACCTTTCATACCTTCCCATTCTGTTTTTTTCAAAATTTTGTTCGCACCCCACTCTGGCATTCCAGTCTCCCAAGATAATAACTATCCCGCCCATATGTGTGTTACTATCCATATCTTTATACTCCCTTTCGATATTCTCTATCCCCTTGTCATTATAAATACCCACTATTGTATATTTTTCTCCACTCATTATTATGTTTGCTTCCAAACTGCCTTCCCCTTCATTCCACCCATTGACCTTAACTTGTTTACATTTTTTTATACCCATCGCAATACCCCCCCTAGCCCTCCCCTTAACATTATGTTTCACAGCATATATACAATTACACTCGTAATTCTGTTCCATCTTTGTCTTCATCTTTTCCCATTGTTTTTCACCTATCCAGGATTCTTGTAACACAATGATCTCAAATTTGTTTAAGAAGTTCCAAAAATAACAGTCTTTGTTGTAAAGCCCTGCCACATTCCATGATAATAGTTTCACTCTATTTATTCGCACCTTTTCATTCATTTTCCCGGCTTGTCCACAGATTACATTCTTAACTTCTGACCCATATATTTGTGCGTTTCTCATTCTTTCTCTTCTCCACTCTCTTCTCTCCATCAAAAATTTCGCTGTTTGTGTCTTGGTTCTTGAATTAGCTCTCCTTTATAGTCATCCCAAGTCCACCACTCGTCGTTGATTTTGAGTTTTTTGAATCTCAGTACAGTCATATTTCCTTTTCCTCTCTCCAATTTTGCTCTTTCCCTTATTTCTTTGTTTATCCACCTGGTTCGGTCTGAATAGTCCTCATCTAGGTAGTAGTTTGTGCCTTTTAATCTACCACGTCTTTTTAATAGTTGCTCTTTGTCTTCCCAGTTTTTAATTTTAACCACCATCGGTCATCCTCCTTTCCGTGTGCTCTCCTTCCCACTCTGTGTGCACATTCGATTTTTCCCGGCTCCATATCCAGTTTCTCTTTGCACCATGTTTGAAAAATTTCTTTCGACCTGTCCCATGTCTCACCCTCCTCTTCCTTCAAACCTCTAACAACGATGTTATTTCTTCTACTCCTGTTTTCTAGATCGTCAACTTTCATTGTTAGCGTGAACAAATTGTCCTCCATTTCGCTTTCAATCTTTTTTCTTTCCTCTCTTTCTTTAATCATATTGTCGCATTTAATTTTCAGTCTTTCTATCTCCTCCCTCGCCACCGCTAATTTCTTTCTCATTTCAGCATTATCTTTTCTTACTTCTTTCACTTCGTGCAGTATTTCTTTTATCATCCGCTTCCATTCTTGGTCTCCATCATCGGTGTTCGTTTCTGTGTTTTGGCTCCTTTTTTTGTTTTGTTCCACCAATGCTTTCTTGTAAATGTCTCCGAAACCGAACGCTTCCAGGCTGTTTTGCTTCTCCGTGCTGTTCGTTTTACCGTTCATCTTTCTCGATTCCCGTTTCGACCTCATTGCTAATAGGCCTAATCTTGCCGTCTCGTGTGTGATATCACGCCTCCCTCTCACACCCTGTTTGGATTGTTATTCTTCTATTTATGTGACTGTGATCACCACACTCTTATATTCGTCTATTTTCTACTACTTATAATAGATTTATCTTTCAAATTTGACTTACAAATGCCGGAGCTACTGCGAATGTCGACTGTCCACCATCATGCTACAGCAGCGCCCCAAGTAAAGGAACTAAAACGGGCAATTGAGGAGTTAGAATTGAAAATTTACAAATCATTAATCTTGTAAATAACGATAAATCTGGTTTCATTATAAAAACACAATCAAAGAGGCTAACTTTAATGATCCCGACGGTAAAGTTGTACACAGTACTTGCTTCATGGTGGTCAATAATCAACAATCAAGAAAGCTAATGCAAACAAGAATGTTGATTTGTTGGTTCAGGCATCCCAACCTCAGGTAGCAGAATGTGGCTTCCCTGGTACATTGAGGCTTTCGGTAATGAAGAAGGTAGTTGTGTACGTAAAAGGAGAACTGTACCGAGGCATGAAAAACTTGTACAGGTAGCCCACATTGACTGTGTAGATAGCGTAATGGCCACAGTAATTCCTGAGAAACTGAGGAAACCATGTGTGCCTAAGGGCTAAATCATGTCTACGTTACGAGGAGCTAGACTTGTGAGGGACTCGTTCGAGTCGGATTTCCTGCCAGTTCATATTAAGTCTAGCATATGCCAATAATCTCAAATGAGTCGTGTACAAATTGCGGAAGTGACGCAAAATTGGAGGAGTGTCCTCTGAAAAGTGTCATGTAGCCATGGAAACGATAACATGGCCGAGTACCCATGTAGCTTTATTTGACTATTTCTATTTGTATGAATTCTTTTTCTTTTTCTCAGGAATTTGAAATTTTAAAAACTTATGGACTTCACAAACAATTTCTCATGGACTATTTCACTATTTTTATTTTATTTATTTATTTATTAATTAGGTAAAATACATCGGAGCTCGTCTAAGACCAGTATGGTGATAAACCGACATGTTAAGGTCTTAGGGGGCTCCAAGATACAAATTACAAAGGTGAAATACTACAATAAGTATAGAGTGAAATTTAAAAAATATATACACATACATATAAAATAAATAGGGATACATGATGAAATATATTTTTATATTTAATACATAAAAAAATAGGGGATTAGTATCAGTCGTTAGAAGAGCAGGATTGTTTAATTAATGAATGTATATGTATAAAGTTGCAAATCATCAAATTAGATAAATTTAATTACCATCAAAAAATATATACTCAATTGTAATAAATTGGCAAAAAATAAAGTTATTTAAGGTTGGGATTAGAGGGAAGATGAGTGGCTGAGTGTATTAAGAAAGGGCTTTAAATTTCTTTTCAAAGAAGCAGGGTTTGGAGCTAGCTGCAGATGCTCAGGCACGCGGCCTCACCAATTTACACCAGCAACAGAAACACAGTTGTTTTGATAATTTCGACGGACTAATGGGAGTCTTATTGAGAAAGCAAATCGGGTGGAATAAGTGTGAAAATCTAGCTGATGTTGTATTGTTGGGGGATTAGAAACGATTAAAGGTCTATTAATAATTTTAAATGTAAACGTTAGTAATTGTTGGATATATATTTGAAAAATAGTTAATATTTTACAGCTTCCAAAGTAGGGCGATACATGAGATCGTATTGGGAGTTTCAGTAGAATCCTAAGAAACCTTTTTTGGATGCGTAGGATTTTTGTTAAGTTAAATTTAGAAGTAGAGCCCCAGAATTGTATTCCAAAGCAGATAGTTGAATGTATCAGTGTACTGTATAATAGCAACAATATTCCAGATGGAAGGTAGTGATGCTGCGAGATTATGCCAAGTCGTTTACTTAAAGTCTTAGATAATTCATTTATATGATCGTTCCATGATAAATCCTAAGAATTTAAAAGCTTTAGTAAAAAATAAAGGGTAAGAATTGTAGTAGATGGATAACTCACGAGGTACAGATTGTTTATTCCGTTGTGCAAAGAACATATATTTAGTTTTATTAAGATTAGGAGATAATTGATTTAATTGGTTCCAATTACTTAAGATAATCAGGGATTGATTGATAGAAGTTTGTAGACTCGCAATTGAACTATCTGCATAAGAGAGAGTAACATCATCAGCATAAAAGATAGCGAAAGAGGGCGAAAGAGCGTATGACAGATCATTTATAAAAAGGCTGAAGAGTAGTGGAGATAGTATAGATCCTTGCGGAACTCCTAGGTTATGTACTAAGGTTCTAGAAGTTATATTTCCTAAAGTTAAAATAAATAATAATAATTAAATAATAAAAAACAATTAAAGTGATTACCATAAAGAATAAAACAACCTCTTGTTCACAAAAATAGTTTATTCTGGTATATACGTATTTCGATCTCTTTAGGACCATTATTCAATACAATTGATTATATAGTCAAATCTCATTACGGCAAAGTCATTTACCACGAATCCTCGTCTAATTCGAACTCATTTTCTCAGCTTGTTTGGCTGGCTATATTCTTATGCAATTTTACTAGCTCTACGACGAACTCGGTTTTCAAGAAAACTCAGATAAGTCGAACCTAGTTTCAGGTCAAAGTTCGTGGTATGCCATAGTTAGGCCCGCATCACAGTTGTGTATAACGTGCGCCTTGAGTCTCTTGAAAAGGTCTCAAAACACCCGAGTCTTTGAAAAGGTCTCAAAAAGGAATCACAGTTGGTCGTAAGCGCATCAACAGAGGGCGAATGGACTCGCCGTATGTGAGCCGCGCACGAGGTGGCTTAGCGAGTAGAGTCCTTTCTAGAGTCCTTCAACATG
>JAHWFO010111859.1:2856-15132 GCA_023313115.1 Rhysida immarginata | reverse complement strand
TTTATTTTGATTATACTTATATATTTATTATTTTGTTATTATTTTTTAATTTTTCAGTTGTATTTATTAACTATTTATATTTTAGGTTAATAGTTTTGAAAAAAAATTTCTTATTATTTAAAAAAAGGAAGATATATAATAAATTTGTATTTAAAGCTGTTTTGATTGCATTTCGTTATTTAAAAATAAGGACTTTTTAAAATTATTCTGAATTTTTTAGATTTTACATAAAAAAAATAAATGAGAAATATAGACAGAAAAGTGGTTCTTGAAATTTTAGAATGCAACAATAAGAAGGGAAGGGCTGCTATTTTATTGCAAAACTAAAATCATATGAAGAAATCAAAAAATTTATCTAAAGAAAATAACTCGATGTGAAACGGTCGTGTATTTCACTATATGATAACTGAAAAAGAATAAAATCATTTGAAATTAAAAAATACTGCAAAATTATCTCTAAATTAAAAACATAAAGGGGGGAAGGTCGAAATATTATTAAAATGGTACATTATTTAATGTTCTGGAATGAAAACGAAATAATAAATCAAATTTATAAATTTTACGAAGAAATTAATGGAGCCTTATTGAGTTAAAGCTCTGGCGGCATCATCATTCGAGGAATCAGATTTGAACGCTCGCTGCCACACTATTCTTCTAGCCACTATAGTACTACTTCAGATGCTGTCCTCCACTTTCGCTCCCTCCACTTTCGCCCCTTAAATTTTTGCCCGTTCCACTTTCGCCCCCGAAGTCCACTTTCGCCCCGGCGCCATTATATGGTAATTTCACTTTCGCCCTGTATATTTTATCAAGGCCCTGAAGAGAGGCTAAGGCTATACGCAAGTAACTTGAATACAACATAGCCATGGTTTCAAACTGTGATGGTACTTCAAGCAATGTTTTTCACGAATAATCACCCAAATGTCTTAAGTGGTTTTTAGTGGCAGGCGATTCCCTGAAAAATTGAATCGTATCTGAGAGGGTCAGAATCGATTAATCGATTACTGCGAAAAATTGAATCTATTTTTAAAAATATTAAAATTAAATCTGTTTATTGTAATTTATTTCCATGGTTAAAAGAGTAGCAAAATAAACACATAGAAGAAGCCATTCATGAATTTTTATTTAATAACAAACAATAACAAACATGTTGTAAACAGAAATATTATAACAATGTATTGTGAAGCAGATAAAAAAAAAGTTAGATTGATTGATTATTTGGTATTATGGAATCGAGAATCGAGAAATCGAGTTTCGGAATCGGGAATCGCCCACCACACCACTAGTGGTTTTACACCTTGTATTGATTTAAAATACTTCTTTAATTAGTGTAGTATCACTATAACGTCATAATTATTGTAATTATAGATTGATTTTTCTTCAAAACAGCACGAACGTTTGTTAAGGATTCATTGACAGTGGTACTTCAGTTTACTGTCCTTGTGGGGTGGTACTTGTTCAAAAATTTTTGAAAACCGTGGGCCTATAATAATCAGGCTAACGACTACTGTGCGAACCATGGAATTTTAAATGAATGAATGATTTAACAAATATTATATATTATATTATGTGTTAATGTACTTATGTTTGTTACACATAACAAACGTTTAGGGAAAATGTGTTAATAAACCCTTCAGATATTTTTCCATCCTCTTGCCTCCTATTTTAGCAATAGAATAATCCTAGCCCTTCAAAGTCGAGGTTTAACTTATCGGATGAAAACTATACTTATAATCCTTGTAATAACAAGTTAAGAGGAAAAAGGTTTTATCAAACCAAGCTTTTATAATGTTTTATTTAGTGGCAACAATACAGCTTAATTTTGCAACAATAAACAATAGATACATTTACTCTCGCCATAACGAAATGTCCAATTGTTACAACAATCAATTCGTAGTAATGAGTTAGTACCATTAGAACACGAACCAATGAACCGATTTGAAAATTTTTTTCTTTATCATAAATTGTCATCGATTCTGCATAAGTGTGTCAAATTGCAGCTCCCTAGCTTGTCGGAAAGTTGGTTTAATATTGATTACAAGATTTGACCTAAACAAACTAACACAGCAAAGTTAATAAAAACTTTTAAAAATTACCTTAAACAACAGCATTTAAAAGATTAAAATTTATATGAAAATTTTTAAAGTTATTTAAATAAATCATTCCTTCTTAATTCAATCGTTTTTATTAATTAATTTTAATTAATTTAATTGTGCAAAATAAATCCATCAATTCTTAATATGTGCAGATTGATTAATAAACAATATTCTGTAAGTTTATTATATTCATTTATACTTGTATATTATCTTGTTTATTTATGTTATTAATTTCTTCTTTATTTAAATATCCCATATCAGTAAAAATTATTGAACAAGAATATTTGAGTGGATCACATTAAAATAAACAAGTGTGTATAATAAATGTGCACACAAATAGAATAAAGCAGATAAATATTTGTTGATAGTCCTTAAAATGTCACTATTCAATGATACTCTAGCCGAATACATCAAGTCATTACGTGTATATGACGACACGATTGTGACGAACTGAATGTATCGAGTCAACTTAGTGAAAAAATGCTTCTGGGACGAAATGAATGTGATGAAAAGTGCCTAGAACAAAATGAAGGTGATGAAATGATCTTTCGTCGTTGAATGGTAGAATATATTTATTTATTTATTTATATGCAAACAAATGTTGATGTCAATTTAAAATTACAAGAAAGCTTAATTCTCTACTAATAAATATGCCATCCCTTCTTTAAATATTTGTTTTTATTCCCGTTTACAGTAATGCAGATTGTATCTGCTACCAATCATCATTACTTCTTCTGTTGAATTTCTTTATCCTTGAATCTTAACTTTAAATTTTTAAAAACTCTGCTAATAAATTTTTAAACACTCTTTATCCATAAGATCTTCTGAATTAAACAAATGAAGGAGAATCCTAGAAGTGATACGGTAAAGAAGAAAATATTTATTGCCTATTGCGTTTCGAAAGTCTTTATCATCGGAGGCTGTCTTGTTACAAGTTTGAAGCTGGGAAACCTGTCCCTTTTATAACGATAGAGATGGCGGACTTAGTCGAGAGCTTCTTAAAGCGCCAAACCTACTGAGAGCTCTTCCGTTTTATTGCTGGTCTTCTAGTCCAATCAGGTAATAGATCATTCCATCTCTCTCAAAAAACTTTTGGCCATTAAGAAAAAGGATATTTCTGCGTCGGTGGTGTCTCCTAATCTCCATCTCTTCTTTGATTAGAATCTTGTCTGTGTCACGTCCCTTACATAAGATTTCCATGCACTCTTTCATGCATAGCATCCGATGTCCAGTCTTGATGAGGTGGTCCGCATATGCCGATTTTCCGTCTCCATTTCTCCATGATCAATCGTTCTTTGAACCTCTCTTGGAAAAATCTGGACGAAGATCCGACTTAGACCGCCTCACAGTCCGGACAGCGCAGTCTGTAGGCAGTCGCAAGTTGGAAAGGGTCCGAGTCGTCGTTTCTTCGGGACGGATTCAGAATCCTTCTGGCGTTGTTGGTCGTGCGGAAGGCAATACCCAGGTCTTGTCTTTGGAATAGTTTCGATAAACGATAAATGTTTTGTCCCGTGTGCGTGAAGGTGGCAAAGTTTTCGGGTTTTTGGTTATCTTTCGTCACTTGATTACGTAAATCTTTAACCACGTCTCGGAATATGGATTTAGTGACTCGTTTAGGGAATTGGTTGATCTTAGCTAATTCAAAAACGGTGGCTATTTCATGCTTACGGGCTTTGTTGTTTACAGGGTATGTAAGAGCTCGTCGAACCCGTGCCGTATTGCCGCATTCACATGACTGTCGGGTGCATTGAGTCGTATGGGATGATGTTGGCTATTGTCGAACTCTTCCTATATATGTCAAAGGAAAGTCTATTTGCGCCTCTTTTAACTTGGAAATCTAAATAGTTGAACCCGTTGTCCACTTCCGACTCCATTGTGTATTGTATTTTAATTTTTAATTTAGGTCCGCCATCTCTATCGTTATAAAAGGGACAGGCTGTAGATATCACACGTTTGTTTACTTGATTCATGCATACTTGTATTTTAATAAAAAATAATCTGTTGCCAAATAAAAGAATCCCATATGAGGTTAAAATTATTAAATTTACAGTAGAAATTATTAAATTTCTGTTTATATTTCCCTCTTTTTAATTTGTTTTTAAAATACTTTAATTTAATATTTATTTAATGAGGTATTAAAACAGAATTCCAAAGGTCGATCTGATTACACAAATCATTTCAAAGTGTAGGAATGATTTCAACCGTGAAGCGTTAAATTAGGTGGTCAGTTGGTGCATATTCACGAGCGTATCTTATTAGATTAAACTGATGCTCCTACTGTCTAGCCGTGTTTGATTAATTAAAACGATTTCATAGCAGGATGCATTTAACAAGGGTTAACATGCATTATTTTTATTATTTGCGGCCAGCGACAATGGTGGCCTATGTGTTCGTTTTCCCAACTAAAAAATTTTTTTACTGAAATACACTAAAAAAATCATGATTCTAGAAAATATGTTGAAATTTTGTAGGGAAAAAATACAAAAAACTGTGACTTCATATGTACGTATGTCACTAAGTTTGTGCAGCTAACTCCTCCGAAAGGCAAACAGTAGAATCAAATGAAATTAATATATACTTAGAGGGTTACTTAAACAGCTCCTTAAAACGTATTTTTTATAACTGGTTAAGTATTTTTAAAGATTTTTTTTTTTTCTAAAAATATAGAAATATAGCATTCATACCAGCGAACAAAAGGCAATAAATTCGACATTACTCAACTCCTCTCACTGACACGAATAATTTTTGGTAAATAAATTATTCAGCTCCGATGATCCATTTTGGAGTTATTAAGCATTTTAATCCCCGCTTCTGCCAAAGGTTCACCCCCTCAACAGAAAAAAAAAATGATTTTCATTTTTTTTGGTCTTAGTGAGAGGCCTGTGCAAATGTTCCATTCCACCATTTCAATTTATTTTTTTTACGATTCATATTTGCTGGCTTCAAGTTGAAGGACGCTGTCAGTAAGCAAAGGCATAGGGGATGGACATAATAAAAACGTTAGGCGAGGGTTTGATGGAACATTTCATCCTTTTATTTGTGGTAAATTTCGATGCTGCTATAGAATTTTTCCACGGATATCTAAATATTAATGAATGTCTCATCGATGCAGTTTTTATTAATTGGAGTTTAAAATTCAAATTGTGAAAATATATTGAACTCATTTGAAGAATAATAATTACATAGTAAAATTCGAAGGCATATATATTTTTTACTGTGATTTGGATTTAGATAGATTTTCAGCCTGCATCTCCCGTTTTATCCAGGAGACTAGCTGTTTGGGATGAAAGGATGATGGTGAAATAGACAAACACAAACATCCATGCCCTCGGCGGGATTCGAACCCGCGACTCTCTGGTTACGAGAGCGGCAAGACCTGCGCCTCAAGACCTGCACCGTCGGCCACCGAGCCGGGCCTTACTGTGATTTTTAAAAGTTAACGAATTTCATATCACTCTACGAGCATAATGAAGAAGACTGGATAGGAGATCCGACTCCTAATGTACACTGTCATATCAATGAATTATGACCAGCACCCCTTCAAGCACACGCATGGTTCGCCCCAACAACGATTACACATTGCAAATTTTGCATAACAGGCTGAGAAAGCTTTAAAACTGGTGCATCAAACGAGCCTCAAGATAGGTAAACGTCCGGATTTAACGACATCTAAAAAGGGATGATAATAGGCTATCGCAGCAAGGGTGGCACCATCTCCGAAACTGTTCACGGTCCGCTGTAGTGAAGGTGTACAAAGAATGGACAGCAGGGACAGAAATTGCATCCCAACGCCATCAGTGTAAAGGGTCACGAGCCATCGACCGACGGGGTGAGCGGCGCCTACGACGACTCGTAAAAGGTGACAGGAGAGCCACAGTCCATCAACTGACCACCAGATTCAACAGTGGTGCCAACAGACGTGTATCCGACATTACCACGATAGACGAACGCACTCGCCTACGGATGGGCCTGAACAGTCGACGCATGGTTGCTGCACCCATGTTGACCAGGGGTCATCGTCGACGACACCTAGAGTTTGCACGTGAGCACCGCCATTGGACCACAGACGAGTGTGCTAAGTCAACACCACCTAAAGAGAAAGCCTGAGCGCGGAAACGTCATATATTGTTACATCATGATACGAAGTCATAATTATTAGAAGTCATAGAGCTTATTATTGGTAGAAATGCGATTAAAGATGACTTTTTATGATGATGTAACAATGTATGAAATTTTCGCGCTCAGGCTTTGAGTAGAGGTGGTGTTGGCTAAGTACGCCTTCTCCGACGAGTCAAGGTTTTTGCTCCATGAGATTGACGGGCGATGGTGATTGCGTCTTGAACGCCATGAAAAGAGACTGCAGGAGGCTATTGTGGGCCGGAAACAGGCTGGCGGGGGTAGTGTGCATGTGCGGGGGATCTTCTGTTGGGTGCAGTTAGGTCCACTGATTCGTTTAGAGAGCTATTTGAATGCCTGTGGCGGACCAGATGCACCCGTACATGCTCACGCAGTTCCCCCAATGTGATGGTGTGTTACAGCAGGACAATGCACCCTGACACAAGGCACGTCTCCTGGATTGGTTCGAGGAACACTCTACTGACTTTCGAGTGCTCCCTTGGCCCGCTAATTCGCCGGACATCAATCCAATCAAACATCTGTGGGAGCAGCTTGATCGCCATGTACGGCAGCTGGGCCCTCCACATATAACTCTCGAAGTTCTGTGGACAGCGCTTCAAGCGGAATGGACTGCCATACCATCGGACACATACCACGCACTTCATGCGTCCATGCCACGACGCCTAGCAGCAGTTATAGCGGCGAAGGGTGGCTACTCCCATTACTAATCGGGTGGTCATAATTCAGTGATATGACAGTGTATCTTTAATTGAAAGAGAGATAGATTTCATAATCGTTATTGGTTGAAAAATTATCTCGTTGAACTCTTCGTTAGCAACATTTATTATTATCGTTTGTTCTATCCAAGCTTATTTAATAGGCGCTTGCGTCATCTATAGGCGACTTTTTTCATTTTTGCTGGATAGGGAAATTTTATTCTTGATTATTGTATTTATTCAATTCTTCGTATTCTATTAAGATTTTTTTTTCATTTTATTTTCAAATACAGATCAATTTTTAAATATAGGATTATGGCTAATTTACGGAGGAATATCAATGAATTTTTAAATACGTATTGCATAACTCAAACGTAAGTGCAAGATATACAGGGTGAACTAAAACAATAGAGACAAACTTCAGGGAATAATTCCTCACAAGAAAAGTAACAAAAAAATTCATATCAACAAATCCTTGCAAATGCATAGTTTCCATGGAAATGGCAATAATTGTATGCACGACATCGTGTCACATCATAACAATACAGTGTATGTTTTTCTACTGCAGAGTTACTTTTGAGAGATCGTTGTGTAGCGGAGGTACAATGGTCCGGTACTTACATCAATATGAATGATGTCGTTACCTCATCATTAGATACTGAATCTTCGCAATTTCCGTTTTCTTGCTTTTTCATACTCAAAACAATTTTTCTGTCCTTTACATTGGATACTATTTTTCTGAATCTTTTCTCGTATTGCCTTGTCTTTTATTTTCAGTTAATCCCAACCTCGGGATTATAAAAATCTCGTGGACTACAGAAACACATCTATCATTGGCAGAAATCCGTAATTCTTTCTCAACACTTGTGAGTTTTACCTCGAATTATAGAAAAATTTGGCACAGAGGAATTCGGCTCCTGAGTGGATGCCCCCTTACAGTGGATCAGAGGGTCGGGTGCTTCAGGGATTCTGTGAGCTATGCTGGTTGTAGCGCTGCTATTTGTAATGTGTAGCGCTGCTGGTTGTAGCGCTGCTGAGATTTTGAGAAGGCTTCAAGCACATATAGAGAAGAAATGATGTGACGGGCACGAATGTACGATTTGTGTAATCATTTTGGCAGAGGACGAGAAATGGTGAAAATTGCAATGCATGGACAAGTTCGTCAACCTGCAGTCACGCCAGAGAAAATCGCACCCGTTGAGCGAGCCATTTTTGATGACGGTATGACAATTAACACCCAGTATTACTGCAAATTGCTTCATGTCACCGTACGCAACGCCTTTCACAAGAAAATACCCGGGATGTTGTCCGGAAATGTCATTCTTTTTTATGAGAATGCCGAGTTTCACACGACGAATTAGACAACAGAAACGTCTGCCAAAAGGGGCTGAGAGGTAGATGTTACAATCCAGACCTGGCTTTCCGCGATTATTATTTTTTCGGGCCCCTTAAAGAGCTTCTGGGGGGAGGCAGAAATTCAAGACAGCTGAAACGCTGCAGAAGCGCTTAAGGGCCGAACAAATAATATTAACTGGGAGCCAGGTTTGGTCTATAAGGGGCGTGGGGCAACACCTCTCAGCCCATTTTGCTGTCTTGCATTGGTCACGACAGCAGCGCAGTTCCTTCTATGCCAAAGGTATTAGTAAGTTGGCATAACGATGGCAACGGTGCCTGGATGCACATGGGGAGGACTTTGAAAAACTGACCTAATTTGGTGCTTGTCAGACATTATATTTTCTCTGTAAAAATAAAAGTCCAGGTCAACCTTAAACGACGCTTGAACAATATTGCTAGCATAGATATTAAGATGTGTTTCAATAAAATTACAACTTAACGAACGATGTAATACTCATCGCAGCAACGATATCATTCGTAGTCGGTTTATAAATATACTCAGCAACGCAGTCATTCGTAACTGGAGATGTTAGTGTATACTGAATTGTGGTAACTATGAATTTAGTTTTTTTGTGTTTGACTAAATTTTATCCACAAGTAGGTATGAAAATTCTATCCATCTTTCTTTACTCCATGTTTCAGGTATAAAATTTAGAAGGTTGAACAGAACAGTAGGTTCGCGTAATGATGTTTAGGACGCGAAAGCTGAGTGCCAGGTTTTACCTCTTGTGAAGTGTTTTTGCCTGTTGTGAAGTTTTTGATTGGGTGCACCTGTTTTAAAGGTTATTTTAGATTTGCAATCTGTGGATATATTTTCCAATCGCTTTTGAAATAGGGATACTAAAGAATTATAACGGAGAGCACAAACGTTATCTTGTGTCTAGGAATGGCCTCGTGAACTTTTATTAAAACATCTAGTATTATAAAGAGGATTATAATCATAATCATTAGATCGGTGTTGGCTAACTCAATTGTCACTCGTCACATGTGACGTTTATGTTCCGATTTTTCTCTGTTGATGGAAATATTTTTAGATAAAAGTATTTACAACCATAAATAATCAGAAATTATAAAGAAATTAAATAAGTTTTGAATCTTACTTGCCAACCTGTCTATTCGGAAATTTTGCACCGTCCGTTGTTTTTATAAAGCGGTCTTCTTAAGATTACATTGGTTGCTAACTTGCATTTACAGACTCTAAGCGATTGTATTGTCTCTATTACAGATATTGTTTGGAGTTTTTTTAAAAAAAGAATTAAAAAATATGCACAAGTTTCAGTATTCCAATCAAATATCCAGCAGTTTAGTTTTCTTTGGGAGAAATCCGGCAGAATCCGTATGCAAGATTCTAAATTACATCTGCACTTGCAAAACAATATTATGCATAAGATAATATAAATGAATTAACATTTGCGGTGTATCATAATAATGATGAATAAAATTTTCTGTCTTCTTAAATAAGATAAAAGATTCAATAAAATCGTTGACGTCGGAATAAATTCAATCCTTTAGATTTAGAGTTTAGAAAAAATGGAATTTTACAAATGATGTTTTCCCATGCATTTAAATCCCATGTAATGGGATCAGGTTTTGCAGGAAACGTATTTACCTAATTTGGGAAAAATCCCCCTGAAACTGTCGTTTTTTCTTCTTCGCAAAAACCAATCACATATTCGTTTCATCAATAAAATTCGCCCGTAGATTGTTTCTTCTGAAGAGATTTGGCGGGAATTAGCGTTTTCCCAACGGCTAATTCCGTTCTTCGCCTTCATTTCACCGGCAATTTCTCACTTCCTGCTGAGCAGTGAAATCTAGTGACGGGTAAACAAATTGCGTTTGGAGTTTCTAAATGAGTCTTCCTTCAAAAGGAAGAAAAAAGTAGAAACAACATGGAAAATATAGACGAGTCCCTCGTAAACAAGATTCTGAATGATCTTTTGTTCGGTCGAGATAAAATGCTCGCCCTTTCAAAAACTTTGCATCGACTCCAATTAAGGGAAGAGAAATGATCAACACTCCGGAGACTGTAATCAAATAGAACGCTGCTGAAGGAATTTTTAATTTGAATTTCCTGTATAAACGGAAACAGGTAAATTTTTCATCCAAAAGAGAAGGAAATATAAACGAGAAACTCAAGATAATTCAACATTATGTTCTAAATATAATTTCGTTCGATTAGGAGATAGCTAAAGTGAATTTAACTGACAATCTAAACGAAAGATTTCTTCTTTTGTGTGACATTTCTTTTATTAAGTATAACGTTTGTATAACTTTGTTTAAGTATAATATACATTTTAATACCATTTTTATTTCAATAAGGTTTATATGGGCTGTAAAGATGAATTAAAATAATAATTGCATTATTATAACACGTCACATTCAAAAAGCTGTTTCACCCAGCTAAATAAATGAGCATCATTGTCAGGATGAATCAATAAAAAAAAGGTAATACTACGTAAAACATAGATAAATCTACATATATTAGTGAGTATTTTGCCAGCTCAAAGCGTTGACTGTAAAGCAGACCATCAAAATACCGAATCTTTGCCAAAATTGATCAATTTTTCGTTGACATCAAATTTTCGCATCGATGAAAAGTTGTCAGGATGCCGAAATTGACGGCAGTTGATTCAGTTTAACTACATTTCGTCAAGTTGATGGGAGCAGCCAGCGACGAGCGCCGTTTGTTGCTATCCGACTCCCAGCATCGTTTCATCAATATGGCGAAGAAGGGTAATATCAAGCCGAAAGAAAATTTTTCATGGCAAAAGAGTTTATAAGTTGTTATCAAGATCCGTTTTTTATTACAACGCTTATATAACTTTCGCCATTCTTGTGAACAATATTTCAATCCCTTCCACTAGTCCGATCTTTTGTACACATACGTAAAGTCGGTGACAATGCATGAATCTAAAATATTTTTTCAAAAACTCCAAAGGGGGTGGGGGGAAAGGGGGGGTTGAAAGTTTAACACATTAACTTGTGTGGCACGTAGCCGACGAAAAACACAGGCCACGGCCAACACCACCTAGATAGAAGGCCTGCGCACAGAAACGTCATACATTGTTACATCACACTAAAGCGGCTATTGCTAATCGTATTTCTACCAATAATAAGTCCTAAATTTGGCCATTTGATGATGATGAAACAATATATACAGTTTCTGTGCTCAGGCCTTCTGTCTAGATGGTGTTGCCACGGCGCGGAAAAGTCACCTGATCCTAGGCTGAATAACAATGTAATCATCATTATTTCCATCTTGAATTTTAAGAGTCAGTATTTTTTCGTTTGTTGAAAACAATGAAGGTTGATCAGCCTACCATGGTCAAGTGACTTTTCCGCGCCTGGGCCTGTCTTTTTGTATGCTACGGGTGTGGCACTACAAACGTAACACATTTATTGGTGTGGCACTACATAATTAACCGTATTAACCTCTTTTAGGGAGGGGGTAACTAATTGTAGAGTGTTCTATCCATGAAGCGCGATATCTCCACCATGACCTACCTAAAACCTTCCCAGGGTCCATCGGAATTACAATGAAAAATTTCATCAAGATTGGTCTAGCCATTTTGAAATGCATAACGAACAGACAGACATACCGAGAATCTATATATATAAAGAAGGATGTTTGTGGGTCTGTGCGTCTGTGGGTCTGTGGGTCTGTGGATCTGTGTGTACGTTTTTTTATACAAATCTACAGTTTTATTCCGATCTTGATAAAATTTCGCATACATGACCTTTAAAGCATGAGGAAGGTCACTGTCTACCTCAGATTTCGGAAAAATAATAAATATCGATAAAAAATCGATATTCATGGTTATGGTAAGGCATATTAATGAGAAATATCTCATGACCAACAATGCAAGGCAAAGTTGGTACAACAATAGGTATCAACAATGGTATCAGCACGCAATTCACAAACACACTGCATGAACCAACAATATATATCTCAT
>JAHWFO010111856.1:0-10306 GCA_023313115.1 Rhysida immarginata | reverse complement strand
GTTGAGATATTATTAAGACATGAGACATCTGACTCCCCACGAGAAACGAATTCACACTGCTTACGTTTCCGTTTATATACCTTTCACAAATAAAAATCCTGAAATGTGTAATTATAACAATCTTCCTTCAAAAATTATACTTTCACAATTTAAATGATAATGTGAATTACTATAATTTTACCATAAATTTTCTTTTTGCATAGCACGAACAGAAAAAAAGAAGAATGAAAAGGAAAATTACATTAAATTGTACACATATCGCTTGTACACAGAGTCTAGAAAGCACTCAGCAAACTGCTGCCATAAATCTGTCAATATCATTAACATCAAATTTACTCCGTAAACATGGACACGGTTTCCTAGCTTACGTAACGCCTTATATGATCGTATAACGGGGTCTTCTTTATAAAAAAATTAATTAACAGCTTTTAAAGCTTCTACTTTTTAAAATTTCCGTCGCAGATTCTCATTACAACGGAAATAGATCAAAAAGGCGAAAAAAATTCTTTTTCCCTACTCAACCGCTAGAATCGTTTAAGTTGGAGGTCGGCAACCTCCAGAAATATCCGATCAATTACCTTTTCTTCTTTCTTTCATCTAAACAGGGAGCCATTGCAATGTGCTTCTGCAAATATTATTCCACCGATTGAGACGAAAAAAAAAAAAACACGGGGGGGGGGAGCTTGACGAGACTTTTTCCAAGAACCCACATCATTACTTCTATTTAGGATTAAATTAAAATTTAGGACTAGGTTCTTAAAGTGAAGAGTTATAGAAGCAAAAGAACGTATATCCGCAATAGAATTTATTTGTGGATATGCGATCTCTTGCTTCTCTTCAACTCGTCATTTTGGTAAGTGTTTCACAGTTTCTTATAAGATATATTTGCTTCACTAGGTTATTTTATATTCTAGTAGCCATCAATCTGTTTGTTGGCATTTATCATGGAACAACGAGCTTTAATTTATAGTGACCTACAATAAGTGACTAAAAAAAGTTTTCTTTTTTTTTTACGTTGTCGAGCTCCAGAATACCTAATCTAAAGGAAAACGTCAGGGTCGATTTATCTTTTCAAGATACTAATCTTTTGCGCTTCCACTAGGCAGTTGATAAAAAGTTCAAAAAAGTATGACAAAAGAGGAAGGGGAATGTACAGTCAATTGAGGGAGATCGGCGAGAAAAGCAATTTAAAGTTTGATCAAATCTTCAAATCATATTGGATGACATCATGAGGCTACAATTTTTTTTTTTTTTTTTATTCATTGTAATCCAATACGTCCATCCAGAGCCTGTATGACCTGAGGCCGACGAGTTGGGTCTCTGGATGGACCTGAATTAACGACTGCTCTATGATGGTCACAGCAGCCGGGGGGGGGGGGGGGGGTAAATCGTGAGCCACTGATGAATCGCCCATCCAGTGACTAGCCGTGCCTGCTGTTGCTTAACTTGACTGAAGTTGTGCTTTCAATGAAAGCCCACCAGGCCATGGCCTCCCTCATATTATTTTGGCTACATACAGAAATTGGTATTATTGTAACTTATTATTTTGGTCAACAGATAGCAGGATTAGCTTAATTTGCCCATAAATGTATCTTAACATTCTCTTGCCTCAATCCCTTCCACACAGTAAAGGACTCTCAAGGAAAATACAGTAAATGGGAAAAATATCGAAAGAAGAAATAGAATGGAAGGCGAAGATGATATCGAAAAGATGCTGTCTGATCATTAGGAATGTCAATGGCATTTTAAAACAATTGAATGTTTGTTAGGCTTAAATCATAATTTGGTTTCATTGTGACCTAAAAGCGAATCTGCTTAAAACAGAACATTCCAATTGCAATAATTAGAATCTGTCATTATCAAAATCATTACCTGCATTACGAAAAGTCCATGATTTCCCTCATTCTATAAGAAGTTCCAAATCTTCATCTCTAACAGTTAAATTAAATAAAATTTATAACCGCTTACAAGCAATTTTTCCAAGAAATTTTACACTTTTTTGTACTATAAAACACCTTTACGATGATTACATGAATAATTTTGAAAAAAAATGTTACATTAAAACTGAATGATGTCAACTCCCGTGTATAATTAGGTAATATAATAAATAAAATAAATAAAATGAGTTCTCATCATTCAAATAAACAAAAATATTATTCTACTCCTATTAAATTATGTATCAAAACTGAATAATTTTTTTCGCAATGACAGAGGTTATTCGATTCCAAATGCCTGTTGTTGTCATTCACCTAATATAACAGTACTAGAAACAGTACAGAACTAACATTAGGTTTAAAAGAAATCTGAAATCTGCTTGCGTTTAGGACTAAAATTTGACATTAGGAAAAAATTCTATTTTTAATACAAATTGAAACGTTTTCTAAGACAACAGCATCAAAATTACACTTTAATACATAGGATTTTAAGGTACTGATTACTTTTAGAATCATTAATAAAAATTGTTTTATCCATAAAATTAAGATTGGATACAATGTTCTCTAACATCTCTGTAGATGTTAAAATTAAGACTTGATTAAAAATCATCTTAAATTGTTGGAAGAGATCAGAAACAACAACAAAGAGCGGAAAATAATTTGTATATTCTCAAAAGAAACGTTCATTATAACTTAAATAAATCGACAACTATGAGATTTCGTATTCTACACAAACAAAGTCAAATGAGTGAATTCGCAGAAAATTCTTTTTTAATGAAAACGAAAAATAATTAATAAAATCTCAATAGAACCATAAATCTTTTAGAAATATTAATAATTGAATTTTCATAACCGAAATTAAACTCACTGATGATGACGTTTATGTCAATTCGTTTGCATTACAGTAATTCGCAGAAATTGATGTCGTTATAAGTCTTCCCACCAATTTACATTGAATGATTTCTCGATTGAATTACAATTATTGATTTCTCAGAATAAAAAAAAAAGTGTGTGATCAGTTCGCGTGTTAGGGTTCTCTCGATTGACAATCTCACCAATTAATTGCAGACCAGTTTAGATAAAGAGAATTAAAATGAGGTCCTTAATAAGGTTCCTGAAACGCCAAGAAACAAGCAAAGAGATTGAAAACGTGCCTACTCTGTCGGCTCCGACGAATTAACGCAAATGACAGTTTCAATTAAATAGCAAGAACTTGATGCATTGATTATTTGTTGACAGGAAATCATGTCTTCCGAATCCAGGCGTGTGTTATGCCATTCGAATCAATTTCAAAAACTCATGATTTTGGGAAAGCTCTGGTTATAGAAGTTTTGAAAATTGTTGTACAAGAAGCATTTAATTTAAATCACAGAGTTTGGACCGACTTAATAAATTATAAGAGAGTAAGAAAAGAGAATAAGAGTGACAATGTATCATCAACAGCTTGACACAATAATCATCTTGAGAGAGTAGTTAGGACTTGATATGAACTTAGATTTGGGTCTAAATCGCCCGATAAAATAAAGCCAAACACCATTTTCTCTACTCGCATTCCTTGTTTCATCCACTGTCAAGTCTTCCCATTCAAACTTTCAAAACCATACAACAACCTTAAGTATTTCTCTAATTGATCCCTTGTCTACACTTTCGTTATCCTCCCTCTCTATCCTACATTTCTAATCTACATTAATCAATCTATCTATCTTCTCCTATTTACCATTTGGCGGCTAGTAATTTAAATTACTGGGAGGGTTAAATGCGGTGGTTTCATGTGGAAACCTGTGTTTGTGTTAGTTAAAAGGGTTAAAAGCGGTTTTGTTTATGTATTCATTTTTGCGATAGTTTTCCCTTCCCTTCCGCATTTTAGTAAAGAACAAACGCAGACATCCATGATCCTAGCGGAATTCTAACCCGTGACTAGCTGTTTTCAAGAGCAATAAGACTTGCTCCTTGTGTTTCCCGGCTACGCGACGGAGTACCCAGTCAGTATACATTCGCTTAATCAGCCAATCATCGATCATTCGTTGCACACGCTTAACCATCCCAGAGTGAACTATTTCATCCATTTATAGAGTACAACATTCACTACATTCTAGACATCCACTACATGCACACATGTCTCTTACGTACATTACCATTTGGAAAACGAGCCCATCTATTCGGGCCAGTACAGTTCTTAAAAAATTCATATTCTCTGCACTTGTACGAATTTTACGCTTCTCCTGCAACACCCAAGCTTTACTCCGTACATTAACGTTGACAGCAACATTCTTTCATACAGCCCCTTTTTATAGTCATAAAATAAATTTACATTATTTGTCAACTTTTCCAGGACACCTACAATTTGCTAGTCTAGTTGAAACCTTGCCATCGATACTATCTTATCTCTCAAACAAATTCATTAACTTGATTCAGAAAAGCTCCGTTCAATTCTCACTAAGAATTTGTTTAATCCATATCCCTCTTAAACACAAGCACCTTCATCTTCTCTTTTGCTTTTCTCAACCTTGCCACAAAATCACCTATAATAGATCATCTTCGCTTTCGAAAAAAGAACGGTATCATCTGTTTAAAACAACAAGCACATTTTTTCATCACTCATCTTCACACCGAGCTCATTCAATGAAACATCTCTCATGTAAATATAAATACACTTATATATTTGGAGTGCTCATTTTTTTAGTGGAAAAATCAAATAAACAATAATTTATTTTCCAAAGGAGTTGAACTAGTAAATAGGAAAAAAAAAAATAACCACGAGAGGTAAGATTCGTGATAATAAATTTTGCATTATTGCGTCAATATGAAAGAAATAGTCCATGGATAATTATCCATAACGCATTAGTTGTATTATTAACGACTACTTCAGCGTTAATTATATCGATCATACCGTTTGTTATACCTTATAAAAACAATGTTTTCTCGATTCCAGAACGCAATTTGTTATATTTGCCAGAGTTCTCTAATCGTTATCATACGTGATTTGTGAGCGTTCTGGCTTTTCATTTGTACTTGACAGCAAAGAAGACGAGTTGGTTTGGCCGTGATATCAAAAGTGTGATAAATCGTTAAATGCTGAAAATGGCGACATGAACACTGATTAAAATATACCATCAAGTTTCTCAACTTAAAGTGGTTTTCAAAAGTTTAAAGATTAGTGGACAACAATGTTCGTAACTAAAATAGAATAAAACAGGCCCAGAGAATGTACATAACTAGGATGCGTCTTGGAGTCGAAGAAGTACGGCTCTGAAGAAGAACAAGAAATTAATCCTCCCAAGGAAGGTATAGGAAAGTAGCGGAAGCCCTAAGATTATTTATTTTAACCCTTTATCTCACTTTTTAACCCCCTCCCCAATTTTTTAAATCGAAAAATTGATTTTCTCGAACGTAGTATTTAGAAAATGTAAAAGAGCTCTATCTTCTTTCGTTCCTCATCGTTTCCGATCGAATGATATATCACATGCCATATGCTGCCATAGTTCTAAAGACCAAGTAACTGCCACTCCCACAACTCCGACCCCAGTGGGACATTTTGGCCCAAACATCATAGTAATGGAGATCTTGCTTAGAGGAATCTGCATACCGAATTTCAGTCCTTTTTATGCATAAATACACGTAGACCTTTTGGTCCCCTCTAATTTCCACCCCCCGAAACTCCGACCCCATTGGGCCAATCAAAACCAAACTAAATAGTGAAGGTGCACATGCCCATAGTAAGCTACCTTCCGAATTTCAATCTTCTACCTCAAAAAATGCGGAAATCATGAAGGGGACGAATGGAGAGACGGACATTGGGAAACCAATAAGTAGCTCCATTCTTCCGCTACTTAATAAACAAACAAATAATTAAAACACTGTAAAAAGGTAAAATACATGGCTCATTCAATAAATAACCGGAAAAGTACTATAAAAATATCTAAAATACATACGATCGTGATAGTTATATGTTTGTTACTTTGTGGAGGCATGCTTACGCTATTCATAGCTGGGACTGGCAAGTCCACCTCGCACATAGAATGCTGGGAAATAGTACCACAAGATGGCGGCACCCTTACAGGAGTGCACCAAGCTGGAGCAGCGAAGTGTCGCAGATGTTTGTTGAGTGAAGCCGTGCTTTTGCTCCATGACAATGCGAGACCACAAATTGCTAGTGTCGGATTGCCTATCATCGAGAACCTACTGTTGGAGTGCTTACACCACCCTCCATATTCACCCGATCTCGCACCTTCGCATTTCCACGTCTTTGGCCCACTGAAAGATGCATTTTCTAGTTCGCAGGTTGGGACTATCTTTCCTGAAGGCATAATAGTCACTAAGGAATAACTCAAGAATGCTCTATGAGGGTTTATCCTACGCCATATTTAAGATGTTTAAATTATTGTTGAAAGTAGAAAACAAAATTTCCACACCTTGGACTCGAACTAGGAACCTTCAACTAACCTCGCCGACCCCAAACTAAGAAGTCGCCATCTTGTCTCACGCGCATCACAGGGGCGCACCGGCGTACCTGATGTATTTTTTTATATAATTGAAATGTTGGAAAGAATCTAACACTTGTTCTTTAAATTTTTCAAGTAATATTTTAAATAAACCTATTCCAATAAGTAACAATAGTTTGATAATCTTTTCTGATATATGCTCCCGCTTTGATTGGCGTTGCGAGCGGTGTTGACAATTTAGCGGATATTATGCAAAAAATTAGCGGGGCACCGAGCTACCTTTGTCTTTTAATTTGGTAGTAATAAATCAATCAAGCAATCAAATCAATTTCATTTCATTAGTACAATTGAATTCAACTGATTTTGAGGATTTTTGAGAATACAACTGATTAGTATTTTAGAGGATTTTTTTTTTTTGAGTTAGTAGCATTGGTTGCGAGGGACATGTTTGTTGGCCAAAAGTAAGGCCACCACTAGCGCGCCAACTGTCAACAATCTCCCAACGTGGCCAATAGTCCCCAACAAAAAGCCAACAAATATCCAACGCCTTGTGCTCCACTTGATGCCATTACGGTTTTCTTCTTCTGTATAAAAAAAGAAATAGCCAAATTTACTCACGCCTGCCAGGCTATTACTCTGAAGAAATTCTCCACGTTCACTTACAAGGCGTATTGAGACTGGAACAGCTACATGGAAACTTACTTCACACAACAAGCTCTCCCGTTTATTGTTGTATCATTAAAAAAACGAGCACACAGTCACAGTTTGAAAATGATGAAGAAGCGATGATTTTAAAAAAAAATACGCATGAGCATTGTAGCGTATCAACTTACCCGTGTCTTCCCTAATTTAAATAAATTTTTACAGGGAACAGATCTCACTTTCGGTTTCTGTGCAAATCACTTTTGGATAAACCCTGCAGGATGTTCTGGATTTAGCACAGTAGAGTTCCCAGAGATGTTTGCCTCAGTGTTATAGCCTCAAGCGTTCATACACTGAGTAAGATAGGAGCAATTGAACTTTTCAGCTGATTTGTCTATACTGCATTAAATAACTTGCTTTCCTTTTTTTTGTGTGTTCACATAACTTGTGCTCACGAGTATTGATATTTTTAATACAGAAAGAGCCGGATATCCCCCATATGTCAATAATTCGTACTAATAGGTTCACACAGCATTGAAACGAGGCTGATTGTTAAGAGGATCTTTAAAAAAAGAGAAAATAACGGAATCCAACGGAGCTTTTGTGTCAAAAAATTCACAGTACGAAGTCAGGAGAAAGGATTAAATCAAGAGAAAGAATTTGAAAGAATGAGAAAAGGAAAACACAGGTGAGGAGGTGTCGACACGAGGGAAGGTAAAAGAAAATCGAATTAATAAAGGGAAGTTCACAAAGAAGCTTGTGTGGATTCAAAACTGAGAGGGATGGGGGTGGGGGAATGCATTTGGCTCGATTGCAAAAGCCTTGCCTCCGAATATAGATCTCGTTGCCAGGACGACGGAAGTCAGCTGGGCATGCGCCACTAGACAAACCAGAGCAGCAGCAGAAGAGACGGTCGGACAGAGACAGAGAGAGAGAGAGATCGGCGTCGCGTGAGGGAGACGCCAATAACGTCGTTTCGCCCCAGAGCCGCGTCTCCTCCTTCCCGTCCGGCGTAGGGCATGAGCCGACGACGAACGACGACGACACTGTGCCAGGCCCACTGAGAAGGCTCCCCTCCGATAACAACGGTAAGTTTCTCTCTCACTCTCTCTCGCTTTCCTACTTAACGAATTTCGACCGGCTGTCTTATTTTCGTTCGCAAAAATGGTCATTCGACATGCAACGACGGCGACCTTCACCCTTGAAAACAAAAACAGACTATGCTCTCAATCCACTCTCTCCCGAAACTCATTTCATGAATCTGCAAATGAAACGTGCCAAACTCCAATGACACTCCACTCAACGATCGTTATTAATTGCTCGTTAACGCTTTCCTTCATCGACAACCGCATAGAAAAGGAGCCATAAATATTTCTTTTTTTTTTTTTTTCGAAGTTTTTATCTGACCTACCCATCCCCTTCCGATGAACAATTAACATAATATGTCTGTTAATTTTATTCACGCTCTACACATGCAATATGTCGCATATAAATGAGTAAAGAACGCCTTTTTAATGACAATATCTGTCCTCATTTGTGATTTTTAAATCCCAAATCTAAAAGCGTCGCTATACTTGATGGAAATCGTGAAATATGTTTCTCTCCCCGCGACATGTTTATGATTTGCCAACAGCGACAGTAAAAAGTTGTCAGCATAGATAGTTAATTACTATGTCATAATTCTTACTCTATACGTAATAATGAACTTCAGGAAGTGGTTGTTCTGTAGACTGTAAAAATAATTTAAGTAGTATATTACTTTCAGTATAAATTTAACTTGCTAGCTTAATTATTGTAACGGTAAAAGTTATTTTTAAATATAATAATAATAATAATAATAATAATAATAATAATAATAATAATAATAATACGAGGGTTGGTCGAAAAGTAATGCCTCCATGGCTGTAATTTTTTTATTTGTTAAACGATTTTCAAAATTCTTTTTGTATCTGATACTGGCGTTATCGTGCTGCAGAAGAGGGTCCAAAGCTGCCATTCAATCCTGGTTTCGACAACAACCCCGGAATTCCTCTCCGACGAGTTCACCCGACTAGTCATGTCGAAAAGTGAATAGTGCATTACATAGAGGACAAATGTAAGTATCAAGTACAATTAGAATTTTGAAAATCGGTTAACAAATAAAAAAGTTACAGCCATGGAGGCATTACTTTTCGACCAACCCTCGTAATTTTTAATTTAATGTAACAGCCCGGGTAAGATCAAAATACTAAAGAATAATGATATCTATTGACTGTCACCCCCTCCCCCAACAGGTTAAAAGCCCAAAAATGGAGATAATAAATGCAGCTAAAATATGTTCTTATTAAGACTCGTTCAATCCCATGTAGCAAAGTAAAGCCCTTGTTTATTTGAATTACCCACCAATCACCCGCTAAAGAATATAATATTCCAAGTTAATATATTCAAATATTGGAAAGTAAATTCTACAATTCTTGAAAAAACTAAGACCCCCTTTAATTTAATTTAGTAAGCTGGTATTACTCGTTTGTTTAACTTTAACAATACCGTCAATATTGTTTTTAGTATTGTCAGGGAGGAGAGAATATACTCTTTCCTCCCTGGTATTGTCACCAATTCAAAGTAAATAATTAGCGAATTATTATTGAGCCAGCTCATCGTTGAGTTAGTTCATTGCTGCCATAAACAAAGAGACAGGCAGAGCCATAAAATTGTCTTTAATAATAGATATACAGTACTTTATCATTGTTAAAAATTGTGGTGGATTTGAAAGCAGGGCCAGTAATAACAATTTCAGTTCTACATGTATAAGCAGTAATCATAAGAGAGAGAGGGCAGTACCTCTTATACATCTTGATAATTGTAGTCCATAGAATGTCTGGAGCAATGATATCACCATTGATAAGGTTTTTCAGATAGTGTAGGATGTTTTGTTCGATATTGTCCACAACTAAAACGTTGATTCCATCCGGTTTAATAGTCTCAACCAGATAGTTCGCACTATGCAAATTATCCATAAATGGAACAAATCTATTATGAAGACTAAGGATTTTCGTATACCAAACAGGTCTATTTTTTTCTTTTCTATTCCTCTTTTACTTTTTGGTGTCGAGGGTGTTAAATAATCATCGGATCTATTTGAATTTAACCTAATAGAATTGTTAATTTATGATTAATTTGCATAGTGCTAACTGTTTAACAGAGGGACATCAGGAGTTCCAACTAGTTTCGCCATTTATTCCCGGCTTTGTCAAGGATATCATTGACAAAGCCGGAAATAAATGGCGAAACAAGTTGGAACTCCTGATG
>JAHWFO010111854.1:0-13449 GCA_023313115.1 Rhysida immarginata | reverse complement strand
CGGACTATCTTGACCTATGGTATGCCCGTCTGGGCCACAATATGTAAGACTAGGTGGAGAGAACTGCAAACGTTCCAAAACGTTACCCTTAGGACTATTGCGCAAAAAGATCGGAGAATTGTTCGCAATTCCTCCATTTATAATGACTTCAACATGACTCATATTGGCAAATACGTTCAAGGGCTCATGGAATCCATGCTGCCCAATATAGAAAATCATAGCAACGAGCTAGTCTCGGGCATTTTAAAGCATCCTATGCATAGAAAGAGATATCGTGATCCAAGGCATATACTTGATATTAATTTTGAAGACATTGATAATGTCTTATTTCCAGATTACTGGACTTCATAGGTCGTGTTTTATCTAATACTAGTGGTCTGCTTCTAGTCTAGACAGTCGTCAATCAAATTTTCCTCCACCAAGAGGAGGCAATTTTCTTTCATACTTTGGATGACCCTTGTGGGTACATCAGGCTTCTCTTCTAGCTCAGTGTATTTCCCTTGGAATATGATTATGAAGGGTGAGATTATGGAAGCTATGCTTCAAGTTCCACTCGAATACCGATACACTACACTGTTCGATTGTCGATTGTCGAACCATGAACCAGGGCCTGGTTACCAGGCCACTGCAAAAGTCCCATTTGGAGGAGCGTCCTAGATGTTCCAGTGCCTGGCCTGTTGGGGCTTTTGGACGTTGGGGTTTTTTTTTACTTTGGGGCTTTTCGACCTCGGAGCTTTTTGGTGGCCCCCGTTGAAGGATTAGGTTGTTGGATGTTAATATGATAGCCATCCTCTCTTTCCCAGAAAATAAGTGGATATTGCAGAACATTATATGAACGATGAATATCATTTATGGTTTATACAGTATTATCGCGACGCATAATTTTGATATCTCGCTGGTCAAATTGATCACCAATAATAACCAATGGCCACTTCATTAATATTTGGAGCATTAAATCGACCAGCGTGTTGTCCAGCTGGACTTTTGCCGGCTTTGATCACGATCATGTAATTATCAGTTTGAATAATTGTATGAGCTGATTTCTTTCATTTAACATCGTTTCTAGCGATGCAACAATGGCCCTTTCTGTAATCTTTTCAATACATTTGTAATGGCAGCGAATGTTAACTTGCTCTGCTTCGTCTCCCATGAAATAAATTTGCAAGAATTTTGGATCTTGATTTGGCATTGGAAGTAAAGAGCCGATTTGGTGATACACTTGTCCTTGAATTTTGAATGTGGTATCGAAATGACGACCACTAATGATTTTCGTGGTGCAAGTGCTGTCATTTGGAAGCAAGAATTGAATTTCCATATCTTTCGTAGAAACAATTTGGAATCGGCAGTATCACCTATTAGTAAAGAATTTAATAGTTCAGGCGGTGGATGAAATTCTGGTAAAACAACTTTTCCGGCACCGCAGCACATTCCAGGAGTTTCATTTTAAAATTTTAATGCATGACAAAATTGATATACCTTATTCATATCTCCAATAATTATTTTTGAATGTAATGAATACTCAATTTCTGAATCGTATTGAAATGCAAGGCGGTTAAATGATGCTGCTATTAATGGCCGTCTTACTTGAATTCTTTGTTATTCTGCTAATAGATGAAGACCTCTGTTTGCATTAGTTAAACGTTGCTTTGCCTGTCTGTGTCGTAATCTGTCTGCTTCTAAGCGTTGACTGCGCTGTTCTCCACTTTCTTGCGCGCGTGATCACAGGATTTTACCCATGAAAAAATCTTCATCGTCCTCGGCCAGTATCGAAGCCACATAAGAGCATCAGAGGCGATCACGCAAGCACTGAGCCATCGAGGCCAATAAGGAAAAGTGTGGTCGTCTGCTATACAGAGAGTAATGCCCACGCAAATGGCCAGGGAGAGCCAGTGAAAAAAAAAAAACTGACGCTCTAAACAATGGAGTTTCTTATCCTGTATTTCTTCATCCATGACCACAGCCATTGTCTTTAGATATTAGGGAGTCATTCAACTTCCGCCATTTTCCATTGTTTTGAGAAGCTAGGGAATTCAGATCACGCTAGGAGCCGAAAAGGTAGAAAGCTTCAAAGCATTGGAACCCATTTTTTCCGTAGAAAAGTAGTCATCTTCCTGCGTTATAAGCACGTTCAGTCGGATGAATTCCGTGCAAGTATGTCTAAGCTTGTCGTACGCATTTTTTGTCGGATGAAATCTGTGCGCGCAGTTTCCGTATAGATGTGTTTGAGCCTTTTTACTCACATTTGTCCTCTATGTAATGCACTATTCACTTTTCGACATAGTCCCCATTCCTTCCAAGCATTGCGCCAACGCGTGACTAGTTGGGTGAACCCGTCGGAGAGGAATTCCGGAGTTGTTGTCGACACCAGATTGAATGGCAGCGTTTACCTCGCCGTCAGAACCAACTCGTGTCCCTTAAGGGGCTCTTTCTTCTTTGGGAAGTGGTGAAAGTCGCAATGTGCAAAGTCTTTCATTTTTGAACTGCAACTTTTCATCTTTGAACTGTAGGCGTGCAAATCCTCTGGTGTGTGGTGACTCGTGTGCTGGCGGACGTTATCGTACTCCAGAAGAGGGCCCAAAGCTGCCATTCAATTCTGGTGTCGACAACAACTCTGGAATTCCTCTACGACGGGTTCACCTAACTAGTCACGCGTTGGCGCAATGCGTGGAAAGGGATGGGGACTATGTCGAAAAGTGAATAGTGCATTACATAGAGGACAAATGTGAGTATAAGATACAAAAAGAATTTTGAAAATCGGTTAACAAATAAAAAAAGTTACAGCCATGGAGACCTTATTTATCAATCGCCCCTCGTATTTTGAAAATTATAATGTTTCTGCCAGGGAAAAGATAGAATAAGAGGTTTTCTACCTCTTCCATGTTTCTGCTATCAAACTTACAATCATCTTCTTCATTTCTTGTTAAATGGTCATACATTGATTGATTAAATTTTGTGTACATTTGTGTTGAGGGTTGGAAATTCACACAATTTAAGCCATTTTTTCGCAGACCGTAACAGATGAAGAGTATCGCTTCAATCATGTCAAGGCTTAAGCGGTTTCTTAATTTATTCTTTATGACATTATGCTGGGAAAATACTCGTTCCACTGTGGCATTTGAAACTGGCAAACAGAGATCCTTTATAGCTATGAAACCTTCTATGCCCAGCAGCATCAACATCATTAGGAACTTCAAACCAAAATTTATGTATATCAGACAAATTGATCCAGTCTTTATTGCTGATGTTTTGCCACTGAGATTGAAGGTCATCCATTTTGTCAGGTGGATATCTAAAACACTTTGCAAACTCGTAAATAGATTCTTTATGTGATGGAGAGAGGATTCTAAGCTTTTGTAGCAGAGACAGGTTCTCTGGCAAATATTTTGAATATTTTTACATAAAGCTATCAAAAATTCTTTGCATCTGAATTAGCATCATTTACTTCTTCAAGTAACCCACTGTCAATCAAACTGTTACAATAAATGGTGAACTCGTACCCCACAGTGGAAAACCTATGTAAACATGTTTATTCAAAAAAAAAATTTCCCTAGATCCCTAGACACAAAAAAAATTCCCTTTTAGGGAATAAAGTCCCTAACTTGGCAACACTGGTTAGCGGTGGTTCATGAGGTGACGTTTGTCGCCGATTTTTCCCGCTTGATGACTAAACTGTTTCAACAGCCAGTTACAGACTGCATTCCAATTAGGGAGCTCACGCAATTTAACGGATACCCAGGCCCCCATGTCCTCGGGCACTATGAGAGGGAAAATTCGAGATATGGTTTCAATCGGCACTTCATTCAAAAGTGGTCGGGCCTCAATCTTTCGGATGTATTCGGATATATCTTCGCTTGGCTGGTATGTGGCAACATTTAATATTTCTTTCCACTTTGCTGGGGTCTTCTCACGTGGTTCACTCATTCTGGCGAGTACTTGGATTTGGGTGGCCAGGGTCCGTTTCAAATTTTCCAAGAGGACATGGCCCATTCCCACGTGTATTTCACTAGTGAGCCTTCGACAAAAGCATCAACTCCCAGGGAGCCTGCTGGCATCGTAAGTATTCGACGTATTTCTTCTCGTAGAGTTCTCACCCTCCTGATGTGGTCCCCTTCGGTCTCAATTTCTACCAGGTGATGCCCTGTGGATCAAAAACGCCGCTCAAGCTTTCCATTTCCTTGTGGATCAAGTCCTAGACCCTAGCATCGAGCCCGAATGCTTCCACTAAGTAGACGATATCATAGTGGCAAGCCGGGACTGGGAGGCTCACCTTTCCACCTTAACGAAAGTCTTCCGCCGCTTACTCGACCACAACCTTAAAGTAAATTTCAAAAAGTCGACTTTCTTCCAAAAGGAATCGAATAGACGAAAAATAACTGCGTCCCAGCGACAAGAACATTCAACCCATATTGACGTATCCTCGCCCCACGCATGTCGAAAAAGTCCGACGATTTGTAGGCATGGTCCAGTATTACCGCGCTTTTATTCCTAATCTTAGCGCGGTAAACTGACCCTTGCGTCGTCTTACCCATAAAAACACCGTATGGAGCTGGGACTAACAGTGCGCAGAAGCGTTTATAGCCATCAAACGCTATCTGACCACTCCGGTTCAGCCGGATTTCGGTCGACCCTTCGAGGTACACACTGAGGCCAAGAACCCAAGAACTGTTGAGCACGAATACGGGTATCGACGTATCGTGCTCAACAGCTGGCGATAATGTCGTAAAAGTCTATTTTAGACACGTTTTAGGAGATTAGTCCTAAGACCATACCTTCTATTGGCTCTGCTTTTACTTAGAAAACCGATAGGAAAATTAAAGATCTGAGTACACAACATAAAATGGATGTAGGTGTCTAAATTTTGGAATACATGATCAATTTGGCCTTTTTGAAATCTATTATATTGCATGGAGGTCAATTTTTCAAATGGAAACTGGGTCTTGTGACATATCAAATAACACCAAAATTTTCTCAGAAATTCATTCTACTTGTTGGATTTGAGGGATCTGTCATGGTTTGGAACCTGTCGGTTCGGTCATAGGGCATTTCTTGTTCCATGTCGTGTCACCCTATAAGTTTCTCCCTATAATTTTTTAATATTTAAAAAACGCCCCATATTTTTAAATATCAATATTGCTGCTAAATCTTGCTAATTCTATCATTTTACAAATTTCCAAAAACTTTATATAGATATTATGTTTTATTAGTGAGGATTATGATTCATACATTCTATAAACTTTATTTGCTCCAGCTTTTATTCAAAGCAGCTTTTTTGCGCTTTTTTTGACGATGGATAATGCTTTAGTTACAGAAGGCATTCGTTAAGCCCTACCACACAAAAACTCCTCTCGAAAATGAGAAAAGTGTAGTCAAGAGCAAAACCAAGCACGTGAGTTGGCCAGGACGAAGCGTGCTGCGCCCGTTGCAACAGTTCTTGTCACAGAGAAATAGGCACTCATTTATGTCCTCGAAGAGTATACAGTTTTTGCTGGCATTGCCTGGGAAACACCCGCGAGAAACTTTAAGCGGCGATCGTTTGTGGACCTTGGTGAATACTAGTTTCCCGCAGTACGTGTCGTTAGGATATCGGCATTTGAACATTTCTCCATAGTCGTCGATGCATCGATTGCTCATGCGGCAGATGAAGCAGTTCAAACCATTCAACGCCGTGAAACAGAAACACGAGAGAAGAAGAAACCACGTCATCGTCACACGGAGTCTCCTCATGTTTCAAAGAGTTCCTGCCAGCAATAAAAGAAAAAATTATAAAACATAAACTTGTTTTCTTAAGAAAGATCAGGAGAAAGATTATGACAGGAAAGAGGGAGAAGATTGTAATATGATATGTTGGCTTGTTCCATTCAATTCATTTATTCGTAAGCGCTTTTCTCCTGCGTTTCATATTCACTCCCGAGGATTAAAGTTATTGTAAATAAACAAGATTATCCCTACTAAGAGCGCGTCTTTTTACTATTTCATTTTAAAGGAGATATAGAGTTATTTATTACTCAATTTCAACGAGTCCCATGTCAATTATTTTCGAGGCCATCTTTAAAGCACTATAACTTAATGCGTAGTGAAACATAAATTCTCCTCCAAAAGAAGCACGAAATGTCAATTGTCTGCGGTGTTGCATAAGAACAATCAAATGTGGAAATTTTTCCTGAAATAATGACTGAGATAACTGTAATCATCTGGATAAAATGAATATTTCCTTCTGGTGGTTATGATATCAACTGAGAACAGTTCTTCATCAAGAAGAATACGTTTGGATTATGCAACACGCTGACAAGTAATTGGAAAACTACGTGTCGGCCAATCCATCACGGAAAAAGCCCGTTCCAATGGACTCATCATTCTGTGATCTCACAGTTATGGACTCAGTCCTTTTCAAGCTGTCCTAGAATGACAACTTCTTCTGACAACCGCTACATAGGCATAACAGAGAGACGAAACCGTCAATTAACAGCACTTGTTCTACGGACACACCTTGTTTTAACCATAAGAAGGCAGGTATCAGTAAGTATTGTGTGTTGTAGGCTGCATATCCAAAGGGAAATGTGACCAATTATGCTGGAGCATGTCAACTCGATCAGAAATCAATCCTTTCACGCACTTTTATTGAACTTCACTTGTTTGAGTGTTTGTGCGCAAATTTTGTAATCAATATTTTGCCCACTTCCTGACTATCTACAGCTCTGCAACTTTTCCCAACGGCGTCTTATCGATGACAATGAATGTTTCATTAGTCTTTCGTTTATTCGTAAGTGGTTTAAAATCTATGTTTAATATGTATACAGGGCAATCGTGATGTTAATTTGATCATCAATGCTAGAAAAGTTGTTGATTATGATGTCTTTGTGGAGAGGATTGTTTATGTTTAGCCAGCATAATGTATTGTCAACGCTTTCCCCGAGATGTAAACTTAGCCGACTGGGAAGACTTCCAAGTTTGTTTTTTTGGTTTTTTTTATTGGCTTTATAGTTATAATATAAAAGCTTTTTTTTTAAATAAAGACTAAAAAGAATAAAATAAATATTTAAAATAAAAATTTTAAAGCACACACTTTCACCTTAATCCTGTCGAGGATATATGGGATGCAGCTCGCCAATCTATCCAGACATGCCAAGAACTGTCAACATCTCTGCAAGAAGAGTGACAATTGTCTCCTTTCATTGAAGGGATAAATAGACGATGTCAAGCATGTGTCCAAGCTAGAGGAAGACATATCCCAAACAAGACATTAATTATGTACTGTTTTGGTTCATTCCACGATGGATCATGATAATGAGCAGCTTTAATAATGTCGGTTGTTTGTCATTACTACGAGGGTTGGGGCAAAAGTCATGGCAACTATTTTTTTTTCTTGAAGATACCAGTCCGGTTGGAAAATGTGACATATACAGACGAAAGGACAAGGTGTGGACAATGAATAGCACTGAAATATCGTAACACACTAAGTAATTACGGTAGTATACAGGGCAATATGGCCTTCACGGTGCAAAAGAATGACAACACAGTACACATAAAGTTGACATGACAAACCTGGGCCTAAAGACCCTCAAAGTAGTCCCCTGCTACTGTCACCACACGCTGCCAACGATGTGGAAGGCGCTGAATACCATCAGCCTCAGCATTTGCCGCACCATGTGTGAATCGGGTCACCTGTTGGCGCACAGCATTAGCAATGTCCTCTCGTGTTGCAAACCGCCTACCACGTAGTGGTTCCTTAATCTTGCGAATGAGATCAAAGTCACAAGGCGAAATGTCGGGAGAGTACGGTGGGTGCTCCAATTCTTCCCATCCCCAACGTCGCAGTAGCTGCCCTACACACTCTGCTTTATGTGGTCTTGCATTGTCGTGCAGGATTATTGCACTGTCCACAAGATCCGGACGTTTATCCCGAACGCCACCAGGAAGTCCCTGTAGTACTGTGCGGTCAACACGGGTTACTTCCATCTCGCACGACACTCACCAACTGACTGATTTCACAGCCCTCGCTGCGCTACTACCAGCTATAACAGAGCCATCTGTTGTTCTGCATACACACTATGCCTGCAGAACTTCCACACGACACATATACGTTTGTGATCCGTTCACATATCTACAAGAAAAAAAATAGTTGCCATGACTTTTGCCCCAACCCTCGTAAAAAAAAAATGGGCTTGTTCACATGATATTAATTGCATCACAGGATATTGTTGTGTATTTTCATGTGAAGACATTGAAAATTTGCTTGTAATGTCCAATTCTCTGTTCCATGCTTAACTTTTGGAGGGAATTATTGATTATTGCAATTCATGGCTATTACTGTAATGAATAATAATTGCAATGATTACTTCTGTTCTTGTATTTAGATATGATATAAGCCCTACTTATTGTAAATAATCTTTCCTTTTTTGTGCACTTTTTATTGAAAAGAAATGTCAGAATGTTCTTTTACCATTTATACATTATCAACTTTTGCTCTGTCACATGAAAACTGTTCAAAAGCAAATATATATGTCCATAAAGCGTTTAGCATTTAGATCATGTTACGAAATTTTAACGTAAAAAAAATTCGCCCTATTCAGATCAAGCATAAAACTTACTTGTTCATGCCTAATAATGTTGGAACTGAGTACGAAATTCCATGATGAAGATAAAATTAGCATTTCAGCACATTTGAAACAACGTTAGCAGTAATAGCGTTAATCCATTTGAAAGAGGATTTCATTGAATTCTTCTTTGTGAAAACATCAGTGAAATCTTGAACAACCGCTCACGAGGTAAAAACATTCACATTTGTCAACCATTGTCAAAAACAATAGTTAACTATGTACTTGTTTTGCGTTTTTCTTCAGATTTCTACAACCCCTTACCATTGTTTAATTTTCTTCTAAACTGCAGATGTTAATAAGATAAAAATGGAAATGTTGTACCTTATGAGTCTAACCCTATTTTTTGCTGTTAATTGACATACCTCATGTCATTTAAAATGCTGTGTTAAACTACATGGTAATCAAAATGACTTCGTCATCTTTGAGTATTTTTCATAAGTATGGCTTATTAATAAATCTGTGAAAAAGATGATACAATAAAAGTTTAAACATAAGGGAGTTAAACATAACTATGGCGGTCCAATTTACGCCATACTTTTTCATACATAGTACAGAGGGTTGATTCAGATAAAATGAGACGACTTTGCAGTTCTGTTACGATGGTGTAATACCATGGCGCCACCATCGGTTGTGTTCGATGTAAGAGCCACGTTGTTGGACTATCTCCCGGCACCGTAATTTCCACTGAAGTAGGCTGAGTTTGAGGGACTCCATGGGAAGTTCGTTCCACACCTGCTGACACACTTTCCAGAGCCCATCAACGGTTCTTGGTCGGCGACTTCCGAGCCGTCGTTTCAGGAGACCAAAACCACAGAAATCCATCGGTGATTCGTCAGGAGATTTTACAGGCACATGAGAGAAGGGAATAACTCGTATGCCCGTCTCCTGTTCCATCTTCCTGTAGTAAGCCACAGATGACTTCGCAGTGTTCAGTCACTCAGTTGTGTGACCGTGCGCTTTATGACGTCGCTCCAGCCCAAGATTGTCATGAATTATTCTGGAGACTGTTGCCTGTGAAATACCTTTCCTTTGGACTAGACTTCTCTGTGTAGGGGGATTTTCTTTCAGCACTTCAGACCGGATTTCTCTCATCACCTGAGTTGGGCGTGTTGGCTGGGGCCTGTTTCTGGTCTGCTTCTCTGCTCGTCCACGTTCAGTAGATGGTCGCAATTTGTTCTTTTTGATTATTCGACCCACAGTAGCTTTGGTTACCACAATACCATTTCGTTTGCATAATCCCACAATGCACGAAAGACTGAAGTTAGCGTCGGAAAGGCCAAACATATACCCTTCCCAAAAAGCTGTGATTTTGGAAGCCATGTTTCAGCATGAAATGTCCCAAATATAGCAACAAGTGTATACAAAGCTAATCCCCATGAATAGTGGACGAGTCATGCAAATCACATTCTGTCAAGGTCATACGCGGCGTTTAAAGTCGTCTCATTTTATCTTAATCAACCCTCCGTATTATTTCCTCTTGTCATCGACTCACTTTGTCATCATAGAGAAAGCATGCCATTGTTGCTCCTGGCAAACAGCGACATAAAAATGGCTATGGAAAAACTTGTAGCCAAAACAATCGGATGTTGCATAATCTTTTAATATTATTAAGTAGCGGAAGAATGGAGTTACTTATTGTTTTCACAATGTCCGTCTGTCTGTCCGTCCGTCCATCCATCCCCTTCATAATTTCTGCATTTTTTGAGGTAGAAGGTTGAGATTCGGAATGTAGCATGTGCACCTTCACTGTTTAGTTTGGTTTGATTGGCCCACTGGGGTCGGAGTTTCGGGGGCCGAAATTAGAGGGGACCAAAAGGTCTACGCGTATTTACGCATATAAATGAGCTAAATTCGGTATGCAGATTCCTCTGAGCATGATCAACATTACTGTAAAGTTTGGGCCAAATTTACCCAATAGGGTCGGAGTTGTGGGGGTGGCAGTCACTTGATCTTTAGAACTATGGCAACATATGGCATGTGATATATCATTCGATCGGAAATGATGAGAAACGAAAGAAGATAGAGCTCTTTTTCATTTTCTAAATATTACGTTCGAGAAAATCAACTTTTCGATTAAAAAATGGGGGGAGGGGGGTTAGTTAAAAAGTGCTGATAAAAGGGTAAAAATACAGGGGGAGTCAAAAGTCGCAGTACAGCCTGTTTTTTTGAAAACCTTGCAGGAATTGGGAAATATGAATATTCCAGTAAGATATGGGTGAGGTGGTCTATCTTTTACGTTACGTACCGAACATGGCCGCCATCTTGAAATCGGACATCTTGAATCTAAGTCAGGTTTTTTAAATGGAAAGCGGTTCGTGTGATATATCAAATAACATCAGCATTTTCTGACAATTTCATTCCTGTAAACAGATTTGAAATAGCAGTTATGGTTCAAAAGTTACAACACATTTTGTTTGAAATTACAGGCTGGACTGTTCTCCATAAAAGACAGTCATTTAATGTGTTCAACACGGTTGGCCAAGGCACATTTGAAGGCGCTGAATCCAATCGTCATGCACTCGCAGAAGGATTTCCGCAGAAATGCTGGCACAGGCTTCTTCAATGCGTTGCTGGAGATGGTGTCTGTTTCTGATTTTCTCTGCATATACGAGTTGCTTTAAATGACCCCACAGATAAAAGTCAAGTGGTGTGAGATCAGGGGATCTGGGTGGCCATTCCACAGCACCACGTCGACCAATCCAATGACCAGGAAATTGAACATCTAACCACTGACGAACATCTGCACCGTAGGGTGGTGGAGCCCCATCCTGTTGAAAGTAAGAGGGAAAGCTGCCATCTTCATTCAGAAGTGAGGGAAACACCAGTTCTTGCTGCATTTCCAGTTAGCGTTAAGCATTTAGGTTCTGGTCAATGAAAATGGGTCCAATTACACGGGTACCACATATTCCACACCACACCATAACCTTTACGTCACCAACAACCTTGGAAGGTTCCATCCAGTGTGGATTGTGGTCACTCCAATACCTGTGGTTGTGACGGTTGACTTCACCACGGACATAGAAGTTTGCCTCATCACTGAAGAAGAAACCTTGTGCAAAAGAGGGATCTGGCTGATTCCACATTCTGCTGACAAACGTGGCTGCGTTATGGGCTCTTGACGAAGGACGCCAAAACCATTGTTGAAGTTGTCTCGTCAGTAGCACTTATTGGACGGCCACTCCGTGCCTTGTCACCACAGTCCCAGTTTCTCGGAATTTCTTAATTAAGCACCTGACAGTGTTCTGTGAAATTGGAATCTTTCTGGATGCGGGTTATTTGCAGCTATGACACGGAAACTTCGTTCTCCAGACATCAAAATGACCTCAATTCTCTCCTCCGTGGTCAAAGCCATCTTCAGTTACCTGCAACAAAATGAAACAAAATGTGTTGTAACTATTGAACCATAATTACTACTTCAAATCTGTTTACAGGATTGAAATTGTCAGAAAATGCTGATGTTATTTGATATATTACACGACCCCATTGCCAATTAAAAAATTGACTTAGATTCAAGATGGCCGATTTCAAGATGGCGGCCATGTTCGGTACATACCGTAAAAGATAGACCACCTCACCCCATCTCTCAGTCTTCCGGCAGATTGTAATGACTTTATGACCGTCCTTCGAACATTGTCAGCAGTAAGGGTAATGGACAGCTGGCATCCTCTTAAAGCACTAGATAATACAAGTAGCGCAAACTGACCGAAAGTCGCCATTTTGGACCTATAGGTGTATACACCCAAGGTTGTTAAAGAGAAGGTGACCTCTATGGGGGTGATCGATGGTCATTGGCTGCTGACGTGTGACGTCAACTGGAAGGTTGGAGCAGACGAACGCCATAGAAAACAATAGGGAATAGCGGGGGGACCCTTATTTTCCACCCTATTTCTACTATCTATCACCAATATAAATGAAAAAAAACCATGCCAAGGTTTTATATAAATAATTTATTGGAATAATATGTGTTTAAAATTCAGAGATTGCAAATAACAGACCTATTTATATACATTTAGCACTGAAATACAAAAGCAAATACTGCAACAGCGATGCCACCTCGTCAAAGCAATTCTTCAACGATTAACCTGTTACAGTATTCAATCATTTAGCATTAAGTGCTAGTACAGCATTAAAACATCTGCCGATAAATGTATAATTGTAAAAATATGATAGGAAGAAAACAAAAGTAATGCCTACATACCCGATTGCTTTCTGTTTGAGTTTGACCGAACACTTTCGTTTTGCTCATATTACAATTTGGGAGTGAAAGCGTATCCCACCTCGTCGTTTTTCCCAACGTGGTTTACAGAGTCTTCAAATGAATCTGAAGTCACTGAACAGTTTTAGTTACGTGGTACGAGTGAAGGAGGTGAAGATGAAAGCGAAGAGTCTTGTGTATATTTTATTTTCTAAACTTCTCTCGCAGGTTTCAAATTTTCTTTTAACTTTCGATTTTCTCGTAGTGCAATCTGTTGGAGTTTTGCGTTTTAACACTCGTATCAAGAGCACATCTCCTCCTCAGGAATTCTGCTCGTTACGAGTGTGCTCTTTTTACCATTATAAGAAGGGGTGGGGTTTTTTTCTCATTTAATGAAATTTTGCTCGTATCTATTGCCATGAGAAGAATAAATGCATGGAAATATAATAAATCCACTCTAGATTATAATATTGGACGAAAAATAATAAATAATTGCGATTATTATTAGCAAAAGCATATGAAACTCCAGCTGTCTCAGCTTTGTTAAGTTAAAAGGGACGGATCGCCTGCCAGGTGACGTCACAATCCCAGAAGGCAATGCGAGTGCTTTTGAGAGAAATCGGCCGATAGAGGCCACCTTCTTTTTAACAACCTTGG
>JAHWFO010111853.1:983-13349 GCA_023313115.1 Rhysida immarginata | reverse complement strand
ATTTCAATGACAAACTAATCAGGTGAGCTCCGGAAGAGTCTCTATCGGAGAGCGAAAGCAGAATTTTAAAAGGTTAAAGCATTCTCGAGTAATCGTCGGACATACAGACGGACAGATAGACACACAAATGGAGCAAACCAAGAATAGATGCTTACAGGGTGGCCCAGATTAATATATACAATTTTTAACAAGGCCATATGCCTTAAGTATTTTAATACCTGCATGTAACTATGGTGGAATACATTGTCAAAGGTTCGAAGAAGAGAGTCATACTCTGTTTTCCATGGAGTGGTCCACCATGGCGATGCAAGCTTCCACTCGCAACTTCACGTTGTCACAGGCCTTCTTGCACATGTCTAGGCGAATTTTGTGAAATTCCTCCGTTATTGCTTCCCGAAGCTCTGGAATGTTATGTATCCTATGGCGGTAGACCTTGTCCTTGAGATATCCCCATAACCAAAAATCGAGTGGGGTCAAATCGGGTGATCTGGGGGGCCACTCAACTGGACCGCGTCTGCCGATCCACCGACCTGGAAATGTTTGATCCAACCAACTCCGCACAGTGAGAGCATAATGCGGTGGTGCCCCATCCTGCTGCCACCACATGGTGTCAAAATCATCGCGTTGCGTCAATAGGGGATACACCAGAAGGTCACGGTAGCTGTCTCCTGTGACTGTGTCCTCAAAGAAAAACGGGCCGAGCAGTCCATCGTAACTTACGCCGGCCCACACCATGACACTAGGGCTTTGGTTGTCTACCTCCAATTCAATGTGTGGATTGGTTGCACGCCAACACACGCAGTTGTGGCGGTTCACATATCCTGAGACGTGAAATTTTGCCTCATCGCTCCATTCCACATGGCGTGCTAACTCAGGATCGTCCTCCAGCATTGCAAGCGAAGTTTCGGCTAATTCCAATGGCCTGTCGGGATCATCTTCGAGCAAGTGATTTGTTAAGCGAGGATGACATGGCCTCAGTTTCATATCCTTCAGGATTCTTTGAATACTCGTACGAGAAATTAGTAGAATCTTGAGAACCGAGCAGATAGCAGCCTTTGCGACTTGTCCTTTTCTTGAGAACTGGTCAACTCATTTTGCAGGCGCACTTTGTTGGCGTCAGTAACAACGGTCTTGGGTCTACTGCGTTTACGCTCTTCAACACTGCCAGTTTCATCAAACTTCTTGTTTACGTTCTTGATCGTTATCAACGAAGGTCCGGGTGTCCCAAAATTAGCTGCCATACGACGTTTCACGTCTGAGTAATTGTTGGTCGCCGAGTACAACCTCACAATCTACCTTCTCTTCCAGACTCAATCGCTGCGCCGCCATCTTGATATGGACGATCCTCATGATTCACGCCTTTTTCGCATCCCCTTGCTCCCCTTGCTCGCATCCCCTCAACGCGCGCAATTTGAATTGCGTCAGTCGCGCGTGACGCGCACACGGCGCTTTCAAAGATTGTATATAATAATCTGGGCCACCCTGTATAATAAGCAACGGAAGCATCAAGAATAGATGCATTGTGTGTTTGCTAGAAATGGACTCTGAACATTTTATGAAATATGAACTTTATTACTTTTTCCTAATCAGTTTTTTATCTCATCATTCCAAGTTGTGATTTCCTAAATAATTTGATAATTCCATACCTTCCCCTCTGTTCAAATTCTTCCAAACTCTTAAAAAATATGCATAACTCTTAAAAAATATGCATGATATAAATATAAATAGATGATTCTCTATAAAACGCATAGGATTCATGCATTTAAGCGGTAGCCTTCTTTCAGGACATTATATTACAATGAATGCACATGAAACAGGAATAATGTAGAGGAACACTTGGGATGGAGATTCGATGAGTGGGAGCAGTGGTTATGAAAAAGAGCCAATAGGATGACCTAAAAATATAGGTAGAGTCCCGATATCCAATATTTGCTTAACCGATGTACCAATTTACGATGACTCCTTTGTCGCCAACGCGGGCGCGAAAGGGCCATAAAACAGATTGAGGGGGGGGGATCTTATCTCAAGGAGGGGTCATCTTGAGTTTCCCTCCAAGAACTAGAATAGCATACGGTTTAAATAATTATTAACGAAATGTAGGACATATGTGATAAAAGTGGGGGAGGGGGGGGATTGAGGGGAGGAAGGCAAGGGAAATCCTTTGATGTCAAATATCCTTACCTAAACCCCTTATTTGACAGTCATAAAAGTGACGAAAAAATTGTAAATGGATGAGTTCGTCCGAGCCCGTTTCTGCTTATAAATGAACGTCGGTAAATTTCTTGCATGCGGCCAACATCCCTCACGCACCCAAGAAGGGTACTTTTTACAAGAGAATTTGTGATAAAAAAGATATAACTCAGTAAAATAATTCATAAGAATTAATGTATTTTAATTTTCATTATTTGAAGTTTTGTTTTAACACGTATAATCAAACTTTTTAACTGTTTATAATGAAAATGCTTCATTTGGAAATTAGCATTACAAAAAACAAATTTTTTCATAATTATTCGTTAATTTTAGAAAAAAATTGTTATCAGTTTTTGTACTTCGTTGAACAATAAAATAGACGTAAATTTGGAAAGAATTAAATGAATTTCCTTTTTTTTATTAGCAATTTTAGCTAGAGTTTAAAATCTGGAATTTAATATTGCTTTTACGTCCCAGCTCCTTCTTGGAATGTTGCAAGATTTTATTATTGTTTATTCCTTAGTTTAATAATACAGAAAGAAGGTTCCCAGCCGAGGCCTGTATGCCCAAAAAGCCGACATGTTCTGTCCCCGCCAAAGAAACCAATAACAAAGACATGTTAAAAAAAAACAATGAATTTACAAGTTAGAACAAATGATAAAAAAAATAAAAAGACAAATTCAAATAATAAACATAGGCTAATTAAGAGAGTTAGAAAAAGCGTTAATTAAAAAAAAAATACCGTAAAACCGTAGCATGCATAGAATAAAAGAGAAATCAATGGAATTTTTATTAGTAGAGACCATGCAAGTTCTTTTATTCACATCATTGGAGGAAGAGATCTTTCTCCATGGTATAGAGAGGGCAAGGTCACATAGAGAGGGTCCATGGTTGATAAACTGAGAGGGCCTAAGAATAACCTTAGGCTATAGTCTTGTCTCATTCAACTAATCTTGAAGAAAGTCTTTTGATCGTGAATAGGAAGAGCAGCGCATGCGCACAACCATGCTCCACTCGGAGCCATTTCCACTCAGAACGCCAGTCTTGGACAGTGTTTTCACCTTCAACAACTGACTCCTATTTTCAGGTAATGGATTAGTCCCTGTCAATAATGGATTAGTCCCTGTCAGGGACCAGTAAAATTGCCCTATAATTAAACTCTTTGTTATAGTAGAAAATATCCCTTCCTTGTTGTAGTCACTTGCAGTGCTATTTGGTTGTTCGTTCCTATTTCTAGGTCAGATCAGAAATTTGTAGGATCCTAAACATGTATATTCCAATGTGAAGAATAAATTATATAAGGTACTGTTTCACAATTACCATTAAAATATGATGAAATCATTTCTATATTAATTTGTGCTTTGTTAATCATAAATAGTTATTCATTATAATGAATATCGTATGTAACTTTTGACTGTTTTTAACGAATTCAGGATATCGTTTTAATGATTTTTTATTGCTCTTTTTTGTAATCGCTACTGTATGGTTGTTAAATTACTATTCATGGTCTCAGAGCCTTGCATAAATGAGGCAGGTCTAGATTTAAACAAAATCTATATATAACAAGTCAGGCAACCAAAATGCCCAGGACCGATAGGATTTTAAGGCATTCGAGAATAAAAAGGAAAAAATTTGATTTATGAAGCAGTCTTTGGTTGTTAAGATTAGATGAGGTTGCTAAGGAAGCCTCTGGTTGCTAAGCAAGGCATACTTCTAAGGAAAATGCATACTTCAAAGTGTTTAAAACGATCTGAAAAGTTTAACGCAGAAAGTAGCTATTCTCTATAGATTAGAACATATAACTTGTAAGCATTCCAGTTTCTATGACATAAGCGTTAATTGTTGAAGCGTTCTGTGTAAGGGTGAATTCTTTCTTCATAAATAATTGCTAACGCTTTTCTACGTAACCATATACTACCGAAGCGAACGATCAGCTACTAGCTATTGTTAAAATTGCCTAACAGAAATTAACTCTTGATAATATAAGGCGTAAGTTAATTTTAATTTTGCGTTATATTCATTCATGACAGATCATTCCAAGTTGTTTTATATATTGCATGCCATATTTTAGTATTGAAAGTTCCAATGAACCATAATGGTTCCGCTAAACCACATACCATTGAACCAATTTCGACTATCATTAATTTTAGGATATAGTCATTAATTACATATCATTCCAAGTTGTTTGATATACAGGGTGAATACAAAAGTCTGAACCCCCCTTTTATTTTTTGAACCGAAGCAGATATGTCAATTTTGATGAATACAATGAATAAGAAGTTGTGGGTGGCCTATCCCATGGTGCACTTTTCATCATCCCAAATATGCAAATTAGGACACATTCAAAATTTATCTCAAAAACCGTAAAGGATAGAGCAAAAAACCCAATTGCAAACTTGTTCAGCATAAAAAAACAAACAAAACAAAAAAAATCATCGAAATCGGACCAACCCATCACCCACAATCACGTTTGTAGCTTACAAACAGTCACACTGCACAAGAAAAACTGAATGTTGACATTTCACCTTGTAAAGCATGCAAATCAAAAAATTAACATAAATTACTATACTCATATTCACTTTCATGCGGAAAAGCAAATAAAAGGCATGTTTTAACGTCAGTTAGGTTTCGTGCCCAATTGTGTTTTGGTGATTGTGGCGTCAGTTCACCATGTGATTGTGGGTGATTGGTTGATCCGATTTAGATGAATTTTTTTTGTTTTGTTTGTTTTTTTATGCTGAACAAGTTTGCAATTGGGTTTTTTTCTCTATCCCTTACGGTTTTTGAGATAAATTTTAAATGTGTCCTAATTTGCATATTTGGGATGATGAACAGTGCACGATGGGATAGGCCACCCATAACTTCCTATTCATTGGATTCATCAAGATTGACATATCTGCTTCGGTTCAAAAAATAAAAGGGGGTTCAGACTTTTGTATTCACCCTGTATTACATGCCATATTTTAGCATTGAAAGTTCCAGTGAACCATAATGGTTCTAATATATCCAGGTTCCTTTGAACCAATTTCGACTATCATTAATTTGACGTTATGTTCATTCATGACTCATCATTCCAAGTTATTTGATATATTACATACCATATTTTAGCATTAAAAGTTCCAAAGAACCATAATGGTTCCACTAAATCCAGGTTCCTTTGAACCAATTTCGACTATCATTAATTTTACATTATATTCATTCACGACACATCATTCCAAGTCGTTTGATACAACCTCTGACAATTAAGTTCGGTGAATGACGTCATACACTAATCTGTGCGAGCTTTACCAACACCACCTAAAGAGAAAGCCTGAGCGCGGAACCGTCATACATTGTTACATCATGATACGAAGTCATAATTCGAGAGACTAAAGGCATTTCCTCCGCGTACATTCTCATTCTTTACAAAGAGCTTACAAAATATATTTTAATACCCCTGTAAACCTAAAAGTTCGGGAAGAAAATATTCTTATATTGAAGGAAAGATTTATAATTTTCTTATTTAGTGAGGATGCGATTGGCCATGTTGATTTATATTACAGATACACTGGTTTCGAGTTTAATGATTAAACGAAACGTAAACGCTCACACATGAAATATGACAAGTATTTACCGCACGAATTTTGTATTCATAATATGTAAAAGTGTATTACGTATATTTAAAGAAATAAATCGTAGTAGCAAGCCACCGCATAGTGCTTTTCGAAGAAAGGCGATCGTTCACTGCTTCAAACAGCATATCTGAAACTAATAAAAGCCGATCTCTTATTTCTGTTAAGATTTAAAATAAATAAAACTAACTTTCGAGAATGTCTTATGCTGGGTGCCCACTTAGCGCGACGATAGCGCGATCCTATCGCTTTGAGTCATATGCGCATGCGCAACAAACGCCAGGCGATCAATTCGCTTCTCGGTGCCCACTTGGCGCGACGGCCGCGTGACTGAATGCGCATGCGCTATCTACGCGATCATTTAGTTTCCCACTTCAAGATTTCGTGCTTCCAAAATCAGAATTGGATATTTCGTGGATACAAAATTGCATATTACTTGATATCTTCAATCAAATTTTCCGTAGCGATATCCGACCATCTCGAAGTAGGTGCTGCCATGATTGCATGTGCCACGTGATTCGAAACTGTTTTCTGATTGGGTGCGATGGAGTCGCGCGATCGAAAAGCTCTGGGCCACAGAATCGCCCTCGTGACGTCACTGTGCGCATGCGTGCTTCACAAAGCGATAGAATCGCGCTACCGTCGCGCTATCGTCGCGCTAAGTGGGCACCCAGCATTATACAAAAAAAAAATTAAGCGGCTACTGATATGCTTAAATATATTTTTGTATAGTACATTTCCGAAAGTGTTTTATTTTAAATCTTAATAAAAAGTTTACTCTCGCTTATGTTTTTTTTTTTTAAGTATACTTTTCATTATGTATACAGGGCCGTAGTGAGGGGGAGGGGTGCCTAGGCACCTACCCGGGGCCACCTGTAGATAGGGGCCCCCCTATTCAATGTATGGTCCCAGTCTAAAATGTCATAATTATTTTCTGTGAAGTAATGATTGGCACATATGGTCAATACTTTGATTTTGGATAGATTTGTGTTAAATTTGTTTTTGGGTAAATTTGGTTTAGGGCCCCATAAAAACTGATTTGCCCAGGGCCCAAAATTTTCTCACTACGGTGCTGTATGTATATTGCAAATTTTAAAATATTTGAAAAACTTTTAATTTGTGAAATTGTAAATTTTAGTGAACATTGTAATTGGGGAAACCTGTTGTGCTCACAGAAAATAAAATAAGTTTAAAATATGCTATTCAATCTCCCCCCTCCGCCTCCCAATCTTCTTTGGAAAATCCCTCCTTCCCCTTCCCCCCGTTGGTTTTTTATTGACAAGTTGTTAGATTTTTTAAATGATATAATGCACATGTGTTGACGTAGAACTACGTCTATCAGGGGTGCAGCAGAGGAAAAATTCAGACGCGATTTTTCGTTCAAAACGTGATGTACATATCTCAGTCTATATCTTTCTATCACTATATCCTACAACTATGGTCATTATCTCGTTGGAAAGAGGAAGGTTGAGTCTTGAATAATAAGCAAAAATTTCACCAAATCAGCCACTGGGTCAAAAGTTACAGCAAGTTAAAGTTAAGTAAATTTCATGCTCGACATCGTAATAACGGAATGGCGCTGCTGCAGCATATACGTGTGCGGCGTGTATTGGAACTAATTGGAGCTAACCATGGCCTACGAGAAAAGGTCTGTGCGTTTAATATAAAGAAGGCCTGTGCTTTAGGTATAATAACATGGAAACACGAGCGTTTTAAGATAATATCATGAAATCCTGTCATCTGCCGGCGAAATCACTACATCATCATTTATATAAAATCAGCGACGGTGGACGTTGTCACAACAAAGGGAGAAACCAGCTCACATTTGGAAATCAGCTCACATTTGGAATGGCGGAGGAGGAGGGACCCGTAGGAAAATACTCAAATTGGTTCAAACATTGTGTAATGGTCCTTGTCACCCACGCTTATTAATGAACAACAAAATAAAACTTATAAGCAAAAATACAAACAGATAAATAAAATATAAAACAACAAACAACAATCAGATATGTGGATAAATAAATAATTAAATAAATTAATAAATCAAAGGAAGTATGAACGTATAAAACCACATGCTCTGGCGTTTACATGAACATGTGCAGGCATGAGGCAGCACGAACGGATAAGAACCCTACAAACAACTAACGACACTCTATTGAAACCCGGCTAGAATGTGGACTACTTACAGTTTCCCCACTCTTCATTCCATCTTCGTATTATTAAAGCCCCCACCCTCACCTTTTGTTGTCATTTAATTTAGTTTACTTTATATACTAAATTTTATCTTTAATTCAATTTGGTTTATGGAGTTGGCGATTTATGTTTAGTGGACGTTACCTTAAATGGTTCTTCAAAATTTATATTGGGCTCGATATATGTACAGTTGGGTGCATAAAGGTTTTTACCTAAGTCAAAATTGTTCGGCTTCCTAACAATACTTCAATCCAATGAGATTACTTTTTTCAGGTATCTAGTCGAGCACGCTTACTATGGAACGAGTCTATTAAGTTTTTGCTAAGCATCAGGGGTAGGCAAGTTTTACGTCACGTGCTCAACAATGTTGACAAAAAGATTATTTTGGCTGTTCTGATGAGAATTTTTGTTTTATTAATAATAAACTAATCTATTTGATTAATAGTATAACATAAATGGTGCGCAGTATCGATATAATTATATGCGTGATCAAGAGATAAGCTGATGCAGCGCTACTTGTGGTGTGATGCGGAAGTGATTTACAGGTGAAAGCAGGGAGTAGGGAGTGCCGTTTTCCCTATTCCCTGGGTGTAAATGGAAGCTATTTTCTTTTGACTGCTCAAAAGGTTACAAGTCTCATTTTTCGTGTGTATATAAAATAAGCAACGACAATTATGCCAAAACCATCAGAAAATTTTTTTAAAATTATTATTTAACTAGATGGATCCCGTCAAAGTTTGACGAAGAACACACCATCTTATTATTAATCCCCATTGCTTTAATTAAAAAATAATAAAATAAAAAATTGTCAGAGCAACAAATAGAATAATCATTATGCACAAAAAATAGAATAACCACAGCTTAAATATCTCATTATGCTCAAAGAATAAGAAATGAGTTAATATATAAAATGAAATTAGCTTTAAACTAAATTTCTCTGAAAGTATTAAACTGACTTGTGAGACATAAAGTGTCAGCGGATAAAATGATCAGTTTTTAAGGATCCTTCTAACGATATAACATTTAACAGAACATTTTCAAAGTTTTTCAGTAGTCACAAGAAACGTCATAAAATGATCAAGGCAGGATTTTCTTTCTGCAAATCTCCAGTTTATTTAATTCAAAACAATGATTGAATATTGTCTCATTACAACAATCCCTGGCTTCTGATGGATTGTCGTAAATTTCTTTGTTGCCTTCAGATGTGCATGCGCAGAAGTGCCAATTATGCTCTTAAAATTATGCTCTTAAAATTATGCCTATTTTAATATATAGGATTCTTTTAATAGTAGAGAATATTAAATGATTTGAACAAAAGAGGATTCTTGTAAAAGTAGCGGTGGTATGAATTAGTGTATATTTTATTAAAATATAGAATAAAGCATGACATGACAATTAACATGAAAAGTTTTTTAAACCCTCAAATAAACAGATCAAATTGCACACGTGGATGAAAAAAACTTTAATCTGTTTATGGTGTTCTTTACATACACTGTTTAAAATTTAAACGAAATTAAAAACGCGAGAATGAACAAAAAAAAAATGCCTCTCCATATCGGATTCGAACTCTGTCATTCGAGGCAGTAGGCAGAGACTTTAATGCTTTAGCCGCTATCGCTTATTATTGTCAGGAGGGAGCAGGCGAGGAGCACATCCTACTACCCTATTTTCATTCAAAAGGGACAGGTCCATTCTAATCTGCCTTGACTCTGAGCACAAGTACCTGATTTTGCAACTGATCAACATCCAGAAAGCTTAGCCCCTACGGAGTAGGTAAAAACCCTTTTGCACCCGACTGTACATCTAAATACTTCACGTTTAGATTTAAAAATGTTCTTTTTTTCTGGATTAAAGAAATATACCGACAGCTGCAAGCAAATAGATGAAGAGTTTGAGGTGGATGCGGATATGCCTATGATATTGACGGGCGAGTTTAATATGGATGCCAAACGAAACGAAGGAGCATTTGAATTTATGAAACACCATTTCAATTTAAACATAGCCCCGAAATACTTACATTGATCTGTCATTTACCAGAAATATAACTCCGAAACTTTTGTCATCTGTTACTTTTTATATGACAGACCTATTCTTCACAAAATTGTAATGTAATTGAATATAGTAACTTTTTTTTTTAATTTTGTTCTTTTTTACGCCAAAAAATACACACTAACGGTAACCAATAATGACATATAGTAGTAGTTCTACGCCTTAAAAACCCGCGGCTTTGGCAGTCACCAGAGCCTCCGTCAATTTTTTTTATTTAATTACATACATGATATACAATAAAAATATTAAATAAAAAACATTCGTCGAAAAAGTGTTTGCAAAAATACATTCTCGATTTCTCTCCGATAGCGTGACGAGTTTTATCCTTTCTCGCTGCCGAAAATAATTTTTCTTTTCTCAGGGTTTTTGAGACCTGTTAGAAAACTTTTATCAGGTACCGATTTTGAAGTGTTTATACAGATGAGTACGAAACACTATCTGGATTTGTACAAGATTTTCTTGTCGATATTTTCAAGAGACTTAGTACTATCATAGTATTAGAAGGTGCTCGTTCTAATACTACGATACTGTCAACGAAGGAGAAAGCCATAGATTCAGGAGAGCAGAGGATCGTGACGACACGACACAGAGTGCTATGACGTAGCATTTTTAGGAGATCCTATCTTTCATATTTTTTTAAAAAATAACTATATTTTTTTTAGAAAAAAACGAATCATCGTTCCTTGATATTGATAACGAATTCTATCGAAAACACTTTTTTAAAATTTTCATGCATGTCCCCCCAATTTTAATTTACTATCACAGAGGCTAGGGTGGCCTCTGGATCACGGGGCCCTGGGCTCGTGCGTAAAGATGGAACTGATTGAGCATATAAAAATTAATAATTATGCTGAAGAAATTGTCTCGAATCAAATTTTCGATCAATTTAAGATAAATTTTCGTTTGTATCATACAACAATGGAAGGCTAACCAATTATGGTAGGCTATGATCGTGCACTTTCGAAAGATAGAGGCGGCTATGTTGATGGTTAAACAACGTATGCGGCAGCTTGAAGAAATATAGTCTTCTTTTCTCTTGTTTGTGTGGTTGTCCAACGCCTCCTAAAGATAAGGCCTGAGCGCGAAAACGTCATACATTGTTACATCATCATCATGCGAAAACATAATTTACGACTTATTATTGGTATAAATGCGATATAAACATGTCTTCGGATGATGATGATGTAACAGTGTATGACGTTTTCGCGGTCAGGCCCGAGGCCAACGAGAGATAGGCCAGGGCACTCAAAAGTCACCTGATCATCGGGGTCTGAGTAACAATCCATCCTTCATAATTCTCAGAGATGGGATGGAATCATCATTCTTAATGAACCTACTTATATTGCACACTTTGCCCGGGACTTTACTTACCTTCTTGTTGTTCTGTCTCAGATTAAAATGTTATCCATCTTCACCCCCGGGGAGCATCACTGGATACTTTAGACCTATCTTTTAAAATTTCCCTTGCTCTTGACGTAGAAGCTCTTATACCCTCCTGCTCTAGCGGAGCTTCCATTGTTCAGATGTTTCCAATGCCCGGATAGCTTTTTATCTTTCTATTGCAAATTTCACTGATCAATACTCGTTCTTTCTCTTTTTTTTGCCAAACACACAAATTTCTGCCAGTCGTCTAGACGTTTTTAGGGAGCTTAAGGGAGAGCCGTGTGATTCCTTAGCCTCCTCGATAAACACTGCCTTATCTATGTCCTGCCACTGCGTAATCATATTTATGCTCGTTGTTAATAATCCGTTAACCCCCTCCCTAAAAGAGGTTAATATGGTTAATTTTGTAGTGCCACACCAGTAAATGTGTTACTTTTTTAGTGCCACACCAGTTAATGTGTTAAGTATACAGGGTGTAAATAGACGACGTTTCACAAATTTAAGGATATGTAGAGGATGATGCGGTGAACATTTTTTATTAATAAACCCATAGTCCCAAACGAAAAGCGACAAAGCCACAGCTTGTTTGATGCTCTGTTTTGCGTCAAGCCGTGGAATAGCTGTCTGAATTACTGTGTTGTCACTGCATTGGAATTTCGAGCGTGAAACCTAACGCGCGAACGTATTTCCAATGGAACCGTCCAGCGACCATTGTATGATTGGCCAGGTGCAGCACTTTTGCTGAAAGGTAGGGTAAAAGCGGGTAAGTTTGCCAGTATTGTAAATTGGCCGCATTACGTATTATTTTTTTTAATTTTAATTTTTAAAGCTTTCGAAATAGCAATAAAGGAAAAGGGACAATAAATGACAATAAACAACAACAATTTACAAATGTTGAATACCAATTTTTTTAAAAAGGAAGAGCAAAAAAAAAAAAAAA
>JAHWFO010111846.1:0-12111 GCA_023313115.1 Rhysida immarginata | reverse complement strand
GGGATGATGAAAAGTGCACCATGGGATAGGCCACCCACAACTTCCTATTCATTGGATTCATCAAAATTGACATATCTGCTTCAGTTCAAAAAATAAAAGGGGGTTCAGACTTTTGTATTCACCCTGTATTTTAAGTACTCTGTGGTATACAGGGAATTGGATGTACACTATATTACCAAAAATGGCCAGACGCTATCGATTTTAGACGTTTTGTCGAATATCTAGAAAAATACTTGACGAATTATCCTGATACGTGAGGGGTGTAAAGAGCATGTTACACCTCATATAATTGAATCGTTTTCAGCTTTAGTTACATTTTATTTTAAAAATAATATACTCTTTTGGTAACCACTAATAATACTAGTCAACACAAAGTGTTCTTAGTAGTAATTTGTAGGTAGAATCCGAATCTGCTTTTAGATTTTTTCTATCACGTCAAGTTTCCAAGTTATGCACATCGAGACTTCTATGTTAAAGTAATGGGAGTGAAGAGAAGCGGCTACATTGTTAAAGTATCCATATTTTGGGGCCGAAAGGAAATTTACCAGGCCCAAAACACTGAATGATTTTAAAATGTTTCATTGTAAAACAAGAAAGCTGTGTGTGCTGGAGAAATTTAAAAATTATATTCATAATCAGCAGAAAAAATACTACCAAAAATCACCCACTTTCATTTTGCTACAAGAAAAATCTTAAATTTTGTTGGCCAGTGTAATTTAACGATATTTATTATATAGTACAGAAAAATTTGGACTCTAATTCAAATGAACAAAAACATGCTTTATTAAAGAAAAACAATGAAAAAACATTTTAACATGTAAAATTAATTACCTTAATATGCAGTAGAACAATATATTTCACTAAATTAGGAAAACCAGCCAGAACTTGCTTTAAATTTTTTTTCAGCAAATTCCTGGATTTTGGCAAAATAAATATACGGTATAAGTAATTGACTAGTCTCAAGCACATTTCATAATACAAGACTACTATGGTTTTCAGCAAATCGTTTTTCATTCCTGGATAATATGATAAAAATGCTCTATTCCACAAAAGACATATTTTACTGTGATGATCTTTTCAAAGGTTTACATTCTAATCTTGATATTTAAAAGAAAACTCTACGGTCATATACAACTTTATTTAAATCAAAAGACTAACGCATTAAGAACATCATAGCATATTTAATTTTTTTTAATTCGAATCCTAAATGTGTAAATAAACTAAAATTCCGATCGTGATTTGAAATCCGCAGGCATCCAACTTGGATGGAGGCTGATATAGGTCGAGGCTTGCTCCCAGCAAGCTTTGCAGTGAAGATCTGGATCTGCTATACATTCACTCAGTACTGCATTCACTACAATTTTCACAATATCTGGACATGAAAGCAGCGATTCAGATATCAGACTTAATGAAGATATGGAGGCTTATTTAACAATTATCTACATAATGAATTGACAACGATTTAGAGAACCTAGTGGATGATTTGGATTGCTTATTCGTGAAACCATACAGTTTCGAGCCTCTCCAGCACCATCACCCGTCATTAGATGGGCAAACCAGTGTCGCTGAATAGACGGAAAATGTACCAGCTGTTGTTAAACCCAGCTTAGTGCAAGGTGCGCCGCACCGTGTTTTCCAAAATGGGTTAGGATGCTCCCGTCCTGTTGCTGTGGATGATTCGTGCCAGTCGTCGTTGGCCTCGTTCATCTACGGCCCTGTTTCATCTGGAGTTGTGTTTGTTGGAGGTTGTTTTTTGGCGTAACTGCCATTCACGGAATACCCTTGACACTGTTGCACAGGAAAACCTGAGAAGGTTCGTGGTTTGTGAAATGCTCAACTGCATCCGTCAAGCTCCAAAGATCATGCCTTGTTCAAAGTCGGTCAGATTTTTGGATTTACCCATATTCATTTCACTTCTGCTGCTGACTGCAACTTGTGATCCAATGTATCCCTTTTGCACACCACTTTGGCCTGTTCCATTGTTTGTGTGTCACTGGGAAGCCGATCCATTTTCCGGAAGAGGTGTCTCTAATAAATTGGTCGTTCAGGATCCATGTAATCCAATCTATATTGGCAATGCCACTACATTTATCTTGCGCATTTGACTGGGGGCCCCTTCGTCATCTCTAATTGGCTTACAACTAACATTTATGACGCAACAACCACTTTATAACTCCACTTTATAAGGCGCCAGCTGTGCCTTAACCCGTTCACCAATTATACTGCACTAGCAAACAGCAAGGGTTGCACAGGGCACTTCGCTACTGCAAGGCCGGATGCCATCATCTGACTTTATGGGTACAGTTCCCTGGCTATTGTGCATCTTGAGTCACTGACTATCCCCAAATAACAGCCTGAATAAAAATGCTCAACATGCGTCGTGTGTCCCTTTTTAATTTCTATCACAGTAAGGGGAGGAACGCTGAGACCCCTTCTTGGCGGATTCTCAAATTTCCAGGGCACCTCATCACGGCAATCACCTGAACAGCGTTTAAGGCAAGAGCTACTGCCTTATGACACATGTGAAAGTGTCAGCAGTGTCTGGACTCTCTGATTATGACAACTGATTTAATCCACCACGTTGTCAAGCAGTGTGATTCAGCATACTTCCCTTGCTACTGCTGTGCATCATATTCTAGTACTTTAGTCACTAATCTACAACTAATACAGCATCGTTGAGAGAACAGACAGAACTTTGATGAGCCTAAGTTTATTGATTACACCGTTTAAAACACCAACACAAAGATCAGTTTGTCCCAGCAACAATTTCATGCACTTAAATTTAGTACTACTTCCATTGTTGCATTATCTTTGCCGATGTCTGAACTTTCACTTCAATATGCAATTTATCTTTATAGGCCTCCACATCAGCGCAGAAAAGGGTAAAAGAAAGGGTCACTCATAGAGCGCAGAATTTTTTTTACAAACCAGTTCTCGACAGGACGGCTTCTCTGTATAACTCAGCATCAGCAACTTGAAAGGAGGGTGTCTTCCAAACATTCAAACACTCGTCGCTGAACTAAGCGCAAACTAAAAACTTCATTATGATGCCCTGCAAGAAAGATAAAGGAAACTGGCACTTGCGAAAATGGAAAAAAAAAACCTCGTTCAACTACCCAAAAAGGGAAAGAAAGCAGGGCTTTACTTATTACTGATCCTAGCTATAAGTAATACCCCGTTTCTTGTTCATTTCTGATTTTGAACAGGTTTTTTTTTCATTTACGCCTGTACCGGTTTCCTTTTTCTTTGGTGCCGGGTACCATAATTAGTTGTAATTACACAACTAAATACAGTTCATTAGGTGATTACAAAAATTAACTAAACATGAAATGAACCATTAATTCTCTGAAGAGCAATGCCAGGCAATTGCCTTCCCTATCATTTGCTATTTAGGCTTAAGATGCGTCATGCTTGCTCTCATATACACAGAATGAAGACCCAGCCCACAACAAAAAAAACTTGCTTGTCCTTCAAAACCGAACATAATAATATTTACATCTTTTTTTTTTTTTTACACAACAAAACGGTTGCTGGGAGCAGGGCATGATCTTCTCTGAGAAAACAATGCCTGCTCCCCAGCATTCGCATCCGTTGCCGACATGCAACAGGTGACTCAGCGATGAATTGTCATTGCCGCTCAAACAATACAAATAAAATACCATGCCCCCCCCCCCTTTAATTAAACACAAAGCAATGAACGATAATGACTATAACTACTATAATAAACAAGAACAATAATGAGCAATTAAACTAGAAAAATATTTTAATAAACCAAATAAACAGTGTCAACAAGAACAAACAAAAGAGCATCAACTAATGCAATGATTTAAAACCAAAATTTCTTTACTAACATGATGCACAAATGCGTTTACGCCGGTTCCGGTACAATATACCCTGAGTTACCCTGCACGGGGTAATTTACTTGAGTCTCCCGTACATAGGGCAGCGGAGATATAAGATCCTCTCTACATGTATTGAACACCGGGGGTTCCATTATTGCGTGACCTGTCATGAAAAATGCTCCACCTAAGTGGCTATGGTTTTGGCATGCCTCGCTCCTAACTCCGCACCAACTCCCCTTTCAGGGAGTCCATAGTGGACCTGCCTTGACCCACTTAATATCCCCATAGCGAACTCTTGCTACCTGCACCCATCCTTCACCAACTTGTGCGCGCACCACAAATGTGCCTACCCAACGCCTCCAGTTTCCGACTCTACTTGGAAGCTGTATCATTACTCATTCGGGTTCCGCGTCCATAGATCGCCTGGGGGTCCAACTCTCCTATATTAGTATCGACCATCACAGGCTCCCTACTTTGCTTATTCGGTGCTCTTACGTATTTTTGATTCTCCCTGGCCACCATTCCCCTGACCAACTCTGTGAGTTTTTCAGTTATTTTCTCCATATGTTGGAACCCTCCCACGCAGCTGTCACTGGGATGGCCACCCCTCTCCTCCTTTCTCACAACCTCTATCATCATGACTGCTCGGTAAACAGCAATGCCTCACCAAATGCCACCAACCCTAATAAATGTCACTAAACACACCTACACCGGAATTTTTCCAAGTACATCTCCATTGACACCTGAAAATCTTGTGCTCCACACTAATTCCCTTCACAAAACACTTGTCCAATCACGCTCTACAAACAACACCAAAACCCCACATAAAAACAATCGCACGCAACAGCACAGCTCCCAAGCCCCGAATCTATAGTCCGGAATTTCCGGATTTTGGATCCCTGTTCGGGTGCTAATTGGAACGCCTCCCCACCCCCTTGTATCGGTAGTATGCTAACCCTCTTGTAGCTAGGGTGAGGTGTGGGAGGAATCAAGGGTTCGGGACCCAAAAGAAACGATTCGGAATGCCATGCTTTTGGTGGGTTGCTATCTGATTTATTTCAATATAACTTTACAACACAATATTTACAAATGCACCGTGCATGCTTCCCTGAGGGGCCCTTCGAAGGCAAAACCATTAAGGTCAATGCCCCCCCATAAATTGAGTGACGCTCGATTCTATATTTATTCATTTCCAGATCGCACCTAAGCATGGGCTGCTGTGCCTTTCCACAGGAGACTAAGGTTCGATATCTATGGGAAGAGGGATGCTTCTGCTTGGGTCATGGGTACACTCAAACTTCCGCATAAGTGTTCCTGTACTCTTAAGTATGATTACGCATGGTGCCTCTTTTAGTATCGTCAACGTAGGGGAGAAACACTGTAACCGCTCTTGGTAAGTTCAAGTGGCCCAGAACAGTTCAACTTTCGCTATCTCAGTTCACCGCAAAACAGTGTGTTTGGCAGAGGGATCGCGCTATTGCATGATGCAAATTGCCTCCCTCAGTGAGCCGATACCGTTCTCGCTATGCTCTACTGTGACGCCCCAGCAGCCAGCATACTTAGTGCCTTAGAACCATAACTAAAAATGCGCATGCATAATTTAATTAGCTTAGACATAATACAAGAGTCCGACAATTATCACATTCTTCGCCTCAGCGGCACACTGATACTGAATGTGTAGAGGCAGTGAACATGCGCAACTGCGACCAACGCATACGGGGGAGGGTGGGGAGTTCTCAGACAGGTGTCTATGTGTTAAAGTTCAACTTCTTCGAACATCGATCCTCGCGTGGGAAGAAACGAAGGTAAAGTTGCCGAAAATTTCACCTGCATATGTGGGTACCCAATCATCATTTCCTTGCATAAATATGGTCCTGGATTATGGAGCAGAACGTTCATCGAAGAGAACAAAACAGTGGCGGTCCATTCCTTAAAATGCTGTGTTTTTTCTAATGCTTCCAAAAACGTCATTAGCAAAATACATTCCAATAAAGTAAACTTTAATGTAAAGAAACTTAATTAATATCAATACGGAAACTAAATCCTACAGGAAATAGCTTCAACAACATAAAGTAGGATTCGTCATTCAAATCCATGAACATAGATCGCATCATGGCAGACAACGACCGTTCACTACGAAAAACTTCACGAAAAAAAAACAACAGTACAATAAAACACAGAAAACGAATAACGACAATGACAACACTCGACAATTCAACATACATAACGTTTTACACATGTAACACAACAATACGCTGCTGGGAAGCTGGGCTGATCTTTATGGCATTTAAAACGTACAACAATCGAACCCCCAGACAAAGAGACACAAACAATCTAGCAATAATAACAAAAGACCGCTCCAAAACTAAACATATATAAACGCAAAATATATAAAACAAATGAGGAAGTGACATTCTTACCGGACAGATGTCCTCCTTTACTTCTATACACGTGCTATTTTACGATGGTTTGTGCTTATGAACAAGAAGATTACACCAGCAGCAGTTATGAATTGGATATAGATTTTAATACCTTTTTTAAGAATATTGAAGAAGTTTCACTTTAAATAATTCTCCCAATAAAATTTCTTAAACATATTTAAAAAAAAACCCACAAAAAATTTTTAAATACAAAATTAAAAAATAAACAATTTTAAAAGAACACATTTTAATTTCCAAAAACAAGGCTAAAAAATTTCCATATTAATTTATACCCTAAAATTCACTTGAACCCAACCAATGATTTAAAAACTCCCAATTTAAAAATCTTTTAATACTTACTTACTTTTCAAACCCGATTATCCGTTAGGGTCGCGGGGGAAGCAGCCCTAAGGAGGATCTCCAGTGATCACGATCTTCTGCCATCAGGCGCATGTCTTCCCTGGTAATACCCAAGTGACTCGAACCCAGATTCTTCATGTAGTTTAGCCACCTGGTTCTAGGCCGACCCCTTGGTCTCTTACCCACCGGCTTCGAAAATAACAACTGCCTAGGAAGGCCAGTTTGTCGCATCCGTATCACATGGTCATACCAGCGCAACTGAGATCTCTCAATGCGGAGAAATAGTGACTCAACACCTAAAGACTCCCTTATTGTGCTGCTGTGCACTCTGTCTAGTAGGGTAACACCTGCCATACCTCTCAGAAATCTCATTTCGGCCGCTTGTACCCGCGAACGCACTCTTTCGGTCATTACCCAAGCCTCATGACCATAGGTGAGAACGGGGACAAAGACAGATTTGAAGACGGAGAGCTTGGCTTACCACGGATCGCAGAAGTTTACGTTTGACACAGCTTACTACACCGATCCGAGCATCCAATTCTTTCTCCTGTCGTCCATTACTCGTGAATGTAATCCCGAGATACTTGAATTTCTCCACCTGTCTCAATGAGGCTCCCCTAACATGGAGAGCGCACTGAGCAGGTTGTCTTGAAAGGACCAGAACCTCAGTTTTAGCCACACTGATCTTCATCCCAGCTTCTTCACATTTGGCTGCAAACCAGTCTGAAGCCCATGCTGAAGGTTCGTGCGAGAATATCCAAGGAGGACAAGGTCATCAGCAAAGAGCAACCTCTCTACCAGGCAGTCGCCCACACAAACACGTTCATCGCCTCGGCTGCCCCTGTCTATCCAGTCCATAAAGATAATGAACAAGAGGGGCGACAGTATGCACCCTTGGCGGAGTCCAACACCCACGGTGAACTGTCTTGACTTAATGCCATTTATCCGGACACACATCTCAGAGCTTTTGTACAGAGACATGATAGCAACCAGTAATTGCCCATCCACTCCATACTCTTGCAACACTTGCCAGAGCTTCTCCCGAGGAACTCTGTCATATGCTTTTTCGAGGTCCACAAAGCAAGCATAGACCTCTTTTGCATACTCCCAGGATTTCTCAAAGATTTGCTTTAGAGCAAAGATGTGATCCGTCGTGCTTCGGCCAGGTCGGAAACCACACTGCTCCACCGACAGTTTGGAGTCGACTATTTCCCGCCCTTTCTCCTCCAGACACTTAGTGTACACTTTCCCAGGAATGCTGAGCAAAGAGATGCCTCGATAGCTGTTGCAATCTCTCTGATCTTCCTTTTTGAAGATAGGGATCACAATTCCTGTCTGCCATTGCTTAGGGGCCTGACCAGATATCCAAGCAACCTGACACACTCGAGCCAGCCACAGGATACCATTCTGATTTAAGGCCTTTAACATCTCGGACCGGATTTCATCATCACCTGCAGCTTTGCCAGTCTTCAGGGACTTAATTGCGCATCTGACTTCTGCTTCTGTGATACTACCGTGACTATTCTCTGCTCCAAGGTGCACCTCATGTGCCTCAGTTATTGCTGTCACCGGATTAAGAAGAGATGCAAAGTATTCCTTCCACCTATGCAACACGCTCTCCTTTGTTTTCAGAAGCCTCCCATCTGCACTCTTAATAGTTTGTGATGAAAGAGACTTCTTTCCACAGAGACGGCGCACGGTCTGCCAGAATACCTTTTTTGCCGAACCATAGTCTGCCTCCAATTTCTCCCCGAACTTCTCCCATGTCTTGGCTTTAGCCGTTAATACTGTCTTTGCTGCTGCTTTTTGTGCCTCTGTGTACCGCACATGACTCGAAGGAGACTTATTTGCAAGCCATAGCAAATAGGCTTCCTTCTTTGCCTTGACAGCTTCTTGGACTTCACCGTTCCACCTTGCAGTCCTTTTCTCACCGCCCTGCGCCACACTCAGCCGCTAACGACCACAGCACAATGCAGCCGAAGTAATCACAGCAGTTTTAAACAACAGCCACTCCTCTTCAACAGTACCACGATCACTGGGTAGTTCTTTGAAACTTGAAGATATGTTATCTGCAAAGGTCTTTCTCACAGCTCTTTCCTCCAATGCCTCCCATTTGATGCACCATGTCTATCTGAATCTAGTATTTCGCTTGATTGGTATGGATTCAGAGAACCGCAAAGTGCAGACAACAAGTTGGTGATCAGTTGATAGTTCTGCCCCTCTTCTCACACGAGTATCCAACACTGATCGGAATAAGTCGGCTGATACGATTACAAAATCAATCAGTGACTTCTGGTCCATTGCATCCCTGTACCAGGTATACTTATGGACATCCCTGTGCTGGAAGAAGGTATTTGTAATGGAAAGTCCATTGCTGTAACAGAGATCCAACAAGTTCCTCCCATTCACATTTAAATCGGGGTCACGATCCTCCCAATCACGCCTTTCCACGTTTGGTCATCAGCGCCTAGGTGTGCAATGAAGTCGCCCACCAGGATGACAGAATCTGCACTTTCTCTCCTGTAAGAGCAGCATCAATTTCATCTAGAAAGAGTGGGTACTCTGTAATTGCGTTCGGAGCATATGCAACGAATAGAGAGAGAGAGAGAGAGACCATTTCCCTATCTGAAGCCTCAGGAGACACAATCTTCGACCTAAGGGGGTCCAATCTGCAACATAATCTGCCAGCCGGGGACTAATGAGTATCCCCACTCCCGCCTGGGCAGTCATGTTAGGGTCGACACCAGAGTAGAAGAGCTTCCACCCACCTTCTAAGTCCACAGTTCCAGAACCTGGATCTTTTAATTTTACACTTAACTGTACCAAATAGAGTTCAAATGAAAATTCAATTCCAGGCTGCAAGAAGCACAAAACTTCAATCGCTGTTATAACGACGAAAAAACAAGCTGCAATAGGCATTCCCTCGCTGCAAAAACAATGTTACTGGTCCACAAACAATTGAAAATTCCCTGTAATATGTAAATCAATTCGTCGTTGGAAATCACGCAAATTTTGACAAATAGGCCGAATAAATAAGTCCCAAACATTCTCATGAGATTAAAAATATTTCACAAATTTTGAATTTTGAAAATAGTTCAAAACATAATCCAAAAGTCTTACAAATTACATTAAAAATATTTTCCATAACTTTAACGTTTTCGAGTGCCTGCACTCATCTTCAGAATTAAAAGGAGAATGACACAAATAACCAAAGAACTAAAGAAACAAAAATATGGTTTGTTAAGAATAAACCAAAGAACTAAAGAAACAAAAAGATACAAAGAACTAAACCAAAGTTTACAATTTGACCAACATTACATTTCCTAATAAATGGTTGAATATCCTTACTAAGGGACGAAAACTTGCTATGGTTGATAAAATTTGTAATGCTGACAGAATTGTGGATATTGAAAATGTTTTAGAATATGCAGATATTAAAGATAAAAATAAAATTCGGGAAAATTGTATTAAAGTTTTATTAGAAAATAAAAATAGAAAAGAAGATAAAATAAATAAAGAGGTAAAAGAAATGAAACAGTTCTTAAGGGAATACAATTTAATGTTATGTGTGGCAGATAAAGGCAAATTAATGGTGATACAAGATAAGGCCACCTATATTAATAATACAGAAAATTATATTAAGCAAAATAGTCAAATTTTTAGAGAAGAAAAAACATAACTGTAAATAATTTTTAAAATATGCAATTAAATGGATTAATGAATTAAAAAAATATGCGATAATAGATGATATTAGTGTGAAACAATTAAAACCAAGAGAATCAAAACCAAACAAATTTTACACGTTAGTTAAATTGCATAAAACAGGTTATCCGGTACATCCAATTACTTGTACATATTCAGCAGCCACATATGAATTAGCCAAATTTATGGCAAAATTTTTAGGTGAACAGTTTTGTTTTCCTTATGCAATACAGAACTCTTTCAAAGTCAAACAAATATTAATGAATATTAAAATTAAATCAAATTGGAATATTTTTACGATAGACATTAAAGATATGTATAACAATATCCCGATAAATGAAACCTTAGAAATTATTAAACAACATCTTAGGTATAAATTTGAATTTCAAAAGGTTATTTGCATATTAAATACTATTAAAATATGCACAGATAATAGTCAGTTTACTTTTAATGATAAACTGTACAAACAATATAATGGCTTGCCAATATAATTCTGTCAAACATTTTTTTAAATAATTGGGAAAAGGAAATTGTCAATAATTCACCTTTCTCTGTGAATATTAAATGTTGGATAAGATATGTTGATGACATTTTGGTTATTACAGAATTGGTTGATCTAAAAAATTTAGTTGTCTATGCATCTCAGAATTCAAATTTTGGTTGATAGTATGGTTAATGGGATGATAAATTTTCTGGAGTTGTCCATCTATAGATATTATGATTCTTTTCTGTTTGATATTTATGAAAAAGAGACTCAGGGTAATAATCTTCCCTATTACTATTCAAAGATTCCCTTCACCTATAAAAAGAATACAATAATTAATTTAATCGAAAGAGCTAAGAATCTTTGCTCTCCTACTTTTTTACCTGGATATATTAGAAAGTTAACTAATAAAATGAAATTTAATTGATATCCTAAAAGGGTAATTGATAAATTCTTAATTACATATTTTCAAAAGAAACAAAAAAATTATCAACAATTACTTAATGTTAAAAAAAGTGTCAATTGCTTATGACCCAATGTTTAAAAGAATTAAAAATTGCTTTGTAGGAGAGAATATACAATTAGTTCCAAAAATGAATAATACAATTAAAAAAAGAACTATTAATATGCATCAAGGTAATAAGGAAAAAAGTTCTTTGGAGGGAAGGAGTTATTGTGAACTGAAAGAATTGTATAAAGATGATCATATTTTTCAGAAATTTGTGGATTCAACTGATGTGGTCTATGAAATACCTTGTGAAGATTGTGATGCTAATTATATTGGGCAAACGGGTTGTTCTCTCATATCCTTCTTGGAGGAACATGAGAGAGCTATTCGTTTGAAATATGTCGAAAATGCTGTCGCCAGACATTGCTATGCTATAGGGCATAAAATAAAATGGAGCGAAATTAGAATATTGTCTAGAGAGAAAGAGTTAAGGAAAAGATTGATTAAGGAAGCTTTTTTTATTAATAAAGCTCAGCACACTCTGGCGACGGCATCACATGATTTAGACAACAAGTGGTTGATCATGTAAATATTTTTTCTCCTTTCCGTGTTCTTTGGTTATTTGTGTCATTCTCCTTTTAATTGTGAAGATGAGTGTAGGCATTCGAAAACGTTAAAGTTATGGAAAATATTTTTAATGTAATTTGTACGACTTTAAAATTATAAATCATTAGTTGATCTGTGAGGGTTTTCATGGTACGCCGACCTCAGCTGTTCGAAATAATGATGAAAAATAGGAAAGAAAATTCCGCAGCCCGGGATCGAACCAGGAACCTTTGGCTCGGACCGCCAACG
>JAHWFO010111813.1:0-16544 GCA_023313115.1 Rhysida immarginata | reverse complement strand
CGGTTGTCGATGGTCACCACGGAATCTTTGTTAATTTTTTTGGCAAAAGTCCGTCCTCCATCTTCAGGGCTTCTTCTTCTATAAAGTGGATAGCCTTCCAGATCCGTTCTAGTTTCGGGAGTAAATTGCCTCGGGTATCTTTTCGCGCAAATACCGCTTCCCATACATGGCGACCTCTGATTTAATTGACCGCATGGATCATGGATCATCGACAGAATGACTGTGTTGTAAAGTTTGGGGTCTGTTACAGGGCATGGAATTTCAGCGCTTATGATGTTATCGATTTGATCTGGTCAGAGTTTTTCTTGGCACCATATTAAGATATGAGCGTGGGCCAAACCACGTTTTTACCATTCACATGAATGAAGTCCACAAAGAATTTCACCGAATATTTCGCCCTTCTTAATCAACTAGAGCATTTTTGATAATTTTCGTGCAAATACACGTGCGATCAAATCATGACGATGCATGACATTTTCACTTTGGATTGCAAGTGAAAGTAATAAACAAATCCGGGCGGCCGTATTTTCTCACATACGTCAGAGCATCTTGGGCACATTTAATCATGTGTCGTGGGCTGCCAATGAAAGTTGACGGTAAAATTACTTTTCGTCCGACTTCATTGGGATTTGCATTGTCATTATTCATTGCGTCTTGTAAATGTATGTATTCGGAGCGCAATTTGGACTGATTGTACAGAATATAATTAAACCGTTCGGACTCGACCTTCGCATACATATCAACAACAAACTGACTAAGTCTCGGTAATATAGCAAAGGATTTTTGACTCCATCACGAATCATAAGATGATATGCATAGAACTGCATGCAGGAAACGGTTTTATTTTCTCTTGGCACTTTGTGGAGGGGATCGAATTGTTGAATTTGTAAGTAATATCCATATTGTCCATTCCAAAAAAATTAGAGGATACTGAAGAGAGTCGTAAGCAGGATGCAGCTCCGATATTTTTTGTAGCGCGCCACTTTTTTCGCGGAGGATAATATCGCGTCTCCCACAATTATCTCCTGCGATGATTACAGCGACTTCGGCCACCGTAGGGGCATTGAATCGGCCTCTATGTTCGTTGGCGGGAATTTTGTCTGCAACAAAACGCGGTCTTTTCTCCGGCGCATCCATGAAGCACATATTGTTCTTGAACTCTCTGACCTAAACATTATGCGTATGTAGCATTTCTTGAAGAAGAACGATTATTTCTCGATCTTTTTGCTTATCGCTTTCTCTTATCTTTTCCTTAACAAAGAAAGGCAGGTTCGGAAATGTGTTTCAAGTGTGTTTCAAGTTCGCTGGTAAAATTAATTTGCGAGAATTGTAATGGTTTGTTAGTAATGGTCTAAGGGATCCAATGTTATGATAGACTTGGCCTTGAATTCGAAAAGTTGGCATGAAACCTTCTTGAACTACATGGCCTGCTCCGAAACTTGTCATTTGGAAAGCAGAATTGAAACGTCTAATATTTTTCTTGATATGTTTGGATAAATCTATGTCTCCGAACAGAAGCGTTTTTAATGGTTCAGGGGGTAGTGGAAGATCACATAAAGACTATCCCACCGCTGCAGCACATCCCATCAGACTCGCCTTCCCATTTCATAGCATTACAGAAACCACATTTTTTGTCCATGTCACCAATCGAGCCAAGCTCTTCATATTCGTTAGAGGGAGAGTAATGGAATGCTGCTTCTTTGAATCCTTGATATGTACGATTTCTCGTCGTCGAATATCGAGTTGTATCAAGTATTCTTCGCCTAAAACTCTGTTTCTTCGGCTCTTGCAGCAGTATTTCTCAATCTGTTTAATTGTCTTCGACGTTGAGATTCTTCAACAGTTTCTTGTAAACGTGAAATCTCAGTTCTTTTCTTTCTTGGTCAAGTCTCGCGCTTGAGTCTGTATTTCCGTTTCAGCTCGTCTTGCCCTCGCAATATTCACTCGATTTCTTTCACGGCGTTCTTGTACTTGTTGGTTCGTTTGCACTGCTCTTCTCGCCGCATCCGCTTGCCGATTTTTCTCCTTTCTTGTCTCAGCTTGCACAGGCGTTTCTGCAGCTATTCTTGCAGCTGCTCCTTGTTGTTTTTGCACTCGCCTTGCTTCAGCGGGCTCTGCTGTATTTTCCAGCCTTGTAATTACATTTCGCGAAGACATGTCTAAATTAGTTCAAAAAGTAAAGCTATTTTAATAAAAGGAAGTGGTGGCTTCATTGCAAATTTAACAATCTCATTACCGTAATTGCCATATTTTGCACGTAATCATTGCTTACTTAATTATAAATACATTTGGTCCTCAGAAGTACACCCTTAATTGTGTAATTTCATGCCGTTTAGGGTTAATTAAATAAATGAAGAGTCTATAGCCCGTATTCAGGCTATTGTTGAATAAAATTTTCATATTATTGAATTCGTACTCAACAATGGTTTGAATACGAGCAAGTGCATGAGCGCTCATTCTTAATACGGGCATATAACTTTATACTACTGGAAGAGTTACGACCAAATTGTGTCATACAAAAAAAAATAATAATAATAAAAACAGTTCACTACAAATTTTATTTATGATAAATATTTATATATAAAAATTCAGGCTCAGGGTGCGTCTGTAAATGTTCTAAAAACTTTTGAACCACTTATCCGATTGAGCTCATAAGGTCTGTCCCAAAATGATAGAAACACCTTCAAATTTATATTTTTTCACTTTTCTCAGAAAATAAAAGAATAAATCAACTTAAAATCATCAGGTAATCATATATTGTATAAGAAAAGTGGTGGTTTATTATGGTGCAAATGTTCTTGCTGTAGTTTTAAACTAAAATACAAAAAAATCACTGTCCCAAAATGATAGAAGCACATGCCAAAATAACAAAAATCGAAGGAAACATTTACTTTCAAATGAAATTAATAACCCACAAAGCCCCCATTCTTACTAATAACCTTGAATACTCTGTCAGGCATTGAATTAACAAGTGCTTGAAGCTCACACAGTTGAATCCCATCTCGTGATTTTTGGATAGCTGTTTTCAGTTCTTGCACACTAGAAAACTGACAACTGTCCTTATAAACTTTTCTCACTAGAATACCCCACTGATTTTCTGTTGGATTAAGGTCAGGTGACCGTGCTGGCCAGTCCATCACAAGTACGCCACGATCAAGGAACCACTTCCATGTCGATGTTGTAGTGTGTACAGGTGCGTTGTCTTGCTGAAATTGTAAAAAGGGACCACCAATCTTCTCAGCAAATGATAAAAAATGTACCTCCAGAACTTGCTGATAATCATAAGCCTTCATTCTGCCAGAAACAAACGCTAGGGGTGTTTCTTTCATTTTGGGACAATGATTTTTTGTATTTTAGTTTAAAACTACAGCAAGACATTTGCACCATAATAAACCACCACTTTTCTTATACAATATATGATTACATGATGATTTTAAGTTGAATTATCTTTTATTTTCTGAGAAAAGTGAAAAAATAAAAATTTGAAGGTGTTTCTATCCTTCTGGGACAGACCTTATTTGCAACATATATTCATTAGGTCCAGAGAAAGGTTTACATGTCCCTAAAGTAGGGGGGAAGGGATAAAATCATATATCTTGGTTTATATTTGTCTGTTTACTCAAGAGATGGCACCAGAGTTTGTTTATCTTTTCCTTGAAACCGAAACTGGACTAACTGCGCATAAACAGGACAGCAAAAAAACTTCCGTTTTCCTCCGGATGTGTAATAGTGTTTGCTCATTTCAAGCGTAAGTTTTTTTGCTGTCTTACTTCTGCGCAGTTTCTCCAGTTTCGGTTTCAATGGAAAGGTCTATATAAAAATTCAGGGTGCCTCTGTAAATGCTCTTAAAACTTTTGAACCACTTATACTTTTGAGCTCATACTGGCACCAGATGTTCGTTAGGTTCAGGCTAAGATTTTCATGTGCCGAGTGTCGGGTTGGCCCAAAGGGGAAAGGGGAAAGGGCAAAAATATCATTATGCTTGATCTGTCTGTCTGACATAAGCCTACGATATGCGCGGACCAATAATGGGCGAGGTCAAAAATGCTAAATGGGCGAGGTCAAAAACACCGACTTGAGTTAGTGAAGAAAGTCATTGTTGCTACGACAGTCAACAATACGTTAACAGTCGAGCAACAATCTTCGCTTCACCAGCCCAACTCGGTATTTGCAATTTGGACCTCACCCAATGTATGTCATGTTCTACAATGCAGAGTAAAGTTTCTGCAACAATAGGCCATTAAAAATTACTTTGGCTTTGGTCATGGATGAAGAAATACAGGATGGAAAACTCCATTGTTTAAAGCGTGATTTTTTTTTTCACTGGCGCTCTCTGGCTATTTGCGTGGGCATTACTCTCTGTCTAGCAGACGACTTTACTTTTCCTTATTGGCCTCGATGGCTCAGTGGTTGCGTGATCTCCTATGATCAACAGCTCCTAGACAGAAGGCCTGATAACGAAAACATCATACATTGTTACCTCATCATTAGTCGACCAAATTTAGGGCTTATGATTGGTAGAAATAAGATTAACAATGGTCGAGTACGACGAGGATTTTTGCAGGGGGAAAATCTCTCTCTATATATAAAGAAGGATGTTTGCTTGTGGGTTTGTTTTTGGGTTTGTTTGTTTTTTATACAAATCTGCAGTTTTATTCCGATCTTGATGAAATTTTACATACTTGACATTCAAAGCATGAGGTAGGTCACTGTCTACCTCAGATTTCGAAAATATTAATAATTATTGTTATGGCAGGGCATATTAATGAAAAATGTCTCATGACCAACAATGCAAGGCAAAGTTTGTTCAACTATAGGCCCGTCGTGTTCTCATCAACAATGGTTTCAACGCGCAATTCACCAATAACAATGAGCACAAAATGATGTTGCAATGATAATGCAATCCTTTCCAAGAATTATAATAATGAACATATAATGATGATGCAATAAGGATAAGTTTCAATTTGTAATAATGCATAGAATTCCTGTTATTCAGGTTTTTTCTTAGAAAAGAGAGTTCCTAGTACTTAACAATTTCGGGTGAATCTTTAAAACTGATCAGTACCTGGAAATAATGAACTGTTAGCAGACTATTGAGAAAGAGTGAAAAGACGACAGAGGAAGCACTCATTTAGCTCCGTGCTGTATTGAGCAAATGGGAAGCAAGTAAATAGAAGAATCGGCGACCGCTAGACTGCACAAAGTGATGAATGGCCAAATTTTGCTTAAACACACCGAGAGAGGAGTGGAAATTGCAACATCAAGTATACATCTGAAGTAAGATTACGTGAGTAAGGAATTATTGGCGAGTTCCATCCTTTAAAAAATTTTTTCGAATTTAAATTAAGAATTTTTACTGTATTAATTCTCAGCATTTTCATGTGTTTATTTTTAAGATATTGCAAAATTTAATTGTTTGAGATTGTTCTGTTTACCTACAAGTGTAATTATCCCGGGCAACGCCGGATAACTTTGTTAGTCTTTTTATATTATCGTATATAAAATGAAGGATGTTTGTGGATCTGTTTGTTTGTTTGTGATTTGTTTGTTTCTTATGCAAATCTACAGTTTTATTCCGATCATTATGAAATTTTGCATACTTGACCTTCAAAGCATAAGGACGGTCACTGTCTACTTCAGATTTCGAAAAAATAATAATTATTGATAAAAAAATCGATATTCATGGTTATGGCAAGGCATAATAATGAGAAATATCTCATAACCAACAAAGCAAGGCAAGGTTTGTGCAACAATACTTATCAACAATGGTATCAACATGCAATTCACAAACACTCTGCACGGACTAACGATATACACTATATGATCAAAAATATCCGGACACCCCTCACAGATCATCGATTGGCCCAATGTCACATGATAATGACTTGCACATCATTTAAATAGCTTCCCACACCTTCAGACACAACTCTGCGTGGACATTGGCAAGAATGGGTCGTTCGGCAGAGCTCAGTGAGTTCCAACGTGGAACCATCGTTGGATGTCACCTATGCAGCAAGTCCGTGCGTGACATTTCCAGCCTTCTTCAGATACCCAAGTCAACAGTAGGCGATGTCATTATGAAATGGAAGACCCGGGGATCAACAACAGTTCAACAACGAACCGGTAGACCCAAGAAACTAACGGACCGAGACCGTCGAGTGCTTCGTCGTGTCACCCGCAGCAACCGGAAGTCCTCGGCGGAAAAAATTGCCACAGAGTTTCGAAACGCCTCTGCAAATGATGCCAGTATCATGACAATTCGTCGGGAACTGCACACGGTGGGATTCCATGGCCGTGCTGCTGCCCACAAGCCCCACATCAGCAGGGTCAATGTCAAGCGACGTCTGGAGTGGTGCAAAGCCCACAGAAACTGGACAATGGACCAATGGAAACGTATAATGTGGACAGACGAATCTCGCTACACACTCTGGCAATCCGATGGACGAGTTTGGGTTTGGCGCATACCTGGAGAATGCTTCTTACTTGAGTGCACAGAGCCCACAGTCAAGTTCGGAGGAGGAGGAGTCATGGTGTGGGGCTCATTTTCATGGTACGGACTGGGCCAGCTCGTTCCTGTGCAAGGAATCATGAACTCCGACCGTTATCTGAATGTTTTGACAACTGCGCACTTCCAACGTTGTGGCAATTTTTCGGAAACGGGTCATTTCTCTACCAACACGACAATGCTCCGTTCCACAAAGCAAGGCGTGTACAGCAGTGGTTTGCGGACTCAGGGGTCGAAGAAATGGGTTGGCCGGCACAAAGTCCCGACCTCAATCCTATAGAGAGTCTGTGGGATGAATTGGAAAGACGCTTGCGGGCCAGATCACATCGGACAACTTCTGTACCTGAACTTATTCTCGCTCTTCGGGAGGAATGCAGGAACATTCCGGAAAGTACCTACCAACATTTGGTGGAAAGTCTTCCCCGAAGGGTGGAAGCTGTGATTCGGGCAAAGGGATGTGCAACGCCCTATTGATTTCCATGAAATCGTGGCTAGAGCGCAAACGTGCATGTGTCCGGATATTTGTGATCATATAGTTTATATCCATGACCAACAATGCAAATAAAAGTTTGTGCAACAATAGGTATCAACAACGGTGTCAACACGCACCAAACCAGAGCCAGAATGATCAAAGACCAACAAATGAGGCTCAGGAGGCTAAAAAAATTAACAAGGGAAAAAATAATAAATGTTAGTAAAAAACTATCAATGGTAACAATAAATAAAACAATAGAAAATCAAAAACAAAATAAAAACTGATAACAAATCAAGATTGACTGAGGACATAATTGAGAGGGCCTAGCATAGTTTCATGAAATTAATTTAAGAATAAATAAGGCAAAATGATGCAAATAATCAATATCGAAAATAATATAATAAATATTAATGATTTCATCTAAGTAACAAATTATGAATATGATATTATTATAAAATGTTAGTTCTCCGAACAGTAAGTGGAAAAACAACAATAATGCAAAAACAGAGAAAAAAACACAGCAGCATTAAAGTTATATACTAAATTTATATGCCAATGAACAAAGCTAATCATAATTTAAACAAATAAATAATATACTACAGAAGAACTTTTACATAAATACTGCTGAAACTAACTTAAAACTAACATAAACATAAATTAAACACGTAATTTTTTACAGTTTTGCGAAAAATACGATAAGGAGACAATAGACGAATTTCAGGAGGCACCTGTGACCAATATTTAACACCGACAAAAGATATACATCTATTCCTGTAATTCAAACGGGACATTGGAAAATATATATCTTGAGCGTTCCTGGTCGGATAGTTATGCCTATCGTTATTATAGCAAATAATTAAAGGAGTAGTAACAGTAGGTAAAGAATTGACAATATTATATACAAACGAACAGAGTTGAAGAAAATAAATCTGTTGCACAGTCAGAATACGCAGACTAGAAAAATAGTGGGTTACAGATGACCGCTTAGGAACATTAGGAAAAGTATGGAGAAACCACTTCTGGAGCTTAAGGATCCTAGTTAAATTGTAAGTGTTGGTAGAGCCCCAGAATATTACCTCAAAACAAAGAGAAGAATGGATCCGTGAATATTACAATAATAGTAAAATGTTGCGAGGTAAAAAATTTAACCTGGAAATCAGGCTTTGTCTCGTGTTTAGCTTGAGCCGAAGGGAATTCAAATGGGAAGCCCAGGAAAGATCATAAGATAGAGTGAGACCCAAATACTTAAAAGAAGTAATTCTCGTAACAAGAAGACTACCATAATAAATTGGGGAAAAACTCGATAAATTTAACTTTTGTCTTATCAATGTTTAATTCCAGAGAATTGGCCATACTCCAATTCCTTAACTTATCTAGAGCATCATTCAAAGAAATAAATAAAGCGTTGATGTCGTGGTTAGAAGATAATAAAATAACGTCATCAGCATATAAGATAATTTTTGTGTAAGTAAAAAATGAAGGTAAATCATTTATAAATAAATTAAATAGTAGAGGGGAGAGTATAGAAGAGCCTTGTGGGACTCCAGTATTCCTAGTTATTATGGAAGAAGTTGCTCCTGAATAAGCCATAAAATACTGTCGGTTAGAAAGAAAATCAGTTAACCATGCTAAGGGTGGGCCATGGATATTAAATATAGTGGCAAATTTTAGTACAAGTAAATCAATTGGCACCGAATCAAATGCTTTAGTGAAATCAACAAAAATCGCCGCCACATATTTATTGGAGGCCATTTCAGAGGAGATAAATTCAATGAGCTCTTGACATGTAGTATCGACACTTCTGCCAGGAGTGAATCCATGCTGAGTGGGATGAATTAGATTATAAGAATGAATAAAGTGTGAGAGACGCTTAAAGAATAGTTTTTCAAATAGTTTAGCAAAAAGAGGTAAAACAGAAATAGGGCGATAATTAATAAACAATTTAGGGTCTCCCTTTTTAAAAATTGGGGTAACTTTAGCACCTTTAAGAAAGGTAGGATAGACTCCGGAAGACAATGAGGAGTTGAAGATTATTGTAAGAGGTAAAGCTATAGCTGATTTAAGAGCGATGATTACATCAGCACGGAATCTCAGCAAATCAGGTATGGTACTGCATGTTAGTTGCGAAATCGTTCGACAGATTTCCTCAGGAGTTGCTGGTATGGAGAAAAAACTTGGTGGAACTTGGGAATCTTTACAAGTATAACTAATACCTGAATGTTTCTTAGTCGGTTGATCCTGAGGCAAAAGAGTAGTTAAAAAGTTGGCCAAAGTGTCTGAAGAGACATTGTCCGATTGGGAAAAAGGTGAATGTGAAGAAGAACCAGAGGATAATTTTTTTAGAAGACGCCATTTATCTTTATTAGAATGTAATCGCCCAAACAGAGAACTAAAGTACTTAGATTTGGATAGACTAATTTGGCTCTTAACCAAATTCGAACAGTTAGGGTCACGACGATATTTTAAATATAAAAAAATTATCTTTTTCACCAGCACCAAAATCGATGGTGTTATCCAAGGATTACGCTGAGCTTTGAAAGTAAGAATCGAATTACGAGCTGGTACCAGAGTAAGGTAACGATCATATCCGAAGCGCAAATGATCTAAAAAAATAGTAAATAAATGAATTGTATCATCGTTAGTTGAAAACAGAGCAGACCAGTCGGTAGCCAATAGGAATGAATTGAGAACTGCAATACGCGCTGGGGAGACAATACGGAAATGTTTAAGTTTAAAGTTAGTAACAGGAGAAATATAAGTGTTAAATATAGTTAAAAGAGGAAAATGGTCGGAGATTGACATATCAAGAGTGTTACTAAAAATATACCTATTAAGGTTACAGAAACAGGAATCAATAGCCGAGTATGTATGAAGGTAAGAGGAGTAGTGAGAAAAAGAATAGGAAATAGGAGACAATCCGACCGAGTAATAGGGTCCAAAAGAAGATTAAGTGAAGAGGAAGGCTTATTAAGATCAATATTGAAATCATCAACCGAAATTAACGACTTCCCGGACCGCTGCAAATCAAGAAGGGCAGAAGATAGAAAAGCACAGAAAGAAGAAAAATTAACCAGAAGGAGGACGGTAGAGAGAAACGATAGCAAATTTATTATTTACCATAATTGTCAAAACTTCATAATCATCGGAAACAAGTGAAAAATTAGAATTAATAGTAAAATTAAGGCCTCAGAAATATAAATACAAACTCCTCCGCCACGTTTATTACTACGATTGATCGAAGTAGATTGATATGTAGGAATAGCAGGGATATCATGAGAGTCATGGACCATATCTCAGATAGAACAATTAATTGTAGTTGAATAGCTAATGAATGGAGATTAACTAATAAAGATGGAAAATTAGCTCGCATACTGCGAATGTTAAGATAAAGCAAAGATAATTTACGGTCAATTTCAGAGTTGGAATTAGAAGAAATAATTGTAATCAGAGTGCTAATAGAAAAAGGAAATTTAAAAGGGACCATATCAACTGGAGAGAAAAGATCAAAAAGACAACCTGAAAAACAAAAAACGAAAAAGAAAGAAAAAAAATAACAAAAACGAAGAAAAAATTAAAAAAGAAAAAGGAAAAACAGAAATAAAGAATAACAGAAATAAGGAATAGCGGAAAAAGAAAAAAATACAAATAAATGAAAGGGAAGAATATCTACTTTTTATAATCAATTAAACAAATATTGCAAAAATTACAATGAACTTAACAATGAAATTAAATATATTTAAAAACTGCCAAAGGTTATGTGCAAAAAATAACAAATAACAATTAATCTTCTATACATAATACATTATAGAGTTCAAAGTTAGCCATGACTAAGACTAAACTTCGAAGGCAAAAACTAGGACTGGTTTACCAGATTAAAATCATCCAACGAGGATAATAGTATCACCTTTCCCGATGCATTCTTAGTAAAAATTCGGCCGCCGAAACTCCAGGAATTCTTTGGGCCAAACTTGGTCTTGGCAGCTCGAAGTAACCGGTAACGAGTTGATGTAAGATCCTCTAAAATCACCATCGGAGAATTGCGCAACTTGTATCTGTTCTTGGTCATCGAGTCTTTTAAGGTTGGTGATGCCTGGGCCAGGATCGGTCGATTAGGTTGTGAAGACCGGGGACGAACTCGATGATTTGCTAAGAAATCGGAACAATTCATTAAGATGTCGAGTTTGTTGGAAATCATTGTTGAAATTTCTTGATTTAATTGTCCTTATGTCTTCTCGGGAACACCGAATATCCGGATGTTCTATCGCCTAGAGTACTGATCAAGATCATCGATGTTCTTAGTAGCGACGTCTAGACGAGTCGATAATTCATTAAGAGACGGGGAGTTGACTTCCTCAACCCTCGCTTGAAGATCGCTGAGTTTTTGTTCAATGTCATTAAGCCTGTTAAAGGTCGACTCCATTTTATCGATGAAGGGGTCGAGTTTTGCCAACAATTCAGTAAATTTAAATTTTTCATCTAATGCTTTCACATGCTTATCAATTAACTGAGAAATTAATCTATCTAATGAAACTGGGTCAGCAAAATGAGCCACAATACCTTTCTGGATGGATATAGAAAGAGAATCCTCAGGAAGCAAGACGACTTGGCGAGTCAGTATTAGAAGAACGGGTGGCAAGGGGGTATTTGCTTCGAATTTTCATTTTTGCTATCTCGTGGCATCGTGAAAGAAAATTACAGATAAAGTCCCAAATATAGTTACTGGGAATTCAAATATAGCTTAAACTGGCAAATTGAGTAAATTCGTCCAAAATAATTACATAATCCTAATCCGCTATCCAAGAGCAACTCAGAAACAACTTGTCAGCTCCGACATAATGCAGAGAATTCCTGTTATTCAGGCTTTTCTTAGAAAAGAGAATTCTTAGTACTTAACAAATTCTTGAAAATCTTTAAAAATGATCAGTAACTGGAGATAATGTGTTATCAGACTATTGAAAAAGAGTGAAAGACGATAGAGGAAGCACTCCTTTAACTCGTGCTGTATTGAGCAAATGGTAAGCAAGTAAATAGATGAATAGGCGACCGCTAGACTACACAAATTGATGAATGGTCAATTTTTGCTTCAAGATATTGAACGAAGAAAGGAAATTGCTACAACATCAAGTGTGCATATAAAGTAAGATTACGTGAGTAAAAAATTAATTAGACCAGAAGGCATCCTTGGAGAGGTCCATCCATTGTGAGCCTTTAATAAAATTTTTTTTCGGTAAATCATGTCCCGGGATGTCACCTAAAATGGATTTTTTCAGTGTAGAGGTAAATTCCTGTTTTTCGGATTTTTCTATGAATGGGTAGACCTTTCGCTCCACATTGAAGTGATTGAGTTATTATTTAACCAATTTGGAGGTTTAATTTAGCTTTTTGAGGTTGTTCTGTTTACCTACAAGCTTAATTATTCTGGGCAACGCCGGGTCCTCTGCTAGTCTTCTATATATATAAAGAAGGATGTTTGTGAGTTTGTTTGTGGGTTTGTTTGTTTGTTTCTTTTGCACATCTACAGTTTTATTCCGATCTTGATGAAATTTTGCATACTTGACCTTCAAAATATGAGGAAGATCACTGTCTACTTCAGATTTCGAAAAAGTAATAATTATTGATAAAAATCGATATTCATTGTTATGGCAAGGCATATTAATGAGAAATATCTCATGACCAACAATGCAAGGCAAGGTGTGTGAAACAATACTTATCAGCAATGGTGTTAACACGCAATTTACAAACAATCTGCACGGACCAACAATATATATATCATGACCAACTATATAATGAAAAGTTTGGGCAAGAATAGGTATCAACAATGCTGTCAACACCCAATCACTAACGCGCTGCAAGGATCAATAATATATATCATTACCAGCAATGGAAGGCAAAGTTTGTTAAATATAGATAAGTGTCAATTTTTAACAATGCATAGAATTCCTGTTATTCAGGCTTTTCTTAGGAAAGAGAGTTCTTAGTACTTAACAATTTCTTGAAAATCTTTAAAAATGATCAGAAACTGGAGATAATGGAGAGTGGAAAAACTACAGAGGAAGCAATCCTTTAGCTCCGTGCTGTATTGAGCAAATGGTAATTAGAAGAATTGGCGACCGCTAGACTACACAAAGAGATGAATGGCCAAAGATTTTGCTTCAACACATCGAGAGAAGAGTGGAAATTGCAACAACGTCAAGTGTACATCTGAAGTCAGATTACGTGAGTAAGAAATTATTGGAGAGGTCCAACCATTGTGAGCCTTTAAAATTTTTTTTTCGAATTTTCTTTTAAAATTCTTAGTGTATTAATTCTAAGCATTTTTATGTGTTTATTTTTAAGATATTGCAAAAGTTAATTTAATTTTTCGAGATTGTTCTGTTTATCTACATGTGTAATAATCCCGGGCAACGCCGCGTTCCTTTGCTAGTTATTGTATATTTATTAAGCAAATATATATAAAAGTTCAAAAGTTAAATGAACAAGTATCAATTTGACAGAATCCCTGAGGGATATCATGCGTATCCTCTAATACGAGGAGTTGCGCATGACAGGCTAATTGCCCGTGTACAATTAGAATGCTCTTTTGGGCGATACAAAAGAATGGTCCTGTACAGCTGAGGTACAGAACGAGTCTTAACACCTGAGCGAAACTAAGTTCACTCGCGATATATGCCAAATGGAAAGCGCTTAAGGCGCGAGAAAGGAAATACAGTATACTTCATTACAAATTATGATTCAAATACTCCTGGCAATTGACTCGAGGGTCTTGATAGCCTGACGCTGCTGTACGGGACTCACTTCCTTAAATCGCAGCGACGCTGAGCGTTTAGTCACAGATTCTAGTCCTATAATAGAGCAAAAGGAAGGTATGAACATACGCTTATGAAATTTAATGATAAAGAGCGGCGTGGGAGAGTCGCGGCCGTCGGATTTTTTAAAAAGAGCATATAATCGACATAAATGGAGCCATCTTACCTCTGTGTTATGTTGTCGGAGCCCAAATCTTTTTGTAAATAGCCAGCTATTCCCCACGGAGTAACAAATGTCCAAACTATGGCCTCCTGGTACGCACGTCCGTCTTCTCTGCGACGAAGAACTCGCACCTCGGGATTTGGCAGGTCTATGATGAGCACCGTGATGAGCAAGCTGCGTAGTGACGCAGAGTTGCCAGCAAATTCGCCCGAGGAAACTGTCGACTGAAGGAATGGGCCTCGTCGTATCCTCACTTGACGGCTGGGCGTGGAATTCCAAGTCGGCGACGACTACCTTCGGTGCTACGTTGCCTACCGAATCAAGTGCGTGATCTCGTTCTCGCGCCGGCTAGTCGTTCGTCTCGCTAAGTCCTAAAGAGTTCAAAGAGATTTTCGGGACGGTTCACTAGTCACTTTCGTATTTTCGGGCGCATGAGTAGTCATGTGTTTATTTTTAAGATATTGCAAAATTTAATTTAATTTTTTGAGATTGTTTTCTTTTGACATGTGTAATTATCCCGAGCAACGCCGGGTACCTTTGCCAGTGAGGTATATTTCCTTTTAAATACAGTAATTCACTTGTACGTAAAGGTAGAGATAATAGTTAACTTCTGCTAAATGGCGTCGTTACGTCATTTATGAACTTGTCGTAATCTACGAAAAAGACAGGCCCTGACACTGAAAAGTCGTCTGACCAAGTTAGAGCTAGCAACAATGTAATTTTCATGAACACCAGTTCTCCACAATCAATTTATTTTAAAAAATTGAGAAAATCCAAGAAAATGTAAAAGAAAACCAATAATAATAATAATAATAATAATAATAATAATAATAGTAAATATCAAAAACACCCTATCACTTCCCTATTTATAATGGAACTTAACCACTTAAGAACAATGCCATTTAACATTCCAATTTTAAAATATTTATTCCAATTTTAAAATGTTTTTAACAATCAGTGTGGGAATATGGTATTCAAGAAGTTATTCCCCTAACGTATTTGTATTGAATAATGTAATTTTCATTATTTCCATCTTTGATTTTAACAATCACTGTTTATTTCGTTTGTTGAAAATAATGAATTTGGATTGTTGCTTCTATATCTTGGCTTTAAACCTCGTGACACTGCTTAGCCAATAGGATCGTTTGCAGCTACGCAGCCACAAACATACAGACTTTTGATTTTATATACCGGGTGGGCAAGAAATAACGTGAGTTGTTCAGAGCTCGCTAGCGGGAATTCTATTAGGCCAAATGCAGTACATTTTGGTGTATGTACTTAGTGGAACATGCAGTTTCGATTTCTACAAAAAAAAAAAAAAATAGTACCAAAAGTCGCTATAGGGGGCGCTTATTTCAAGAAAACAATGAATACATTTGCATAAGCGCGTTCCGTGTTGAGCAATCATGACAATAAAAGGCAAGGCTGAGGATTTCCCATCATTCACGAGCGAATGGCCTGACGATGACGCTTACTCTGCCTGACCGGGCGTTTTTAATCAAGTTGTTTTATCAGAAGAGCGACAATGCAAGTGCTGCCCTTCGTTAATTGAAAACGTTACGAAGAGGACCGATGAGCATAACTAGCTTACGGAAAATGATTGAACGATTTGAATCTACCGGAACTCTAGAAGTGCAACCAGGCCGGGGACGCAAACGAATCAGGCAGCAACACGTTGAAGAAGTTGCAACTGCTGTTGTGGAACAGGAGATGGCTACTGTGCAGGCTACCAGCAGTGCACACGCAATAGCACGCCAAACAGATATCCCATATTCGACGATGAGGAAAATATTGCATAAGATATTGATATTTTATCCCTATAAACTCACACCTGTTCAACAATTGCTTCCTGGAGATGAACGTACCCGAACTGATTTTTCGTTGAGATTTTTAGCATGTATGGAAGTGGGTGATGCATGACCATGGCAAATTTTAGGGAGTGATGAGGCACATTTTTATTTGAATGGTGATATAAATACCCACAACTGCCGTATTTGGGCTATATCAAATCCACAAGTGTGTCTGCCAACTCCTATGCATTCACCGAAACTAACAGTATGGTGCGGCTTTACTGCTTCTTTATTCATCGGCCCGTACTTTTTTGAAGAAATCCGTCCCCGTGGACCGGTGACTTGTTCCGTCAATTCTGCCAGGTATGCCGATATGCTTGAGAATTTTGTGATACCACGATTGCAGGAAAAGAGTTGTCTGGATTCGACCATTTTTATGGAGGATGGTGCGCCACCGCACATCGGACGTCAAGTGCAGCAGATCTTGCGAGAACGTTTTTCAGACAACAGAATAATTAGTCGTGCATTTCCCACGGTATGGCCACCCAGGTCGCCTGATCTCAACCCTTGTGATTTTTGGTTATGGGGATATTTGAAAAGCCTTGTGTATCAAGCACATGTTCCTGACCTCTCAACCTTAAAGGATCAAATAACGTTACATATCAGACTAATTAATGCAGATATGCTGCGAGCTGCCGTAGAAAATGTCGTGTACCGCATGCAGCTATTGGAACAGCTATTGTTGGTCATATTGAAACACATTTGTAATTAAAAATAAAACATTGTTTATTGTTGTTACTAAAGT
>JAHWFO010111764.1:0-11948 GCA_023313115.1 Rhysida immarginata | reverse complement strand
ACACCCCCTCCTCATTAATATGCGCCTAGTTGAGGACTCTATCTACTCACGATTGATGAGCCTGAAATGATACAAAGCAGAATTAGTGTAAGGCAAACGTAATACGTAATAACAGAGCTGCGATGTGGCCTCTTAGAGTCCTTGACTGGCATATAATTAAAATTAGAAAGTTTGAGCATTTAATTCCTGCTTAATGTTCTAGGGCATTCACAGGATAGAAGAACCGATGAAGCCCAGCGCGACGCGCGACGTGAGATCTCCGCGCGGTCGCGACTGGCAAACGGGGTACTGACGTCGTTCTCTATCCTCTCCTCAATCGGCCTAGTTGTCGTCCGACAACGCGTTTGCTGGGGTATCGCTGAAGCGGGCGAATCGTGTGAACTGCTTGGCCCTAGGTGTGGTCCAGTCACCTTTACCGTCCGTGGCTCCGTAACGGGCAGCCTCGTCAGCTCCGATTCAGAAGGTTCCTCAACCGGCTCCTTTCGTCTACTATCGTCTGTGTGGGTAAGGTTCCCTTGCTGGGGTTCTCCAATCACTCGTGCATCTTGCTGTCCGTCACGAATTGTCTCGGTATCGCCAGCATCCTCATCCAATGTACAAAGTTCCGTGATAAGATTAATCTCTCTATCGGTTATTTTGGGCGATATTAATTCTATCAGTGTTTGATGGAATGGAGCATTGCTTACTATGTCTCCGGCGGCTATGTCCTTTAGGTCCGTCCTGTCACCTTTCCCTCAATTGTGGCGGGCTGGTGGAGAATTGTCTATGCGGGCGGCGTCCAGAGAACCATCTATTCGCTGTTGGAGCTGGAGCAGATGGTATTTGCTCCAGCGAACACCCTTAAATCGAAGTTATAGCAGGGTGCTCAAGCGCACATGCGTAAAGCGTTTTCTTTCCGTGAAGCCTTTTATAGGCTTCTACGCGTTAGTAAACGCCTCAGTTTCGAGGCTCGTTTTTCCACCGGTAGATCATCAGAAATCTAATGGGAAATTGTAACGGTGAGCATAATTGTTATTATGGTCGCCTCCGATGACCTCACAAAGACGTTTAGATGTAGCGTAACGCCTTTTGAAGACCAAAGGACCTAGCCGATACCATTCTAAGAGGAGGAAAGATCGTAGATGTGAAGATCCTTTTTTCCACGCAGATGACGGTGTGGAAAAATTCCCCCTCGCTCTGTCCATTCTAGCCGTCCAGAGTTCTTAATTTAAAAACATAATAGGTATCGCTAGATCTGAATTCAGTGGGTCACCAGTGGAATCATCCATCAGGAATCGCACAAACTGGTAAGAAATCCTAGGTAGATTGTAATGATGACAAAGACGATTCCAGATGGATTGTGCAAACGAGCACTCGAAGAATATATGCCGTATTGTCTCTACAATGCCACAATGTAGACAACCAGCAGATCTGACCACCCTCCATAGAATGAAGGTGTTGGAGGGAGTAAAACCCGTGGTGCAGCAATCGCCATTGTATGGAGAACGTAGTTCCATCAAAGGCAACAGATTTCATTGCCTTTAAAATGGCTGACCAAGGATAATCTGGGCAAAGGCGAAAGATGTCGGTAGTTTTGCCTTCGTCAGACTGCTGGTAAAACCAAGATAGACGCAAATGACCCCAATCTTGGTATTCTATTTGACGTAATGATGGCAAAAAAGTCACTAAGTCCCTTTGCATACGATGATAAATAATTACGTGACGTACATTAGTAGTTATTGGCAGCAAGGGAGGTAAGGGAATCCTATTCACCTTAAAAAAGACTCGAAGGTATACAAACATAAAGTTCGCCCATAAACGTGGGGGAGAGAGAAGAACACGAATCATTGCAGCAAGCCTTGCTGCAATGAGGTATCGCCGAATCTCGGGCAGGCATAACCCTCCCCTTTCAAAGGGAGTGAAGAGAAACTCTGCCCGAGCAGGATGACGCTAAGCAGAATTCCCCCACACACAGTTAACAATAGCACTGCCAACTTTGCGAAGCATTTTTGCTGGTGGTAAAGTGAATAAGCACTTAGCAGATAACAATGATAGAATATGCGTCTGTACAAAACAAAAATTCCTGTCAAGGCGGGCAATACACTTATCCACCACTTGCTACCAATGGATAGAGTCCATGTCCGGTAAAAAGGAAAATATAAAGCCAAGCACTGTGATCTGACCACACCTTGTAATTGGGAATAATTTGAGCTTGTCGATCGTCCATTTCCCAATCGCAATTCCCTTCGACTTGACGAGGTTGATGGTACTCCCCGTCGAAGTGCTGAAGAGATCGAAGGTTTCTTTGTAAATGCTCAGGGAATATGAGTCCGAAGCAAACAACACGACGTCGTCGGCGTATGCTAATGTCCGGATGTTGATAGACGCAGCTGGTAACTCATATCCCCGAACCTCCGGGTGGCGGTTCAAGAACTGGAGTAATGGCTCCAAGTAGAAGATGTACAGGAGAGGTGATAGAGGACATCCCTGCCTGACACCTTTTAAGAGTGCGAAGGTAGACGAGGTGGAGCCATAAACCGCCACACATGATGTGGCCGATGCATACAGTGCAGAAATAATCACAGCAAATGACCAAAGGTGAAGCTGGTGAAACACTTGGAATAAAAATTCGTGATTCACCTTGTCAAATGCTTTTTCCTGGTCGAGACTTAACTCTGCAAGAGTTTGTTGACGAACTTGCGATTCTTCCATTACACACCGAATAGTTATAAGATTGTCTGTCATCCTGCGTGTTGGTATTGAGCAGGATTGACCAGGATCGAAAAACTCGTCGGCGATGAGCTTTAATCGTTGCTGGAACACCCCAGTGTAGATTTTATAGTCAGTGTTCAGCAATGTTATCGGTCCCCATTGGGTTACGAGTTTTGGATCTGGACATTTAGGGAGTAAGATGATTTTCCCCGCAGTAAAGTTCGGTGTGATGGAAGACGGATCTTGAATAATTGAATTAAAGACTCACACCAGGAAAGGCCCAAGAAGTTTCCACGACGAATTGAAGAAGGAATATGGAATGCCGTCTAAGCCCGGGCTGGACTGATGACGGCCATCTGCCGAAAGAAACTTCTTGACCTCATCTTCGGTGAGGGGACGCGTTACAAACGAATCGGATTCCACAGAAAATGGTCTTAATGCCTCTATCCTCTGCTTCGTGGTGTCTGACGGAATGATTGGATGGCTAAAAAATGATGAAAAGTGAGAGTGAAAGGCTGATAAGATGTCGGCATCAGATTCCACTTCCTCCCTCCACCATTAAACGATGACAATGTTTATTGTTAACCCGACGCCTCTCCTCAGCGAAGGCTGCTGATGACATTTGCCTGACGTCAGCTGCCCAGGTAAGTTTGGCCCTGAGTGCTGCGCCGGCAGCTTTCCGGATCATTAGAGCATTTATTTCACTCTTTACCTGATGAATTTTAACCTGAAACTTCTCCTTAGGGGTGGAACAACGGAGGAGCCGCAATATTTCTTGCAGCATGAGGAGGTGACGATGACGACGTCTGCTGCATCCAATCCAATCTTCCGAAAAAACTTTTTGATTTTAGTTTTTAAGTTCAACTACGATTCAAGATTCGGAGGCAAATTGTGGAGATGTTTTTCCACAAACTGAACGAACATTCCCCGGTACTCTTCATTGTCGAGCAGAGAAACGTTTAAAAACCAGTTCTTATTGATATCCTGACCTGCAGCAATTGCCGGAGAAACAAATGGAGGATCCCAAGACCACAAGTCTGAAAATGGTCTGAAAATGCACAAGGAATAACCTCCATTTTTCGAACTGTACCAGCAAACACATTGTCGACCAAAAAAAGATCTAGTCGTGATGCCACAGTAGGTCCTCGATGAAATGTGTACCCACTGAGATCACCACGAGACTTCACAGGCCATAGATCGAACGATGCATTTTGCTGGCACAGACGATGCACATGTCCAGACGAAAAGATGTTGTTGGCGTCTGGATGACAGTTGAAATCACCAGCAACCACTACAGGAATCGACGAACACAAGAAAAAGTCTAAGTCATTGAAAAAGTCACGTTTCTCTGCACTCGTGCATGGAGCATATACGTTAACCAATCGGAATTGAACAGTAGATAATTTAATGTCTAACGATATTACCCTGCACTCGCTGTCGCACAAATAATTCGACACCTGAATGGAAGGGTTGAAGATGATAGTTGCAACCCCTTGCCCAAACGGTGAGAAGAGTTAATGAAAAATTGTCCATGAGGAAATTGTCTGCGAAGGCCGGGTAGATCGTACCATACTTCTGAAGGACCAAGCTTCACTTCTTGAAGCACAAGTATGTCCGGCCTGTACAGGGCAATAAACGTCAATAAAACCGATTGCTTAAAAGACGAACCCAGGGAACGCACGTTCAGTGAGATGACCTTCATTGTGGAATCACGTTGCTGGCTCTTGACACTTATCCGAAGAAGATTGGAGCTTCACAGATGGTGGTGGAGGCTCCCTCGACTTCCGCCTCGGAGATCGATGAGAGGAGGAAGAAGTGCTGCGATGATGGCTATCGCGGCTATCTCGGTCGGATGAAGAAGAAGCAGCAACGCCGTCCCTTCTGCTGCGATGCCGTCTGGTTTTAGGCTTGCGAATTCTCGATGCCGTCGCAAGCCCCTCCCGCTGTACTAATGCTGATGACTTTAAATTCCCAGCTGATGATGACACTAAAGCAGACGTAGGCGCACAGGCGATCCGTAATGGCTGCGAAGTCGATGTCTTCGCAGGCGGAGGAAGGGCTGGAAAATCTTCCTCCGGAAAGATCGATTCGGATAATCCTGAAACGTCTACATTATCTTCTGCAGAGCTCACCTCCTCAACCATCGAGATGTCGCTTGATGGCTCAGGGAAGGGGGCGCCATCTTGGATCTTCGAAGGGGAAGGAGTGTGTGGTATCTCCTCCCTTGGTTTCACGGATAGTGGCCCTGCAGACGGTGGCATTTCTTTCCTTGTTTCCAAAGCGGCGAAGATGGAGTCGTACGCTGCCTTCGAGGTAGAGGAGAAGGCGTCGTATCTCTGCGCGGATCTGGTATATGGCCGTACCCATGAAGGGGGGGGGGGGAGGGGATGCAACCCCCCTCCCTCCCCCTAAATAATATTCATATATTCTGGGTACGGCCATGATCTGTTATTTAATCTAAATTTACGAGTAGTTCAAGAATGCAAGTGCTAATAATTTTTTTTTTAATTTTTAACACTTATAAATTTATAATTTTAATAATTGTATCAAACTGTATTTAAAAAATTACTGCTCCGGAAGCTTAAAAGTTTATTTTTATAATCTTGCATAAGAAGGAAAGAAGCTAAACCTAATTGTGTTCCCCACCAATCAGAGAGCGGAGTCAATTTATAGTTGCACATTTCAATTTTTGTTCTTTAATAATTTCGAAAAAATAACAATACAGCAACTTGCCGTCCGCATGATTGATACATTCTTCAGCCATTCACAAATAAGGACGCATGACAATCGCCTAAAAACAAGTTAATTGTGAACTACCTCCGATTTTCTCGCGTCCCGACTTTCAGGCGAGGCGATTTTGGTACGTTTTTAAGAGACGTCGCGTTTTCGCAGACGGCGGATGTGAACCGGCCTTTAGTCGACTAGATTGTTTGTAATATATGTAATCGGTCCATCACGTCATCTTTTCATACAAGATTATACAATCTATCCTCCTCCTAAACATGGTGATAGCACAAATGGTGGTAGCCACTTGAACATCTTCTGTAACCTGGATGAAGTTAATGCTATGTAATATGTAATATCATGTACCAGTATTAATTACTTTATTGCAGGCTCACCATCCATTTCCAGAAATATGTTGATATGAATTTTTTTTCCCTTTCCTGTCAGAAATTACCTGCAGAAGTTTGATTCAAACACAAAGTCAAATAAATTTGAAACCGTTCCAGAAATCGAAAAATAAATTAAATATTCGCAATTAACATGAAATTCTACATGGGGTGTACTTGCTAATAATATTCGCGCGCAGTTTTCATTTTCTGTATTCGGGAAAAATAAAAATAATCAAGGTCCCACCGAGATTTGAACTCGGATCGCTGGATTCAAAGTCCAAAGTGCTAACCATTACACCATGGGACCAACTGTGAGGGACTTTCTCTCTGCCCGGTTCTGAGCCTAATTATGCATGCTATATAGTTGTTTGACGAATATTTCTAAACAACTGGTAAAGAACGAATTTTTACTTAATGTGTTGGTGAACCGACAAATACAAATGCGGATGGTAAATAATGGAACTTGTTAGCACTCTTCATGCAAAAATTGCTCCAGTTCTCGCAGATATAGAGGAGGCGGAAAACGAGACCGAACCTTGAGTTCCAAAATTAACAATATTGACTCTGTAGTCTGTAATATTTATTTTATTTATATAATCAAAATATTAAAAATCAAAATATTAAAAATATTTATTTATTTTAAGTTTTACAAATACGCCCAGCTGGGACCTGTATGGACTGACCGAAGAGTTAGGTCCCAGCGGGCGCGACAATATAACAAAATACAAGTACAACTTAGTTGGTAGTAATATATGAATATCTGTAGACCGTGGATAAACGTTAACCAACAACTAAATTAGTAAAATGGCAACAAATATCACGTGACACATAGCAATCGCAAACTGTAATGAAGTTATCTGTACTTTTTTACAATATAATAAATTTACAATATTTATTTAAATAAACAATAATAATGGGCTAGAAGAAGTTACAAAAATTGATAATAGTGTCCAACGAGGTCAGTATGAAAAAAACCGACGAGCTAGGCCAACTGGGCACAAAGTAAATAATAAATTAACAAAGGGGTTAGTAAAACAATAAATAAAAACAAAACAAAAATTGCAAAAAACTTTAACAAACTTAAACAAATCAGATGGGACGTAAACAATTAAACCATAAAAAATCAGTTAATCAATCATAGGTATATAAAATAGCTAGTAAATTGTTAAGTTAATCATGAGAACCGATAACTGGAAAGACTAAAAAGTAATCAAAGAGAATGTAATTAAATACAAGGGTCTCATCCACGAGCAAAAGTATTTATAAGAAAGGCAAAATGTCAAATTAGGCGTCCCTAAGCAATAACACAGTGCTATGGAATCATGGCATATGTCGAGATAACTTTTAAAATTTACCAGATGCCATAAACACGGTATATAAATATCACTGCTAACTGATTAGAATGTAAACAGAACTAGAAAATGTAAACCATGTAAAATACAGCGTAATTCAGAAAGTATCTTCCGATTTCAAAATTTTATATTTTTAAAATTAACAATACAGAATGATGAGTAAATATATTAATATACAGGAAAAAATATCCAGGGCTCAGATTATATACAGATGTTCGTCGGGAGCTATTCCGCAGTTGGATTGGGTGCAGTGGAGCAGATGACTTTGTGTTACACAGATGCCTCCTAAGTCTCATATTGTGATTCTTCTTTTGACGGTATGTAAAAATCATATGTTAGTGTCATCTTTGCCCTCCAGTCATGTTGGAAAATGAAGGCCTACCGTTAGAAATGCGTATTCATTTTGAATAAAAGTTTATTGTGGAAAAGCGGCTTGGCTTCCTGATGTTACATCCACAGATTAAGGTAATATACAATTTTATAGTTCTTTCTCAGAGTTCAAAATATTTGTTCCGTCATATAGGTTCAATAAACAGCCGCTTCGTCATAAGTAAATCTACGAGTGGCATAAAAATTGGTAGACGAAGTTCAAACGTAAACCTACTTAGCAAACTAGAGCACCCAAAACGTTTTCTCTTGTTTACTTTTATGTGTCCGATTTCTATATAGTGCAAGAATTTGCTCAGAATCAGCTAATGACATTGCTGAGAAGCTTGAAAAATGGACAGGCTTCCTCTATGCAGTGATTTGATTAATATATTTCTGTCTTTTACAGGATGCTTCAAATAAATATTTGAAATCTGCTCCTTCTTTTTCAATAATACTGCATTAGCTTCATTTAGTTTATAATCAGAATGCAGCGGAATATAAGATTTATTGGCTGGTCCCATGGTGTAACGGTTAGCACTCTGGACTCTGAATCCAGCGATCCGAGTTCAAATCTCGGTGGGACCTCATTATATTTTTTTCATTCTTTAATTTATATATATCTAACTTTCAAGACATGATTCAGTAATTAAGAAAATTTTTTCGGAAAAATTATCACAAATTTGTTTTAAATTTTAAAATATAAATTTCATTTAACTTTAATTTACGGAACCGGAAATAATAATAGTTTTAAACTAATAATATACTGTAAGCGGGGTGACTTTATGTCTTGAAGGGGTTACAAGGGAAGTACACGAACATATAACTCACAGATTCACACAAAATTGAAATACGTTACTATGCCAAAATATTTCGAAATTTAAGATGCTTGCAAAATAAGAAAATGCGAAATTTTGTTTCTTTCAAAATAAACCGCGAAAACAAAAAAATTTTCGAGCGAAATTAAAAGAAATTAATCTCATTTTCTAAAATAATTTTTTTTTTTGTTGTTTGCATTTATTTTATTATGAATTACTTCGAGTACTATGTGCAGTAATTTAAAATCAGCCGGCTATCAAAGTCCCGCAGTTTTTTGGGCTTCTTTGTGCTTAGTCCCGCGGTTTTTGGGCTGCTTTGTGGACGGCTTTTGGGATTTTCGAGGTAGAAATATCTGGCAACACTGATTCCAAGTTGTTTGATATATTGCATGCCATATCATAGCACTGAAAGTATTCAATGGACCATAATGAATCCACTAAATCACGTACCTTTGAACCAGTTTCGATTATCATTAATTTTACGAAATTTCATGACACATCATTCCAAATTGTTTGATATATTACATCCATATTTATTTATTTATTTATTTATTTATTTATTTATTTAATCTAAAGAAAGACACAAATTGTCCACCCAGGGCTAGAATGGCGGGGACCGAAGACGATGAAAGAGCCGCACTCGATGGTTGAGATGAGTGCGCTGGTTGATGCAGTGGCGGGACTTCATCCTCCTCGATGCCTTGGTCCTGGTCGAAGGAGAGTTGTCCCTCTTCGGCAGGGCTGACTGGCTCTGCCATCGTGACGTCGGCAGTGCTTTTGCTGATACCCGATGTCACGAGAGGTGGTGATGAAATGGCAGCCACGGGCGCAGGGATGACAAAGTTCGATAGCGCTGGCGGAGGTGGAACAGCATATAAATTGTATTATAGTTATCGAGATAGTTTTTTAACGCGATATTTAATTTGAATTCTATATTCACGCAATTATTAGAAACGTTGCCTTAGTAGACTAGGTTTTTTATATGTAATTGCTCCATTACGTCATCTTTTCATAAACGATTTTTCAATCTATCCACCTGCAGAAGTTTGATTCAAACACAAAGTCAAATAAATTTGAAACCGTTCCAGAAATCGAAAAATAAATTAAATATTCGCAATTAACATGAAATTCTACATGGGGTGTATTTGCTAATAATATTCGCGCGCAGTTTTCATTTTTTGTATTCGGGAAAAATAAAAATAATCAAGGTCCCACCGAGATTTGAACTCGGATCGCTGGATTCAAAGTCCAAAGTGCTAACCATTACACCATGGGACCACCTGTTAGAGATTTCCTCTCCGCCCGGTTCTGACCCTAATTATGCATGACATATACAGAGTCGAGTCACATTATTATGACGATCAGCTAATATCCCGAATAACTGCCTTTAGCGGCACGGACAGCAGATAGACGGCGTGGGAGTGAATCAGTAAATTCTGGTAAGTTTCTACTTTTAGCTGTTGCCATGCTGTAAAGCATCCGATAGCTGCTGAAAGATACGCGGTGGTTGTTCCATAGCACGCACATGACGATCGAGGTGATCCCAAAGGTTCTCGATTGGGTTTGAGTTCTGGGGAATTAGGGGGTCAGGGTAGAGCTTGGAACTCTTGGTCGTTTTTCTCAAACCACCCCCGAACAATTGCAGCCGTATGATATGTCGCATTGTCCTCTAGGAAGATAGTCGCCATGTGCGGGTGTACTTGATCTGCAATTATGGATAAATAACCGAATCGGTTGAGAGTGCCTGCTACAGGTTTCAGTGGGCCTAGATAATGCCATGAGAACACACCCCCACACAGTGACGCTGCAGCCACCAGCCTGGATTCGTCCAACAATGGTTGCAGGATCCGTGTTCTCGGAGTTTTCTCGCCTCACCCGCCAACGACCGTCACTGTGGAGCAGAAATCGTGACTCATCGTTGAAGGCAATCTTTTTCCAGTCAGAAGTGGTCCAGTTTGTGTACTGTTGGGCAAGTTGAAGCCGCTTTTGGCGATGAACCTTCGTCAGCATATGTGCCGTAACCATCCGTCTGCTGCGGAGGCCCATCCTCTGTACTAGTTTTAGAGACATGTCTGGTACCACCCTCGTTGGTTTGAGCACCCTCGACCATTATGGCAGCACCGCTTCGTTCGCGTGAAAAAAACAAACTGGTTTGTTCTCTTTGCGCCCGCCTCAATCTCTCGCCGCTCCAAGTTCACTCACGTAAGACACAGCGTTAAGGGAGGTTCACATTCAACGATTTCGTGTCGAATTCGCCGTATCTGGCGCATTGGCCCCGATTTGGGTTGCCGGAGCCGTTTCACATTCAGCGATTTCGCGGCAGAAAGCGGGTTAAAGCCGACAACGGCGCGGGTTTTCGAATTCCAACCGTGTTGGAATTTTCAGAAGTCGCTCCTAATGCGCAACCAATCAGCTACGAGTGAGCATCTCTCCAGTCCCAGAATCCTTATCAACAGTTTCTAACTCACTTCCGCCAGTCAAGTCGGCCATATTAAAATTCGCCGATAGCATGTTTTCTGTGCACGTGTGTCTCGTTTTCTGTCATTTTTCCTAATAAAAAAAATAATATATACATGTACACGATGCCAAGAAAGCCATGTTATCACGATATATATATATACACGATATCTAGAAAGCAACAGAGACTGGATGAAAAGAACGTCTGATCGAACAACCAACCAGAGCAGAGTTCGCATAGACCTGCAAATTTAATTAACTAAAGATCATAAATGAAACCCGCTCGAGTCAAGGCAGGGAACAGGAAATACAAGCAAATAGAAAAAATAGTGTTTAATAAAATAGTGGTTAAAAAAAATAGGGCTGGGGGGGGGGGGAAGGATGCAGACTGAAAGCAGAGAGGGAAGTTCGCCTAGCTCCCCGTTTCGTTCCCGCTGAATGTGAAACGACTCCGCATTTTAACACGGATATCCGTCTTTGTGACGCATAGCAAACACCTGGATTCGGGAAAACTCTTCACTCCGCGAAGTCGCTGAATGTGAACCAGCCTTTAGGCGGTGACTGTGGTGCTGCTGGTGATGTCTTAACCCTCTCGGGGTAAGGATGATATTTGCTCATGATGCGTTGACAAATGTCACATTTCTTAAGCAGAGGACAATCTTTTCTAACATGTGACGATTTTTTACAGTACCAGCAGAACTGTCTTTGCCCCTTATAACACATGGAGACTTTTTCTCCGTGCATCACTAGGGTGTCGGGTATGTCTTTCCGGAGTCTCATGTCCGCGATGATGTCGCCAGTCATTTGCAGGGGGGAAGCCACATGTTGTGGATATGCTAATTTTAGCACATCCCCGTAGTCAGACAAGTAATCTTTTAAGTATGACTCTTTTATCAGCGGAGATGCTCCCCAGATGAGGACAGGTAGATATCCGGGGGCAGCGGGAATCAGGTAGACAGTGGTTTGCCCAACCTTAACGAAGTCAGCAGCCACCACATTTGTTGCCACATTTCGCTGCCTACAGGTATCCTCGATTCCGTCGGAGTAAGTCTCTGTAGAATAGTAACAGCGGGATTACCTGACGGAAGAACCGGAGGGATGCCCATCTTAGCGTAAAGTTCTTTCATAAGCATAGTGTTATCCACGGTGAT
>JAHWFO010111761.1:0-11898 GCA_023313115.1 Rhysida immarginata | reverse complement strand
GGGAGCTCTGCTTCAGTACCACTCGCAATTGATTCTTCACTCCACTGGTCGATTGTCGTGGTGTTAGATTTACTTGTCGATTGATTGTCGTGGTGTTAGATTTAATTGTCGATTGATTGTCGTGTTGTCTTCAGTTCTTATTCATCTCCATATTGAAGCGTCCATATTGTGAAAATTCAGCTGAGGTAAGTCTGTTTTTCAAAATTTAATAATTTTATTAGTATTAAGAAAAATAATTTTACTTATTTAGTTCATAATGATTTTACATTCATCGCATCATTAGTAATTGTCTTTTTTAACGTATTATTAAGCGTTTTTCATTCTTATTTTCTTGATACCATTTTTTTCTCCTTACTTTTTTGTATCTGATACTTGCATTTATTTGTCCAGTTACGGACGAGGAGGCAAACATTCTTAAACAACCCTCGTATTATTATTATTACAGGGTTCCCTCATTCTGGAAAGTCAGGGAAATGAAACACGGTCAGGGAAAGTCAGGGAAGAAGGGCTATTTTCATGCATTTGTCAGGGAAATGAGACTCTTCCCGGGAAATGTCAGGGAAATAAATTTTACTGGAGACATCTATACTTACATTTATATGTTCAGTTACGGACCAGGAGGCAAAAATTATTGAACAAACCTCGTAATACTGATACTAATACTAATTTTATATAATGTAACAACTAATAATAATGATAATAATAAAATTGTGTCTGAAAAGCTGTTGTAGAGACATGTTTTTAAAAAAAAATTACGATTTGGTCAGGGAAATGAGACCGTCGATGTCAGGTATAGTCAGGGAAATGAGATACAGGTTTTCTGTGGGAACCCTGTATTATTATTATCATTGTTTGGGGAAGCCAAACTCGGATCAAGTCCGGAAGCCAATCCCAGAGGCGGACCCAAAAGAGGGCCAAGGCCCAAGGGACTCAAATACGAGGGAGGGAAAGTTATCCACTCGTGGGAGTATTGATGTTTGATTGTAGGAATTTCCTTACTATGTGACATGTGTTTAGAATTATGGCTTTCTGTAAGGTTTTGTATAAGTGTGGGTTTAAATTTAGTGTTGACAGGCTTTTGTGTAGCGAGTGTGGAATAACCCCAGTGGCAGAAAGAATGATAGGAACAATGTGTTAACTCTGTTAACTTCCCAAAGGCGTTTTATTTCGTGTGCAAGATCCGTATATTTAGTGATTTTGTCAGTGTATGTCTTTTGTAAATTGTGTGTATTGGGGATGGAGATATCAATTATGTAAGTCACTTTGTTTTGCTTATCTACTAGTGTAATGTCTGGTCTGTTATGAGTGATAGTTTTATCAGTGATTATAGCTCTGTCAAAATATAGTTTATGTGTGGTGTTCTCTAAGACAGTGTCGGGGATATATTTATAGTAAGGAGTGTGAATGTCCCTTAGCTTGTGTATCTTAGCTAGATGTTGATGTATGATGTTGGCTACCTGGTTATGTCTGTGCAAATAATCTGTCTGCGTGAGTATTTTGCAACTGGATATGACGTGTTGGATGGTTTCCTCTGTGATATGGCATTTCCTGCAAGACCGTCAGTCGATTCTTTGATAATGTTTTCTGTAGCTTTTAGTGTTAATAACCTGGTCTTGTATGGCAATCATGGTTCCTTCAGTTTCCCCAAAGAGACTCCCTTCACTCAACCAAAAGTTCGACGCTTTTTTGTCGACGTGTGGCTGGTTGAGGTCAGAAGGATGTCAACCATGGAGTTGCTTTCCGAGCCATGATTGAAGTTTAGTGCATGTTGTAGGAATGTTATGGGTGTTCTGCATGCTGTTCAGATTCAGAGGTGTGTATTTTGTGTCTGCCATGCAGACTGCTTTGTGTAATGGTGATGTGTGTTGTTTAGAGTGAAAGAATTCTCTGAGTGACTGAGTCTGTTTCTGGTGTAAATCTGTTATGTCAATAAGACCTCTGCCTCCCTCTGAACGAGGCAGGGTGAGTCTTTCAATAGCTGCGTGTGGATGATGCTTTCTGTGCTTTGTAAGCAGTTTACGATGTTTCCTTTCAAGTCCCTCAAGATCTGTGTGTGTCCACTGTATGACTCCAAAGGAGTAGGAGAGTATTGGCGTGGCATAAGCATTGATGGCCTTGATTAAATTTCTGGAATTTAAGTGCGTTTTAAGTATTGTCTCTAGCCTATGAAGATATTGTTTAGTGAGTGCATTCTTTATGTGTTTGTGTTCCAGAAGCTTGGCTTGCTTAAATCCTAGATATTTGTAAAATTCGTCATTTTCCATAGCAGCAATGTGATCTGGTTCATCTAATGTGAAGACCCCTTCCCTGAGTACTCCATTTTCAATGTGAATGGTTTTGCATTTGTCCAACCCAAACTGCATGTGTATGTCTTTTGAAAAGGTTTGTGTAATGTCAAGTAATTGGTGCAATTGTGTTTGTGTGGAGGCGTAGATTTTCATGTCGTCCATGTAGAGTAAGTGTGAGAGCGTGTAGTGGCAGCTTTTATTATGTTTAATTGTGTACCCGTAAGTTGTGCTGTTCAGTCTGTTGGAAAGTGCATTTAGTGCAAGACAAAACCAGAGTGGGCTCAGTGAGTCACCCTGGAAGATGCCCCGGTTTATCTGTATTTTGTCAGTCGTGATGGTTTCACTGTTGAGTGTGAGGTGTAGTGTAGTTCTCCAATGCAGCATTGTACTTTCTAAAAAAGTGATAAGTGTAGGGTTTATTTTATATAATCGTAGTGTATATAAAAGCCATGAGTGTGGGACACTATCAAAGGCCTTTTTGTAATCAATGTAGGCTGCATGGAGGTGTCGATGTTTATTGTGAGTTTGCCGTAGGACCACACTGTCTATCAGGAGTTGCTCCTTACAACCCATGTGGTTTCTACGGCATCCCTTTTGTTGCGCAGTGAGAATGTTGTTTGTGTCTGTGTGTATAAATTTTGTTTGCGATGCAGGCAGTTATTATTTTGTAAAGTGTCGGCAAGCATGTGGTAGGTCTATATTGTGTGGGATCTGTAGTGTTATGTGACTTTGGTACCATGTATGTTATTCCTTGTGTGAGGAAATGTGGCAATGTCTGTGGTGTTTGCAAAGTGTTGGAGATCTGTTTTGCAAGGGCCAGATGCAAACAGGTGAAGCGCTTATACCAAAAGTTCTGAATCCTATCTACACCTGGAGCCTTCCAATTGTGAGTACGTATAATGGCTTGTGAGAGTTCATCTTCTGTTATGTCAGTATAAGGCATGTTTGATAGTGTGGATGCTAATTGCTTCTCTTCCCTGATCCAGCTAGCTTCCCTATTATGTTCAACTGAGACAGACCAAAGAGACGACCAATAATGTTGGAGTGCTGTTTGTGTTGGCAGACCAGTGTTTTGTGTCTGTGAATAATCTTTGTTTAACTGCTTATAGAATGTCTTCTAATTGTTTGCGAATAACTTGTTCTGCTGTTTGCGCTGAGTGCATGTTTTGTATCTCTTCATTCGTTGTGTTTTTGCAGCTAACTTTTGTTTTAATGTGTCCATATATTCTGTAATGTGTTGTTTGTGCTGCTCATGTCTGGTGTGTGTTTTAATCTTCTTAAATAATTGTCTGAGGCGTTTGTTCTGCTTTGATGAAGTGTTGTTTTTAGTGTACTGTGTAAGTCTACCTAACTGCTTGCGGATTTCGTCAATCTCAGACTCAATCCGCTTTTGCCATTTAGGTTTCTGTGGGTATATGAATTTTGTGTGTTTTTATGGATTGGTTTCCTACCCAGTGTGGATATAACTGTAAGAGCCCCAGTGTAAATAAGTAGGTGTATGTATTCTAAAGACAGATTTTCTTCAATGTACTGTGGTAAGACATGTGTGTTCATGTAAGATAAAATTTCCCCCGTTTTGCTGTTTATGTTTATTTTAGGTATACCTGGTCTTTGTGTGGGATCTGTTCCCGTGTAAACTGTAAGGTATCGTTGTAGGGTGTCATTTAATGTTTCAATAAGTTTGGTATTCATGTTGTGTTGTGGATGAATATCATAGTGAAGTTCATTGTTGAGTGTGTGTTCTACAAGTTCATTAGTGATGTCTATGTTAGTGTTTGATTCTGTGTGTTGAGTGTCAGTTTGTGTAGATGGCTCGTGTTCTTGTAGCTGTTGTGCAACTTCTTGCTTTATTTTCTGTAGCGTGGGTAAGGGTATTAAATTTTTCATAACAATTGTGCGACGCTGATCTGCAATGCGTTGTTCAGTGACTGTGATGTGAGGATATGTCTCTCTTTGAAAATGTTATATAAGCGTTGTCTGTAAGCTGTAGTGTCAGTTTCCAATATAGTGACTGCGTAGTAGGCTCGCATGATAAAACAGTTTATGTCATTGGTCCATTTCATGCGTTGGCGTGGCTTGCCTGCCTTAGTGGTCGAGGGCAAAGAAGCTCTTGAAACACTAGGGACAGGTTGTGGCATTGCAGTAGCCGAACAGGGGTTGGTACTGTTTTCGCCACCAGTGGCCCTGGGAGATTGTGGCATATTTTTCGAACGTGAGCCTCTGCCTAACCCACGAGCGCGGACCTTGGTAACCCGGGTGACGTCCGAGCCGGTATCAGATAACGCACTAGCACTAATCATATTGATCACCAATAAATGGGTGGTCCTGTTAGCCATCTCCATCATCAGCAGGCCCTTGGTTGATGTAATCAGCTCATCAGCCCTACTGGGTCATCTGGACCCTCAAGATTAATCTAAGGGTAGAGTAAATCAGACCTGTTAACCAGGGCCATCCCTCTAAGATGTTGCCCCCCTCGCACGACGTGGACGTAGGACCACACGTGGGTTATTATTATTATTATTATTATTATTATTATTATTATTATTATTATTACGTGTGTTATAGTATAGCAAAAACAAATAATTTAAAATAAGGCATTTGTCTACTAACAGGACATGGCAACTAAGAAAACATTCTTTAATGATCAGTGGCTTGATCCCAAACTGCATCCTGAATTTGAAGGCTGGCTGAACAGTGTTCCTGATGACAAAGGAAAAGCGTTCTGTAAAGTGTGTCACAAAACATTTGAATTAAGTAACATGGGTCGACAGGTTGTTACATCACATGCTAAAGGACCTTCGCACCAAAAATTCATGAAAGTTAAATGTTCTCATCCATCCCTGAAAACGTTCATTAAAGCAGCAAACCATACTTCAGCAGTAGCCTCTCAAGATACCAGAAAAAGGAACGAAAAAGAAACTGAAAAGAATCTCTCCGAATCGCCCAAAAAAATTGATTCATTTACTTGCAAGGATGATGTCACTCGTGCAGAGATTGTGTGGGCATTAAGAGTGGGCAAACAAAATGTCACTGTCATCATCTTCAACTATAGCAGACACGTTCAAACTGATGTTTCCAGACAGTCCTTTAGCCTCACAATTTCAGTTAGGTGAAACTAAATGTTCCTATATGATCAATCATGGTATGGCTCCGTATTTCCACGAGTTACTTTCACAAAGATTACGGACATGTGACGATTATGTAATCTGTTTTGATAAATCCCTGAACAAGGTTGCACAAAAAGGTCAGATGGATTTGTTTGTTAGGTATTTTGATGTGAACAACCAAAAAGTTGTCACCCAGTATTTTAATAGCCCATTCTTAGGCCGTGCAACAGCAGAACATGTTCTTGATAAATTCAATGAAGGACTGTTTCCGCTCCCACGTTAAAACATTCTGCAAGTTTCGATGGATGGTCCCAATGTAAACTTAAGTTTTTTGAGAAAATTGAATTGTATAATGCATAATGAAAATCCTGATGGGAAGAAACTGTTATCAATGGGGCAGTGAAAACAGGCTTGCAGGCTGCAGAATGGGATGTACACACATTTCTCCGTGATGCATACTATTTGTTCAAGGACTCCCCAGCTAGGCGGGCTCAATATACGCAATTAACTGGGAGCACATCCTTTCCACTGAAACATTGCACGGTCAGATGGGTTCAGTGGAATGGAAACGCATTCTCAACCTAGAATGTAGCTTGCCTAGAAAGAGCTTTGAAAATATTTGACAATCTTAAAGAGTTTGTTTTAAGTACTAATTTAAATCAAACGAAGCCATGTAAAAATGTTACTACAGCAACCCAAGATGTGTTTATGAAGTGTAAATTAGGATTTTTTAAAACAGTTGCCTCCCATTGTTTACCCTTTCTTAGAAAATTTCAGAGCCCAGAACCACTTGCTCCATTTTTGTACTCCAGTCTTCATGATCTCCTCAGGGGTCTACTAAATCGATGTGTAAAACCGGATGTGATGATAGTTTCAGACACTCCTGCAAAGCTTGTCATGATAGACTTAAATAATAAGGAAATATTAGTAGATGTAAGGAAGTTGGATGTTGGCTTCTGCACTGAAAAGTACCTCAAAGAAATTATGAAAGCTTCAGAAAGAGAAATTATTGGTTTCAGGTATGACTGCCAGTCAAAAGAAAAGTCCTCTAAAATACAAAATTGTAAGAGGCATAACGTGTTTTGATCCCAATCTGATCATCACAAATCCACAACTGGGTCAAAGCAGGATTAAAATAGTTCTTCAGGCACTACATGATTGCAATAGGATTACCGAAAACGTTGCCGAAAGGGCTAAGCTACAATACTCGTCTCTTTGCCTCGACTCGACAGGAGTTTTAGGAGAATATTTTCAAGACTATATCAGTGACGATACGGTGAATATGAGACTGGATGCGTTCTTTGCGAATATTTTGAACAAGACTAAATATTCTGAGCTCTGGCATGTAGTGAAATTGTGCCTCATATTATCACACGGTAATGCAGCTATGGAAAGTGGGTTTTCCATAAATAAAACTTTGGTTGTGGAAAACCAACATGAGATTTCTCTCATATCCCAAAGACAAGTGCACGATGCTATTCAATATTTTGGAGGCATACACAATGTGACTATAAATCGAAGAATGCTTCAGTCAGTCTGGTCTGCACGTCGGCGCTACCAGTCCTACTTGGAAGAAAAACGTCAGTTGAATGCTGAAGATTTTAAAAGAAAATCGGAAAAGAGGGCGATTGATGAAGAAATGAAGAAACTAGAAAGTAAAAAGAAGATTAGACTGTGTGCCCAACAAGAAGAGGAAGCTATATCAGATAAATTAAGTGAATTAAATAAAAAAAAGAGTATTCTGTAAAGCAAATAATGTAAGCTTCGATATGTAATAAAATAACGTAACATAATAGTTGTGTCTGAAAAGCTTTTGTGGAGACGTGTTTTAAAAAAATTACGATTTGGTCAAGGAAATGAGACCGTCGAAGTCAGGGAAATGAGATACAGATTTTCTGTGGGAACCCTGTCCACTCTCGCCGAGGCGAACCGAGACTACCCGAACGCGAGAGTGGCACATGAAGTCGGATTTTTTACAAATGTTATAATTATTATTTAAGTAATAATTTATGGTCGGATTTTGTCAGAAACTGTTAACGACCACGGTCTATAGAAGTAAATGGCCGTTCAACTCCCGTCATTTTCTATTGTTAAGGGAAGCTGGGAATTCAGATCACGCTAGGAGTCGCATAGCAATGGACTTTCTGCGTTCTATGTGGCACCTAGCGTGATCTGAATTTCCTAACTTGTAATGTTATTTTATTTATTTAGTTGATGCCCAAAATTAATAGTGAGCTATGTAATGCATTCAATAGTTGGATTGTCAATTATTTCGTTAAGATTATTTAGAATACATTAATTTCGTCAGTATTATGTAGAATACATTAATTTCGGCTGCATTGAAACTGAAATGATACTAAAATTTCTAGCTCACGATAGGGCGGCGCTGCATGCGTTTTTAGTCCGATTTGAGTCAATTGAGTTAACCCTCTATCGGGAGCTAGAAACTTTAGCTTCATTTTTCAATGGAGTTGGATGACCATCTTCTATATAAAGACTATGTTGACGACATTGCGTTGTTAGCACGGTGTATAAGACAGGTGGGTAAACTCCGCATCATTCTTGGCCCCGTTAGTAAAATAGCTCGAACGTTAGTCGCTAGGCGCCTCTTTCAGCTGCCTCCTTCGAGCTCTTTTCACGCTTTACAGTGTAAGTAAAAAATAACAACATTATGGAACAATAAAATGGATCAATTAATAAACTTCCTACACTACGTCTTAACTTTTAAAAACAGTTAAGGTGTAAAAAAATTACAAGACAGTCGATAAAGTGATGTATCTCATATAGGGTGTGTCTAAAAAGTCCGACCGGTCGCGACCAGTCAAAGCCCTTCACAAAGCTCATTTTGGAGTCACCAGTGACTGACTCGAAATTTTGACTATGTCCGATCGACGCGGGAACGATGCAGGCATACGTAGCTGGCTTTATTCATTTTAAATTTTCTCCCGATTCGGACGACCCTCGAAAGTCGCATTATGAATCGAGGGTCGCCTGAATCGGGAGAAAATTTAAAATGCGGGTATGCTTGCATCGTTCCCGCGTTGATCGGACATAGTCAAAATTTCGAGTCAGTCACTGTTGGCTCCAAAATGAGCTTTGTGACGGGCTCAACAGTGCAGTGTGACCAGATTTTTTTTCAAGAAAATACTAAATGCAAGGGCAAAAAAATACCAAAAAATACTAACACCTAGTGCTTTAATACTAAATAAAATACTAAATGCTAAAGTACTTTACTACCACAGATACATAATACATTACTATATATCTGTGTTTAATACTCATTAAGGTACTGAATATTAGTGCGTAACGGAAATGGAAATCGGAATTGATCAGAGTTCTTGAGTTTAAAGCAACTAGAAAAGCACATAAGTGCCATGAATTAAATGTGTTGCGTTGAAGTCTCTTCTCGCATTACAGGTAAAGAAACTAGATGAAAAGGTGTTGCTAATTACAGGTGTTGCGTTGCTTTTCTAGCAGCGAGTTTAAGCGTCTTGAAACTCAACAATGATCCGGTCTCGGATATAATAACAGGCAAATAACAAAATCGGTTTCGGGTTCAGTTTTGCAAATTGGAGGATTGGAACGGAATTGGTATTGAAAAAATGAAAAATAGATTTAGCCATTTAACAAGGTGCTTACTGGATTAACCTATTCGTGCTGACTGACAGGCTGACAGACACTGAATCGACAATCGAACAGTGAAGTGTACATTTCTTCAGATGGGACGAAAGCAGGGCTTTCACAAAGCTCATCGAACCAGAATAAGTTCCAAATGAAATACACTGAAATAGTCAAAAAGCCTAACCAACCCAAGCGGTCTTCCATATTATACAAAAAAGAAAATAAGATTGACGAGTTGTCAGAAACAAAATACAAACGAAATATAAAATAATAATCATTTATATAAAATCAGCGACGGTGGATATTGTCACAACAAAGAAAAAAAATCTAAAAATGGGTTATTTCCCGATTATATCGGGTGATTCAGTCAATTTCTGACGATTTCACTCGAATGACGTGCATTAGGGATAAACAATTGAAAGAATATGAGCGCCATATTGAATTTCTAAAGAGTTGGAGTTTGTATTGTTGCAACGGCGCTGCATGAAAATCGTATAGTTGAAAAATGGCGCCCGCTTTATCAACAGAGCAGAAATCAAGGTTGTCGAATGGTATTTCGAAACAAAATCACCTGTAACCGTGCAAAGAAAGTTCCGGAAGGAGTATAAGTGTCGAGACGCACCAGGCAGGCAAGCAATCATGGATTTTGTCAAGCAATTTCATGCCACTGTAGATGTGTTAAAGGCAAGAAAAAAGGCAGGAGCGAAGCTCGTGTTCGAACGGCTGAAGTTGTCGAAAATGTTCGCACAAGGTTGGTCGATTCCCCTACCAAAAAATCTGTTCGCCGCCTATCCATTGAAGAAGGGCTGTCGTATACCACGACGTGGCGAATTTTGAGAAAGGATTTACACCTGTTCCCGTATAAGATTCATGTTTATCAGGAGTTAACAGAAAGAAGCGACAGCAATTTGCGATGGAGTTTGGAGCAGAAATGGAAGCCAATCAGGACATTGTGGACAACCTGTGGGTGTCAGATGAGGCCTTCTTCCATCTGTCAGGTGACGTTAATAAACACAACGTTCGTTTTTGGGGTTCCCAGCACCCTCATGAGATCCATAAGTCGCCTCTTTATCCACGAAAGGTTATGGCTTGGTGCGCGATTTCCAAAAGAAGCATCATTGGTCCGTTCTCTTTTGAGGGCACCGTAACGTCACAGCCTGTGACTCACAGGCTTACCTTAACATGTTGGAAACCTTCTTAATCCCCGAGCTGCGAAGGAGGCGTATACCGCTTGACATCAATGGTTTCAACAGGATGGGGCTATGCCTCACACAACTAATGAAGTGCTAGACTTTCTCAATCAGAAATTCGAAAATCGTGTCATTTCAAACAGGTTTCCAGATCGATTCGGGGGTGGCTTTCAGTGGCCCCCTACGAGTCCTGACCTAAAGCCATGTGATTTTTATCTCTGGGGGTTCCTTAAAGACAGTGTGTTCACTACAGCACCAAGAACCCTAGACCAGCTGCGACAAAGCATCGTCGACTGATCCACCCTTGTGGATGCAGAAATCCTGGATAGAGTTATGAGCAACTTCACCATTCGGCTGCGAGCAGTTCAAAACGTTCGTGGTGGCCACATTGAGCATATCATCAAGACTTTTCCACGGGAATAAAAACTCCGAACTGCCTAAAATATCATACAGAAATGCTAAGTTTGTAAACATTAATGGGTGAATAAATCATAGCACTGAAATGGTCAGAAATTGACTGAATCACCCTGTACAAACGGGTGGGTTCGCTTCTAGTAATGAATCGACAATCGAACAGTGAAGTGTACATTTGTTAGGATGGGACGAAAGCAGCGCTTTCACAAAGCTCATCCAACCAGAATAAACTCCAAATGAAATACACTGAGGTAGTCAAGAAGCCTAACCAACCCAAGCGGTCTTCCATATTATACAAAAAAAATAAGATTGACGATTGTCAGAAACAAAAAAAAAACAAAAAACAAAAAGCAAACGAAATAAAAAAAAATACAAGGAGAAATAAGATTATCACATCTTCCAGTAGTCTGGGAAAGAGACGTTGCTAATATCTTCAAAATTGATGTCAAGAACGTGCCTCGGTTTACGATACTTCGTATGCCAGTTCATTTTCATTGAGTTCTTCAGTATCCCTTTCACAAGCTTATTGTCGTGAGTCTTCATCTTCTGTATCATAATCAAAAGGAGATCCTGTATAAACTTTCCGATATGGGCCATGTTTAAATCCAAGTGGATGGATTGGTTTTTCACCGTCCTTCTGTCCAGCTGGGCAATGGTCCTCAGGGTAACATTCTGGAATGACTGTAGTTCACTCCATCTGGTTTTACAGATAGTCGCCCACGCAGGCATGCCATAGAGGAGTATGGTCCGGATAATCGATTTGTACAGAAGTAGCTTGTTGTCAATGCTGAGGGCGCTGTTGCGACCCATGAGAGCTATGATACTGTACTTAGCCCTCTTCGCTTTATTCAGAGCATAGGACATATGCTGGTTCCATGAGAGTCTTGGGTCAATGATAACTCCCAGATACTTGTAGTTGTCCACCCAGTCCAGTTTCTTATTGAACAGAATAAGAGAATCTGGGGGATACTTGAGCTTCCTATTGAGGTACAAAGCCTTGCACTTTCCGACGTTAAGGTTCAACTTCCAGCAGTTAAACCAGTCTTCGAACTGCTTCAAGGCGCTCTGCAGCCGAATGATAACGTGAGCCGGCTGGTGTGCCCATGTCATAATGGCAGTGTCATCCGCATAAAAATACAGATTACAATTATCGGGTTTCGGGAAATCATGTACAAAGTAATTAAATAGCACAGGCCCGAGGACAGAACCGACAATCGAACAGTGCAGGCAAAAAACGAAACGAGTGGTCCGAAAGCAACGCTTTCACTGCCATACTCG
>JAHWFO010111758.1:11989-22524 GCA_023313115.1 Rhysida immarginata | reverse complement strand
GCTCAATCGTGTTCATTATAGGAAGTCTTTGCTGTCCACCCCATTGATACTCTAAAACTGTCAATGTTAAAAAAGAACAAGTAGTCTTTCAAACAATCTGAGCTGATAAAATATCAGCCATTAAAACCTTATATGTGCTTTGTGTCTCTTACACTCACAGCAATATGTGGTTAATATCACCCGCTTGTGAGAGTCATATGATTCTTCCAATATGACCCATTTAAGAGAGTCGTTGGACACAGATGTCAGTAAGAGTTGTTTGACCCGAATTTCCGAGTAGCCATTCTCGGGTCAATGGACTCGACTGTACAAGAATTAAGACTCATTAACTGAATGTTTACTATACGCGTATATACTTATTTACACATTTTTACACTTTTTCTCAGCTACTTACACACTTACAGGTATATAGTCATATTTACACAAATTTACACTTATATAGTCATATCTACACAAATTTACACTTATTCACACAGGTTTACGCTTATGTACAACTCTATACAGCTTATTTACACACGTTTACACACATGGATATATATATGTGCACAAATTTACACACGTTTATAGTCAATTTATACTTTTGTACACAAGAAATATACAAGTTTACACACGGAAATACACTAATGCACACAGGTTTACATACATGTATACACTAATTTCCACAAGTTTACACTTATTCACACAGGGTTACGCTTATGTACAACTCTGTACAGCTTATTCACACTCGTTTACACACATTTATACATATATGTGCACAATATTTTACACGTGTATATTTTAATTTATACATTTGTACACACGAAATATACAAGTTTACACATGGATATACACCAATTCACACAGGTTTACATATGTCTATACACTTATTTACACAAGTTTACACCTTTGTACACATCTGTATAGCTTTTTTACACATTAATACATACAGGTGCACAAATTTACACACGTGTATACACCAATTTACACAGGCTTACACACCTATTTACACAATTTTACACACTTGTATACTGATATTTACACAAGTTTATATTTGTAAACCGACCTGTATTTGCAATTTATCATCTTTATAGTCAAAATTCGCCAGCAGAAGATAGAACTCTTAGCTTGTAGGAAGAAAAAAGGATTTTAATGATAAATCTATTGCTAAATTTCAAAATATAGATCGCCATGTTCATAGAGAAACAACAGCTCTTGAACGGTAGACAACAATAAAAAGAGAAATGATTACTTTTTAAAATTTTTAAACATCAATTTAAAAAAGTCCTTTATTGATTTAAGAATACATTCAACTTCTAATGTACAATGCAATAAATTCATCATCGCCTCAACGGAACTGATTTGTACAAAAATCAAGGGATTATTTTTATTGTAACCATTACATCGTTCTCATTATAAATCTGCAAGATTCCTTCTCCATTCCTTTGGATAGGCTAAATGGAAACTATCACGAGGAGCCTGAAGAGCAAGCCTCATATTTGTATCCTTGGCAATCTGAAATGCAGAAAAAAGTTACACTCCCTACAATAATGGAAACAGTGACGTTTTATTTCTGTTAATATCATATTCGACCTCCGTGCTAAAATTAAGTCACCACCCTTCTTACTTTCTATAGGGCTCCGACACACAGCTTTCAGTGTATAGATCCATTCTTGCTGCGAGAAACTCGCCATGTTGTTAGCAGTCGATAATAATGAATGCTGTTCAGTGGAAATGCATTTCAGATCACAAAGGGTAAAAATAATAAAAAAAATAATCGTAATAATAATAAATAGGAAAACGTGTTAGCATATAAATTTGAAACTAATAAATAAGAATAATTTATGTTTAAAAAAGTGTAACTTACTTAGATACTCGTTTTTGTTCAATTTTTTTGAACAGGTAAAATTTGAAGGAGGAAGATGAAAAACATCGGAGAATGGCTTATTCAAAGTTGGGTAATTCATGGAGCCTATTCTCGCACTCAGAGTTGAAGAAACTATCTCTGCTGATAGATAGTCTCTAGGTAACTTACCCCATCCATTGTCATATTAAAGGGTAGTATCAGTTCTAATAATTTTGTATTAATCTTCTTAGTAACACGAACGGCGAAATCGTCCCTATCGCTATCCGCCATGTTTTCGTAACTTGATTTTGTATCGTTGCCAGAAATGATTCCCATTTCCTATGACTTGGCTCGGAAAGCCGTGTTTAGCGCTGTTACATGAGTCGGGGATTCGTAAACACTTGAAGATGGGTCGTACAACTTATCTATGAAGTACGGTATTCTTATAATCGAGTCAGAGAGCTATAACCTAATAAAATGAGTCCTATGATCTGGAAATTGCTGTGAGTGTACTTGCTCCATCATATTCATGATAGGACACATTGCTGTCCACTGCTTTGACATTCTAATATAATCAATGATAAAAAATAGCATGTAGTATATCAAAGAATCTGAAATGGTAATATAAGAGCCACTAAAACTTTATCATGTACTTTCTCTCTCTTACATGCTGAATGGTGTTCCTGATAGAAGAACTTGCTGACCACTGCTTTGACACTCTAAAATAGTAAATGATAATATATACCAAGTAGTATATCAAACAATCTGAAATTGTAATATTGGAGCTACTAAAACCTTAATATGTACGTTTTCTCTTTTTTATGCTCAATTGGGTTCATGATAGGAGAACTTGCTGTCCACCGCTTATGACACTCTAAAATAATCAATAATAAAATATAGCAAGTGGTATATCAAATAATCTGAAATGGAAAAAATATGAGCCACTAAGACACCTTATTATGTACTTTTTCTTTTCTACATGCTCAAAGATGTTCATGATAAAAGAACTTGCTGTCCACCGCTTATGACACAAGAAAATAGTCAATGATAAAATATAGCAAGTAGTAAATCAAACAATCTGAAATGGTAAAATAAGAGCCAGTAAAACCTTATTATGTACTTTTTGTCTCTTACATGCTCAATCGTGTTGATGATGGAAAAAAATGCTGTCTACCGAGTATGACACTCTAAAATGGTTAATGATAAAATATAGCAAGTCTTTATCAAACAAACGGAAATGTTTAAATAAATCAAACAAACGGAAATGTTTAATAGGAAGTCTTTGCTGTCCACCCTATTGACGCTTTAAAATTGTCAATGTTAAAATACAGCAATTTGTTTATCAAACAATCTGAACTGATAAAATAAGAGCCATTAAAACCTTATTATGTAGTTTCTCTCTCTTACATGCTGAATGGTGATCATGATAGAAGAACTTGCTGACCAATGCTTTGACACTCTAAAATAGTAAATGATATTATATACCATGTAGTATATCAAACAATGACTATTTTAGAGTGTCATTCTCGGTAGATAGCATTTTTTCTTTTTTTTTTTTGTTTTATGTACTACTTGCTATATTTTATCATTGATTATTTTCTTGTGTCATAAGCTGTGGACAGCAATTTCTCTGATCATGAACCCAATTGAGCATAAATAAGAGAAAAATAACATATTATGGTTTTAGTAGCTCCTATATTACAATTTCAGATTGTTTGATACACTACATGATATTTTTTATCATTGACTATATTAGAATGTCAAAGCAGTGGACAGCAAGGTGTCCTATCACGAATATGATTGAGCAAGTACATACACAGCAATTTCCAGATCATAGGACTCATTTTATTAGCTTATAGCTCTCTGACTCGATTATAAGAATACAGTACTTCATGGATAAGTTGTACGACCCATCTTCAAGTGTTTACGAATCTCCGACTCTTGTAACAGCGCTAAACACGGCTTTACGAGCCAAGTCATAGAAAAAGGGAATCATTTCCAGCAACGATACGAAATCAAGTTACGAAAACATGGCAGATAGCGATAGGGACGATTTCGTCGTTTGTGTTAGTAAGAAGATTAATACAAAATTATTATAACTGATACTACTCTGTAATATGACAATGGATGGGGCAAGTTACCAAGAGACTATCTATCAGCAGAGATGGTTTCTTCAACTCTGAGTGCGAGAATAGGCTCCATCAAATACCCAAGCCATTCTCCGACGTTCTTCATCTTCCTCCTTCAAATTTTATCTGTTCAAAAAAATTGAACAAAAACGAGTATCTAAGTAAGTTACACTTTTTTCTAGCATAAATTATTCTTATTTAATAGTTTAAAATTTATTTGCTAACACGTTTTCCTATATATTATTATTACGATTATTATTATTATTATTTTTACCCTTTGTGATCTGAAATGCATTTCCACTGAACAGCATTCATTATTATCGACTGCTAACAACATGGCTAGTTTCTCGCAGCAAGAATGGATCTATACACTGAAAGCTGTGTATCGGAGCCTTATAGAAAGTAAGAAGGGTGGTGACTTAATTTCAGCATGGAAGTCGAATTTGATATTAGCAGAAATAAAATGTCACTGTTTCCATTATTTTAGGGAGTGTAACTTTTTTCTGCATTTCAGATTGCCAAGGATACAAATATGAGGCTTCCTCTTCAGGCTCCTCGTGATAGTTTCCATTTAGCCTACCCAAAGGAATGGAGAAGGAATCTTGCAGATTTATAATGAGAACGATGTAATGATTACAATAAAAATTATCCCTTGATTTTTGTGCAAATAAGTTCTGTTGAGGCGATGATGAAGTTATTGCATTGTACATTAGAAGTTGATTGCATTCTTAAATACATAAAGGACTTTTTTTTATTGATGTTTAAAAATTTCAAAAAGATATCATTTCTCTTCCTATTGTTGTCTAACATTCAAGAGCTGTCGTTTCTCTATGAACACGGCGATCGATATTTTGATATTTAGCAATAGATTTATCATTAAAATCCTTTTTTCTTCCTACAAGCTTGGAGTTCTATCTTCTGCTGGCGAATTTTGACTATAAAGATGATAAAATGTAAATACAGGTCGGTATACAAATATAAACTTGTGTACATATCAGTATACATGTGTGTATAATTGTGTAAATATGTGTGAAAGCCTGTGTTAATTGGTGTATACACATGTGTAAATTTGCGCACCTGTATGTATTAATGTGTAAAAATGCTATACAGATGTGTAGAAAAGTGTAAACTTGTGTAAATAAGTGTATAGACATATGTAAACCAGTGTGAATTGGTGTATATCGGTGTGTAAACTTGTATATTTCGTGTGTACAAATGTATAAATTGACTATACACGTGTGTAATATTGTGCACATATATGTATAAATGTGTGTAAACGTGTGTAAATAAGTGTAAACTTGTGTAAATAAATGTATAGATGTATGTAAACTTGTGTGAATAGATATATACCTGTGTGTCAACTTGTGTATATTGTGTAAATATGACTATATACCTGTAAGTGTGTAAGTAGCTGAGAAAATCTGTAAAAATGTGTAAATAAGTATATACGCATATAGTAAACATTCCGTTAATGAGTGCTAATTCTTGTACAGTCGAGTCAAATGACCCGAGAATGGCCACTCGGAAAATCGGGTCAAACAACTCTTACTGACATCTGTGTCCAACGACTCCCCTAAATGGGTCGTATTGGAAGAATCATATGACTCTCACAAGCGGGTCATATTACCCACATTTTCCTGTGAGTGTAAGAGACACAAAGCACATAATAAGGTTTTAATGGCTCTTATTTTATCAGTTTAGATTGTTTGAAAAACTACTTGCTCTATTTAAACATTGACAATTTTAGAGTGTCAATGGGGTGGACAGCAAAGACTTCCTATAATGACACGATTGAGCATGTAGGAGAGAGAAAGTACATTATAAGGTTTTATTAGCTCTTATATTACCATTTCAGATTATTTGATGTACTACTTGTAATATTTTATCATTGACTATTTTAGAGTGTCATTAGCGGTGGACAGCAATTTCTCCTATCATAAACACAATTGAGCATATTAAAGAGAAAAAGTGCATAATAAGGTTTTAGTAGCTCTTATTCTACCATTTCAGATTGTTTGATATACTATTTGCTTTATTTTATTATTGATTATTTTATTGTGTCAAAAGAAGTTGACAGCAAGTCCTCCTCTCACGAACACGATTGAGCAGTTAGTGTATCAAACAATTTGAAATGGTAAAATAGGAGCCACTAAAACCTTATAATTTACTTTTTCTCTCTTGCATGCTAAATTAGAAGTTGAATGTATTCTTGAATCAATAAAGGACTTTTTTAGAATTGTTGTTTAAAAATTTTAAAAAGTTATCATTTCTCTTTTTATTGTTGTCTACCGTTCAAGAGCTGTTGTTTCTTTATGAACACGGCGATCGGTATTTTGAAATTTAGCAATAGATTTATCATTAAAATCCTTTTTTCTTCCTACAAGCTTGGAGTTCTAACTTCTGCTGGCGAATTTTGACTATAAAGATGATAAATTGCAAATACAGGTCGGTTTACAAATATAAACCTGTGTAAATATCAGTATACACGTGTGTAAAATTGTGTAAATAGGCGTGTAAGCCTGTGTAAATTGGTGTATACACGTGTGTTAATTTGTGCACCTGTATGTATTTATGTGTAAAAAAGCTATACAGATGTGTACAAAGGTGTAAACTTGTGTAAATAAGTGTATATCCATGTGTAAACTTGTATATTTCGTGTGTACAAATGTATGAATTAAACTATACACGTGTGTAAAATTGTGCACATATATGTATAAATGTGTGTAAACGAGTGTAAATAAGCAGTACAGAGTTGTACATAAGCGTAACCCTGTGTGAATAAGTGTAAACTTGTGTAAATTAGTGTATACATGTATGTAAACCTGTGTGCATTAGTGTATTTCTGTTTGTAAACTTGTATATTTCTTGTGTACAAAAGTATAAATTGACTATAAACGTGTGTAAATTTGTGCACATATATGTATAAATGTGTGTAAACGTGTGTAAATAAGCTGTACAGAATTGTACATAAGCGTAAACCTGTGGGAATAAGTGTAAATTTGTATAAATATGACGATATAAGTGTAAATTTGTGTAAATATGACTATATACCTGTAACTGTGTAAGTAGCTGAGAAAAAGTGTAAAAATGGGTAAATAAGTATATACGCGTATAGTAAACATTCCGTTAATGAGTCTTAATTCTTGTACAGTCGAGTCAATTGACCCGAGAATAGCTACTCGGAAATTCGGGTCAAACAACTCTTACTGACAGCTGTGTCCAACGACTCTCTTAAATGGGTCGTATTGGAAGAATCATATGACTCTCACAAGGGGGTCATATTAACCACATATTGCTGTGAGTGTAAGAGACACAAAGCACATAATAAGGTTTTAATGGCTCATATTTTATCAGCTCAGATTGTTTGAAAAACTACTTGCTCTATTTTAACATTGACAATTTTAGAGTGTCAATGGGGTGGACAGCAAAGACTTCCGATAATGAACACGATTGAGCATGTAGGAGAGAGAAAGTACATTATAAGGTTTTAGTGGCTCTTATTTAAACATTACCGTTTGTTTGATATATGACTTGCTATATTTTATCATTAACAATTTTAAAGTGTCACAAGCAGTGGAGAGCAATTTCTCTTATCATTTACACAATTGAGCATATAAAAGAGAAAAAGCATTTTATAAGGTTTTAGTGGCTCTTATTTTAACAGATCCGTTTGTTTGATATATGACTTGCTATGTTTTATCATTGTCCTATTTAGTGGGTCATAAGTGGTGGAGAGCATGTTCTCCTATCATGAACAAAATTAAGTATGTAAAAGCGAAAAAGTGTATAATAAGGTTTTAGTGGCTCAAATTTTACCATTTCAGATTGTTTGATATACCTCTTACTATATGTTATCATAGACTATTTTAGAGTGTAATAAGTAGTGGACAGCATGTTCTCCTAAGATAAACACGATTGAACATGTAAGGGAGATAAAGCACATGATACGGTTTTATTGGCTCTTATTTTACCATTTCAGATTGTTTGATATATTGCTTGCTAATTTTATCATTAACCATTTTAGAGTGTCATAAGCAGTTGATAGCATGTTTTCATATCATGAAGTCCATTGAGTATGTAAGAGAGAAAAATCACATAATAAGGTTTTCTTGGCTCTTATTTTACCATTTCAGATTGTTTGATATACTACTTGCGATATTTTATCATTGACTATTTTACAGTGTCAAAGTTGTGGACAGCAAGGTGTCCTGTCATGAATATGATTGAGCAAGTAAGAGAGACAAAGCACATAACAAAGTTTTAATGGCTCTTATTTTATAAATTCAGATTGTTTGATAAAATAGTTGCTATATTTTATTATTGACAATTTTAGAGTGTCAATGAGGTGGACAGCAAAGACTTCCTATAATGAACACAATTGAGCATGTAGGAGAGAGAAAGTAGATTATAAGATGTTGGTGGCACCTATATTACCATTTCAGATTATTTGATGTACTACTTGTAATATTTTATCATTGACTATTTTAGAGTGTCATAAGCAGTGGACAGCAATTTCTCCTATCATGAACACAATTCAGCATATAAAACAGAAAAAGTACATAAGAAGGTATTAGTGGCTCTTATAATACCATTTCAGATTGTTTGATATACTACTTGCTATATTTTATCATTGACTCTTTTAGAGTGTCATTAACAGTGGACAGCAATTTCTCTGATCATGAATACAATTGAGCATATAAATGAGAAAAAGTACATAATGAGGTTTTAGTGCCTCTTATATTACCAATTGATATTGTTTGATATACTATTTCTTATAATTTATCATTAACTATTTTAGAGTGTCATAAGCAGTGGAAAGCTAATTCTCCTATCATGAACATCATTCAGCATATAAGAGAGAAAAAGTACATTATAAAGTTGTAGTGGCTCTGATTTTAACATTTCTGTTTGTTTGATATATGACTTGCTAAATTTTATCATTAACCATTTTAGAGGGTCATAAGCGGTGGACAGCAAATTCTCCTATCATGGACACCATTGAGCATATTAGAGAGAAAAACTACATAATAAGGTTTTTAGTGGCTCTTGTTTTACCATTTTAAAATTGTTAGATTACTACTTGCTATATTTTATCATTGACCTATTTTTGTGGGTCATAACTAGTGGAGAGCATGTTCTCCTATCATGAACACCATTGACTATGTAAGAGAGGAAAAGTATATAATAAGGTTTCAGTGGCTCAAATTTTACCATTTCAGATTGTTTGATATATCTCCTGCTATATGTTATCAGTGACTATCTTAGATTGTTATAAGTGGTGGACAGCATGTTCTCCTATCATGAACACGATTGAACATGCAAGAGAGATAAAGTACATTATAAAGTTTTAGTGGCTTTTACTTTATCATTTCAGATTGTTTGATTTACTACTTGCTATATTTTATCATTGACTACTTAAGAGTGTCAATGTTGTGGACAGCAATTTTTCCGATCATGAACACAATTGAGCATAAAAAAGAGAAAAAGTACATGAAAAGGGTTTAGTGGCTCTTATATTACCATTTTAGATTGTTTCATATACAACTTGGTATATATTTTCTTTGACTATTTTAAAGTGTCATTATTTTAGAGTGTCATTAGCGGTGGACAGCAAGTTCTCCTTTCACGAAAACCATTGAGCTTGTAAAAGATAAAAAAAACATAATAAGGTTTTAGTGGCTCTTATATTACCATTTCAAATTGTTTGATAAACTACTTGCTATATTTTATCATTGACTATTTTAGAGTGTCATAAGCAGTGGAAAGCAATTACTCCGATCATGAACACAATTAAGCATATAAAAGAGAAAAAGTACACAATAAGGTTTTAGTGGCTCCTATATTACCATTTCAGATTGTTTGATATTCTACTTGCTATATTTTATCATTGATTATTTTAGAGTGTCAATGTTGTGGACAGCAAGTTCTTCTATTATGAACACCATTGAGCATGTAAGAGAGAGAAAGTACATTATAAGGATTTAGTGGCTTTTATTTTACCATTTCAGATTGGTTAATATACTACTTGCCATATTTTATCATTGACTCTTTTACAGTGTCATAAGCAGTGGTTAGCAATTTCTCCTATCATGGACACCATTGAGCATATAAGAGAGAATAAGTACATAATAAGGTTTTACAGGCTCTTATTTTACCATTTCAGATTGCTTGATATACTAACTGCTATATTTTATCATTGACTATTTTAGAGTGTCATAAGTGGTGGACAGCAAGTTCTGCTATTATGAACACCATTCAGCATGTTGGAGAGAAAATGTACATTATAAGGTTTTACTGGCTCTTATTTTACCATTTCAGATTGTTTGATATACTACTTCCTATATTTAATCATTTTTTATTTTAGAGTGTCATAATCGGTAGACAGCAGTTTCTTCTATCATGAACAAGATTGGCATGTAAGAGAGAAAAAGTAAAAAGTAAGGTTTTACTGGCTCTTACTTCACCATTTCAGATTGTTTGATATACCCCTTCTTAAATTTTATCTTTGATTATTTTAGTGTGTCATAAGTGGTGGAGAGCAAGTTCTCCTGTCACGAAAACCATTGAGCATGTTAGAGAGAAAA
>JAHWFO010111753.1:29329-43545 GCA_023313115.1 Rhysida immarginata | reverse complement strand
CCTTTATTATTTTGTGATGTCTTTTTTACTATTCTCTTCTTAACTATTATACATCACTTATTCTCTTTCTTTACTACTACACATCCGGAGGAAAACGGAAGTGTTTTGCTTTCCTGTTTCTGCGCAGTTACTCCAGTTTCGGTTTCAAGAGAAAGGTGTATATAAAAAAAAAAAGTTAAACCCTGGAGCCTTAAAAGTTAAGTGGATTCTCTTCTAATTATGCCTATAGTTGATGCAATCTTCCTTATTATTAACTCCCATTTCAAATTTTCAGTAAACCAAATTCCAAGATTTTCAATTTAGAACTTTGCACAACAGATTTCTTTTTGTTTTTTTTAATTATTTTAAATTGACATTCATTTTTTTAAAATTAAAACAGTTGTTGATATGTATATGACGCAGTGACCAGGCTTTGTTTTTTAGGTGGCGTTGTGCAGACGCGGTGGCCAGAACAATAGCTGCGTTAAAAAACTAACGCTTTTCTGACTTTTCTTACACTCCGCTCTGATTCTCTACAAGCGATGGCTAAAAGACAGTTGTTCGACACAAACCTCAAGCGATTAACGATTGTTCGGATTAACGAGCGCTTGGGGCGAGTGAAAGCGCGATTCGATAGCGCGCTTTCCCTGAATGTCGAACAACACACCCCTGGATATGGGGAGAAGTGGACGCATCGGTCCGTGGTGCGAGTCCAGTAAATTTGGCTGTGGATGAAAAGCCAGCCCAGCTAGAGAGCAGCGGTAAATGTACTTTGCTCATAGCATGGTTAAGCATTCTGGCGTGCCGCAGTCCCAGCTGTTTGATAACGAACATGTTTTAGACCTTTGCTGTGTGAAAAGGAACTGCCAGCTTCATGACCGACCAACTGCATTGAGAGGAATTGACAATTCTCCTTTAGCCGTGTTAACGAAGAGGGTGTAGTTACGGCAGGATACGGACTTCACTAACGTGATTCCCAAGCCAGGAGTGAGATTCGGCGGCCTGCCGGAGACGATAAAACTCCACAACGGAACGACGAGGGTAATTGTCAGATTTGAAAAGAATACTGGCTCTATAATTCTTTAAGCCACTTCAGAGACACCCTTTCCTCATCCATCAGTGTCATTGACTATATTAAAGGCTCTTTCGAGTGACTTCCAGAACCATCTATGAGAGGACCTCCAGGCCAGGTCTATAATTCCTCCATGGCGATTTACTGCCTTTGCCGAGGACAGAAACGGGCCTTGTCTCACGTGATTTCACATAGGTTGACTCTTCTGTCACCCTAATCATTACTTTTCTCTAACCTTGTTATTTGCTGCTATGCTAAGCCATTTAAAAATTCCATGTTATTTATTTAAGGATACATGCAAAGTTGCGCTTTTGTTGTTTACTTGCGTGTATTCTTCATATTTCAATGTCCAGTCCTCAGCTTAGCCGGAAACGCATAGAGAGTTGTCACTTTCCGGACGTGGCAGGGAGTCATATACAGGGCTATGTAGAGGCTGAAACTCACAAATTTAAGGATATGTAGAGGATGAAACTCTGAGCAAAAAAGTCTAGTCGCTTTTTTCGATCTGTGGCTCCGTTAAAAATTTATAGCGCTTTAAAGTTCGGTATCGGTAAGGGGGGGGGGGGCTAGAAATTTTGGCGTCGACTACAAAGGTCATTTTGCGCCTTTTACACAAGTTATAACAGTACGCAGCCCGGGACAAACACAAACACAAACATCCATGCCCACGGCGGGATTCGAACCCGCAGCCAGGCGGACTCGAGAACTAGAAAGCCTACGCCCTAGCTCTCTCGGCCACCTGGCCGGCATATCGGTAAGGAATATTGGTATCGGTATCTGCCAGGGTGGTTCTGAAAGGTCGAGCCCAAGTGAAAAGGCAGGGAGAGGGTGAAATTCTGAGCAAAAAAGTCTAGTCGCGTTTTTCGATCTGAGGCTCCGTTAAAAAGTTATAGCGCTAAGATATATTTCCGGAAGTCACGTCACGAAACTTTAAAGCGCATTAGCATTAACCCTCTCCCTGCCTTTTCATTTGGGCACGACCTTTTAGAATCACCCTGGCCGATACCGATACCGATAATGCTTACCGATACCGAACTTTAAAGCGCTATAACTTTTTAACGGAGCCCCGGACGAAAAACGTGACTAGACTTTTTTTCCTCAGAGTTTCATCTGCTACATATCCTTAAATTTGTGAAACGTCGTCCATTTACACCCTGTATAAATTTTTTAATTATGAAAAGTATAGCTCTCACATTATGAACGCTAGAAATTAGTATGCATAACTGAAAAAAAAGAAACATATAACTAATTCAGTAAAGCCTTATTAGTAAATTTATGATCTTGTAAGCGAAATGGCCGTTTCTTCTTCTATTTTTCCTTTAACTAACTGATATGCTCGGCATTGCTCGGGGTGTTTGTTGGATGAAATTTTGCATTATCTGAACACATGAACAGTAAGTACGAGGGTTGGAACTTTAATAGTGGCAACTTTTTTTTACAGCTTATGCAAAAAAAATAGCTGGTTCGAAGTTTTACTCTCTTTCAATGTAGTTTCCAGCATTGTGAATAATCAGTTTCCAGCGATGTGGAAGTCGTAGGATACCTTTAGCAGCGCCTTCCACATCGCACCTTTGCACAGTGGGCCGAAATACCAAAAAAGCTAGCCAAAATTTAAAAAATCAAATTTATACTTTCGCAATAAAACTAGGTTATTTATGTTTAAAAATGTCCATGTTATTCTTTAGAAGTTGTTTTCACAGGTGTGAGTGAGATTTATGACCCCTGCTGATAGGTTTATGTAAACAAAGCAACTGGAGCGTTGGGGGATATATTTTACACCTTCATTCATCACGAGATTTGATTGGAACTGGCAGAGTAAAAACAACAGATAGAAACTTTCTGTATTCACCACTGGATTTGTACATGTAAGTAGATTAAAAATCACTATAATATTTTATTTTTATTTACTGAAAATTACCCGCCAAAAACGACAAACGCGATATTAAAATAAGAGTTTGCTTTGGCTTATAAAAAATTCCCAACGACTCCCGGCTGTCTTTTCTTAATATTTAAGGTTATGAAACCATGCTCGACCACCTCGCAAAAATTTGGCTGCGAATATTTGCGAATTATGGAAATATGACGTATTTTGTAGTGGGAATCAGCACTGACAATAGGCCTAATAATTTGTTTGTCAGGAAATCATGACGTTCAGGTCAACTCGGAGAAATATGTTTGAAGTACTACGACAAGTATCTGACAAGGACCAAAGTGAGCAATGCAAATATTTGCACAGCCACTTAATATCAACTCTTAAGTTGGAAGAACATCCTAAAGATATTATTGGTGAACTGCAGATAGTTACTTCGCGATTTTGCTCCGAAGTATTCAGAAGATGGGACGATTGCTACAAAAAGAAAGACTTGTTTCTAAAAAAGAATTCTTCAGCAAGGATTTTGTTCTTCCTGATGCTGTGTGTCCTAAGCCTCTCCAAGAAGCAAGTCAAGGGCATCCAGAGAAGTCATTTACGGAGGAAAACGAAGGAAAACGGAGATGTTGAGAAAATCATTATCTGGAGCAGAATTATCATTTACTGCTCAAATGAGTCTTCGAAGTGAAGGCAAGGAAACTACTGCGAAACTAGTAAAAGAGATTCTTCACACAATTCCTACTAGGCCGCATAAAATTTAAAAAGCATGGGCGTTAGCAAAGTCAGAGAGAGTTAATAACATTCCATATATGGAAGACCAAGCGTTGTCGCTTATGGTTGAAGCAAAATTGACCAAAAATCAATATCTCCTTATCCGATCTCAAGCCAAGGAGAGACGGGCTGACATATACCCCTCGTATCATAAAATTAGAGCAGCTAAGGAGAGATGTTACCCGGAAGAGGACTTCATAACGGTTACCGAAAGCTCGGTTGAAGTGAAGCTTCAAGCCCTTCTCGACCATACAGTCTCTCGAATTATTTTACATTCAAGTAGCGAGAGTGAATAATATGCATATTATTTAATTTTCCTTAATTTGTTCGCAAAGTATTCCATTTCCCATATTATAGGTATAAATCTTGCTTGAACCACTTAATATTGTAGGTTTTCTTATTTAATTAGCCAATGAATGTATTTTATCGCGTAAACAGCGTATTATTAATTTTGGCCAGGTTTTTAAGCATTTCGGCCTACTATGCTTTGTGAGAACCCACTGCAGAATCCACCCATCATTTTGCATACTCGGCGGCATACAGCGCAAGCATAAAGCTTTATTCGTCTGCCGTCTCTGCAGCTCTTGATGTTGTCGCTCTATTCCGCATATCACTGCGTCGAGCCTCCTCTGTGATTCGTGAAGCACGTGCTGTTTCCCGCTGCCTCGCAAGTCTGTGCTCCCGTGCCTCGACAGATTCCGCATTCCATATTAATTTTTTTTCTTTGCTTTTGGATTCACTTGGCCTTACGTTTTTTAGGCGGCAATTTATAAACTACGAACTACTAATAAACTCTTTAAAAATATATGAACAACAGAAATTGTATACAATACTTTGATTTCAACCAGATGTGGAGTAGCATAGTAAGAAATACATAGATGCGACAGGAGCGCGTGAAAAGGGGAAACCACCGACGTCATGATCCCATTTGATCCAAAGCAAATTTGTAAATAACTCTGTATCAAATGAGGAGCTGAAGCGAAGCAAAATAAACTCTATTGTGGATATGCGATCTCTTGTTTCTCTTCAATGCTTCACTTTAGTAAGTGTTCCAAAGGTTATTTTTAAATAAAACTTTTTAGCCTGCGAAATAAAAGTTTTACTCCAGAAAATTCAAATTTTGCTTTTTGTTTTTTAAACAATGGATAATTCAACAAAAAAAGAAAACCTCCTTAGTGTGCTGCAAAAAATTGTACCAATTCGAGATACAAAAATCCTGCATTAAGTTTTTATACCTTCCCAAACGCATTAGAACGGTAAGAAAATGCAATAAAAAAATTAACTGCCTTATTTATTATTTTGTTTATTATTATTGTAATTATTATTTATTTATTTATTTATTTATTTTTTAAAATGACTTAAGAAGATTCAATTTAATAGATGCAAATTTGAAGCAGAGGCCAGTCGTAAATTTAAAAGTATGTGTTTTTGTCGAATTAGGAAAACGATTCATAACACAAATTGGAAATTAAAATTACTTTTTCAAAATAAATCCGAATCTATATTCCATAGCGCGTAAAATTATTTAAAATAAATGAATGAAAACTCAGTAATTTTAATTAACATGAGCAAAAATGTTTTGAATATCATCAATTTCGATTATGCTAAATGCACATTTAAAGAAGGTATGCCCCATATTTTCATTCATTTGAAGAAGGTATGCATTTTAAACAATAGGCCTAATATTAATTAGCCATATTTAACATTAGGCCTAGCATTAATTAGCCATACATGAATGTTGACCTTAATCATTCAGTCATCGTGTTGAGATTTACTTTTTAAGACTAACTCTAAGATCAATCCCAAAAATTCGCATTGTTGCATGTAAATTAGCAGAGCTAAATTAGTGCTTCTGCTCACGTTGATTGCTGTCGCTTTTCTTTTTTGTTTTCCACTCTTGTCCCACACAGCATCCGCTCATACCCTCCCCTTTTATTAGGCAGATAGAACCGTCCAAACAATGAAAAGGAATGAAGGAGTGATAGAGATTAAAAGTGGAAAGAAATTCTTGAGCTCAAAAACAAAGCTCTTTCTGAAGAGAAAAAAATGCGCAATTTATTTAATTCATTAATTAACTCATTATTAAATTTTTTTGAGAAATTTCAGGTAGAGAGCGGTCTTCCTCTTGCTTTGAAGGTCAAGTGTGCACAATTTTATCAAGATCGGAATAAAACTGCAGATTTGCATAAGAGACAAACAAATATACCGGGTGTCCCAAAAATGACTGATGGATTTTGAAAATCAATAAAAAAAAAAGACGGAATGCGATAGATGTGTATCGTTTGCAGCCTTATGCTTAGGAAATTAGAGAAATTTATCCCACCAATTTCAAATTTAGTTAATATTTCTACCAAGAGATGGCGCTGCAGGCGATCTGTAACAGGTATAGTTAAAACGTAGTATTTCAGCTCGCTATTCCATAGTTCGTCGTCAAGCTGATAGCGTGTGCTGTTGAGATTGCAAGTCCGCTTTACCAAAATGGATTATTGCTACAGTCCTTGCAACATTTTCAAACCGACTTTTATTTTTTCATAGTTTTCAGCGCCACCTGTGGGTGAAAATTTTAACTAAATTTGAAATTTGGTGGGATAAAATTCCCTGATTTCCTAAGCATAAGGCTGCAAACGATACATATCTATCGCATTCCGTCTTTTTTTATTGATTTTCAAAATCCATCAGTCATTTTTGGGACACCCGGTACATACATACATGCATTTATACATACAAAATATATATAGACAATTATTTAAATGATTTTCTTAATTTTCTTCATTAATTCAACTTTTCGGTATTCAGCACCGATCGCTCTTTTTTGTGATAGAGGGGGGCTTAATATCTTTTATTTGCTTTACAATAAAGTTGTCAGTAATGTATTTGGCACGCATTTCGAAACTAAGGAACCAAAAGCATTAAATGGACTGCCAGCGTCGCGGATCTACATGATATTCGCAAACCCATCCTGAGGCAGAAGCCTGGAATGCGGAAGTCGAAGATGGGGATCAGACATGCTGGGAAAAGAGAAATAGAGCAAATGTAGCGACAGTAAGAGTGTAAGTGAAAAACGTGCACTCCTCATCGAGAAAAAGGCGAGCAAGGGTCTATTGCCTATGGTAAATACTGAATGCAAGCAGGAATGTTTGAATAGGATAGCAGCAGGAAAGTGTGACGAGCGAAACACATTGATTGAGAACTTTTATGGCCATAGAACGAACCTTTCAATGAAAGAGGCGCGTACACCCAGAGTGAAGGAGTTCACAGGTCAAGTAAAATAATTACTCACAAACCGTTTCCAAGTGTTGTCAAAGCGAGTCTTCAGGACGATAGCAGAGCGCGCAGCTGCAGTACCGAATTGAACTAAAAGGATAAATGCGTAAGGAACAATAAGGTTAGCACCTACATGACTTTTCGCAAATTGATCACGCCGATTCTCTGCCCTTATGCCCTGCAGTCTGTCTTTGTTTTTCCCTGCAAGTAACCATATTCCATATAATTTCCTGGTGTTATACATAAATGCTTAGTGCTACTTTCCCTGAATCATCAGATAGGTGTGTAAAGCCAGGTCAAAATATACATATGCTCATGGCCATGAGGAACAGTGGCATATCTCCGTTAAAGCTTAGGCTTTATAATGGTTGCCAAGTGTGTGTGAACTGCACCAGATTCAACTAGAGTGATTTGATCCATATTTGTGTTGGTGTTAGCGTAATTGACTTGGGCCACTAAGGCAAATTTGTGGGTACGATAAAACAATGATAAGAAACCCATTAAAGAACATCATGTACTCGGATGTGATAGGCCATGCTTGATGAAGGTGGAGAACCTTAATCCATTTCTACGAAATTATTTTATCTTTCATAGAGTGTTCTTCATCACATTTACCCAAATAAAGTGTTCTCCATCGTATTTACCACAGAAATAAAGGGATACGTGAATTAAAATGCAAATAAATTTCTCTAAATTTAGAGATTTCTTTTGGACATCTTGTTTAATTTTCGGAAATCAACACACAATCTAAGACTGCCGTCTTTCTTTTTCTCAAATAATATTGGAGCACCATACGGCAATATTGGAGGTTTAATTAGCCCATTGCTCAATAATTTCTTAACATTTCGTGTACTCCCGCTCTTCATCTTTAGATAGAGGGTATAGAGGAGATTATATTCTTGTATCAAATCACTAAAATTGGGATTAATTGCAGTTTCATTACTACTTACTTTTTACAGCATAATTGCATATATTGCTTGCTCTTGTTAATCTTGTGTTGCACGCATTTTCTTGGGCACTTGACTTGTTTTTATGGATATTCTTCTCGCCACTGCTGAAGCCAGCACACCTTGCCCCTAATTTTTATGCCGCATGTTTTCTTTTTCCCAGTTGAAGATGACGTGATTTTCGGTGATCCAGTTTATTCCCAAAATAATGTCAAAGTTCTTTATATCGATTATATTGAAAGTCATTCTTCCTTGGTACTGGGAACTATTGAAAGGCACCTGTTCGGCGATGGCATTAACTTTAGTATTTCGTCCAACTGCAAAGGCTATGGGCTTTTCTTTAGTGGCTCGATGGCTTCTCAATTCCAGCTGTTTTGCTGTGTGAAAGTCCATAATGCACTCCAAGGCACCAGTGTCATTTAATGTTTTGCATACCTTATTTTTTACAGTTAGTTCTATTGCGAAGAATTGTGATACGTTATTATTAAATGCCGCCGTTTGGTTCCTGGGACAATATCGGGCTAAGTGGTTAAGTCTATCACATTTGAAGCACCGTCGAGTTCGACTTTCCCGGTAAGGTGTCACCTGAACCATACCAACTTGCATGGGTTCAGCTTCGGCTCCTTCCCATTCTGTCAATTCTATATTGTCGTGTGCTTTGAACAATTTCTCTAGCCATGTTATAGCTTGCTCCACTGTTTTACATTCACTAAGTTTTATCTTGGCTGCTAACTTAAGCGGTAGGCCCTGAATGAAGAAATACCTTTTTCAGTTTGTGTAGCATCCATAAGTCCGTTGGCCAGCCTTCTAAAGTTGAGTAGTCTCTCACGTTTGAGCCCTTGAGCTTCACTTTTTGTAAATCAGTACGTCTCGATAGTTAGTTCTGACCTCCTGCTAATGTGCACATAAATTCTACACGAAGTGAGTCAAAATTGAGATAATACGAAGGTAAAGTCATTAACCAGTCCAATGCTGTTTTCTTTCAAGCATGTGGGGAAGATGAAGGTAAATTTTTCTGAGCCGCTGCCATGGTGAAATGCTTTATTAAATTGTTCGAGATTCTCCTTACTTTTTCCGTGAAAACATGGAAAAGGGATTTCGCTGATGACTCTTTGTAGCAATGAGCCTGAAAGACTGACCACCGCCTGCGTCAGCTCCTGAAAGAGGCTTGCTTCCGTATTTGTGGATATAAGTTTCTGTTATAGCGGTTTTAGAAGTATCCCTTATTTCACGATGGAGCTATTAGCAATTAGCTCCAATATAAGGGAATAGACATAGAAAAGTTTAGCCTCTGTTGCTATCGTTGCGAGCGCAATAGCTCGATTCCTTTATCGAAAACAACGCTTGATGCATACACAATTAATTTACGGCGCATACACAAAGTTAGCTTGCTAGGCAAAGGCCAAATCGTTGAACTATGCTGATACCATAGAAGTATCCCTTATCTCTGTCAACGTGCAGTGGAAACGTTTTGTATTTACCACAGAAATAAAGGGATACTTGAATTGAAATGCAAATAAAATTTTTTAATAAACTACAACTTGTAGAAATATTAAAAGGTAAATTTTAAATAACTAAACTAGCACTTCACTTATTTCACTAAAATAGCACTTTATGATGTTACCGAAAACTTTGCTGCATTTGTAGTAACATTATTTATAGAGAATCTTATTTGCTATGCACATAATTCACGGGCACTCAAAACAACACTTCCGAAGCACAAGCATTTTAGCGAAAGTAAAGTGTAGGCAGAATTGCCACAAGAATCTGAATAAACCATTAAGGCATTACATAACCAAGTACCGAAAGGTTAAACTAAATCATTAGCGGAACTATATTTTTAAGCCGCCCTAACTTAACATTGGAAGTTTCTAATGGACCATAATGATACCATTAAATCACGTACCTTTGAAATAATTTCAACTATCATTAATATTACGTTATATTCATTCATGACACATAATTCCAAGTCGTTTGATATATTACATGCTATATTTTAGCATTGAAAGTTCCGATGAACCATATGGTTCCAGTAAACCAGGTTCCTTGAAACCAATTTGGACTATCATTAATTTTACGTTATATTCCTTCATGACACCTCGTTCCAAGTCGTTTGATATATTACGTGCTATATTTTAGCATTGAAAGTTCCAATGAACCATAATGGTTCACTAAACCAGGTCCCTTGAAACCAATTTCGGCTATCATTGATTTTACGTTATGTTCATTCATAATACATCATCACAAAAAGTTTGATATATTACGTGCCATATTTTAGCACTGAAATGTTTTGAGGGTGTCATATAGGTACGTGTCATTGTTTCGATTTGAGGGTGTCATAATAGGTACTATTAGACCACGTGTCATTGTTTCGATTTCAACCATTTTCAAAATGGTTCATTCCCGAATCTTATTTATTAATTGGCGAAAATAGTAATTTATATCCGCTTCTATCTCGTCATTACGATTTGTTTGATATATTACTTAACCCCTTGAGTCACTATTTTTTTATTTTAAAAAAAACTATTTTTTTTGCTTTCATACAACTTCTACCATTGAAAGAATTATTTGTATGTATTTAAAAAAATATTTTGAAAAATATTAATATACATATAAAAATGTATGAAAAAATCGACAACGTGACTCTATGGTAGTACTATTCAAAAATTTTTTAATATTCATGTAAATACAGTTAACATAAAATATAGTAATTAAAACTTAACAATATAGAGTAAAAAGGCCACCTGTCTATTAATTCACTTGGTGTGGAAATTTCTAAAGCAATTGCACTCCTGTACTAAACACAGAGCTACGTAACATTTTTCACAGGCTAACTTTGTTTAACCTTTACAGCCTGTAAACTTTCATTGCTGAGATGTTTTTGTGAGTACATGGAAGCGTGCAATTTGATCCAATCTTACATCCTTTATAATTCTGTTTGGGAGTTCTTTATGTTTTTTACTAACTGGCAGTTCTTCATTAGATGGACGTTTCAAATAGAATGTTTATTTTCAGGAGACATTTCCCGATATTCCAACCGAATTGAATAATATTTGAAAAACTTTAGATGTCCCAGGTTTCCGCAAACTTCTGCTGTCACATACGTCTAAAAAAATGAATATCAGTAATAGAAAGCCAAAATGTAAGTTTGTTAGGGGGCAATTTGACTGAATTTCACATTTTCCACAATATGCAATAATCTTAGCACTTATAAACAGAAGAAAAGGTAAAGGGAAAAAATCCGCTACCTGGATTCCGAGTTTCTAACATGTCTTTCTTAATTTCATCAGCTTGAAGCATCGCTATAGTATTTATACCATCATTTTACAAACACACTGAATAAGTGTAATGATAAGTTTACTTTTAAATATTATGTCATATTATTATACCAAAAATTCTAATGACAGCATATAAATTTCCTGTGAAATTTTTATTGTCCTAGCTAAATAATCAGCAAATAATACACTATCAAAGTGCACGAACAATCTGTGGAGGGGGGGATTCCGGCTAATCTGAAACTAGAAAATAGTTGATAAATTAATTTTAGATAGTTTTAAAAATAATTAAAAATAACAGTTGATATCTTGTGTGAATCAAAACCCGAGATACTTTTATTTATCAATGTTTATCATGTTACAAAGAAGATTAGATTTCTTTCTATGAATATCTACATACAAATTGCACATACATACTTCCTGATAATAAAATTAAGAGAAAAATTTCACTAAGTAAAGAGTTAATAATTTATATCAATCTGGCCCGCTCACTACATTCCCCAAGTTCATTCTGTCAAACTGCCCCATTCACTGCTACACTAGTTCACGGTGTATGAAAAAACATACAAAAGTTTAGCATGGCCTATTTGCAAGAATCTATTACTACAGATTGAACAGTTATGTTCAAAATATTGTGAATATCTTTAGAATTACCCTCATATTTACTTAGAATATGTGTGAAAAGTATTTTAAAGAAAAAGAAAATATTGAAAACTGATCTACCTCTCGATTGTTGAAGCCAGCACGCACGTTAGAACAAAAGAATTATGGCGGCTACAATTAGCAGTGCGATCTGCTGATAATTTTTAGAATAAAAGAAAGAACATGTATAATTTCTCATACAAAGTGACACAACGCTAGCTGTAATGTACATTAAATAAAAAATTGATAACTGTGATGTATATTTTTTTCGACAAGGTGACTCATGGAGTTATTATATCTTCCCATTGAAAATTGCTAGGCGGCAAAATAGAGGTATCATTTGTGCACATGGCAATGAACTGATTTGGATAATATTTGTAACTGGTTCGTGACATGAACCATATTCATCGATTGACGAAAACAGATTTTGAAAATCATTTATAGCGTCGGAAGAGTTTGAGTTACAGACAGACAGACAAACGGACAGACAGACAGTCAGACACGTTTTCCCACACTGATAGCATAAAGCACCTTTCGGTACTTAATACACAATTAAGGAATGAAACAACCAAGTACGGAAAGGTTAAACACCATTAGCGGAACAATATTTTTATACCTCCCTATGTTAAAATTGGAAGTTTCTAATAGACCATAATGATACCATTAAACCACGTACCTTTGAAATAACTTCAACTATCGTAAATATTACGTTATATTCATTCATGACACATCATTCCAGGTTGTTTGATATATTACATGCCATATTTTAGCATTGAAAGTTCCAATGAACCATAATGGTTACACTAAACCGGGTTCCTAGAAACCAATTTGGACTATCATTAATTTTACGTTATATTCATGATAAATCATCCTAATTTGTTTGATATATTACATGCAATATCTTATCATTGAAAATTTTTGAGGGTGTCATATGGGTACTATTAAAGCACGTGTCATTTTTTCGATTTCAGCCATTATTAAAATGGTTCATTCCCGGAACCTTATTTGTTAATTGGCGAAAATAATAATTTATATCCGCTTCTATCTCGTCAGTATGATTTGTTTGATATATTACTTAATATATCTCACCATTGAAAATTGCTAGGTGGGTTCGTAAAGGTACCATTTTTGCTCGTGCTATTAAAAAGATTGAGATAATATTTGTTCGTGCCATGTACTATGTTCCGACTGACAAAAATAATAATGAATAACCGCATCTATCTCGGTCATTACGATTTGTTTGATATATTCCTCAATATATCTTCCCATTGAAAATTTCTAGGCGGGAAAATAGAGGTACCATTTGTGCACGTTCCAATGAACCGATTTAGATAATATTTGTGACTTGTTTGTGCCATGCACTATGTTCATCGACTGAAGAAAACAGATTTTGAAAATCTTTCATAGACTCAAAGGAGTTTGAGTTATAGACAGACAGACATACGGAGAGACAGGCAGACGGACAGACAGACAGACACGTTTTCCCCAGGCGGAGAGCATAAAGTACCTTTCGGTACTTAATAATGAATAACCATTAAGGAATGACATAACCAAGTACCGAAAGGTTAAACTAAACCATTCGTGGAACTATATTTTTAGACCGCCCTATGTTAACACTGGAAGATTTTAATGGACCATAGTGATGCCATTAAACCACGTACCTATGAAATAATTTCAACTACCGTTAATTATGTTATATTCATTCATGACACATCATTCCAAGTTGTTTGATATATTACACGCCATATTTTAGCATTGAAAGTTCCAATGAACAATAATAGTACCACTAAACCAGGATCCTTGAAACCAATTTCGACTATCGTTATTTTCACACTATATTCATTCATGACACATTGTTCCAAGTCGTTTTATACAATACTCATTTCCAAAAAAGTTAGGACAGTGCAACATATAAGAAGAACTCCAACACATTTGTTTGGATTATTGTATTGCCGTTTATTTCAACGCATTACAATACATAAACGATAAATTAGGCATGGGATCACATATCTTATATGCTTAAAGAAAGATACAGGTGGTTTTCCTGTTTGGCACGTGCAACACACTCCCAAAAAAGTTGGGACAGCACGGCGTTTAACACGGTGTAGCGTCACCTCTCCTCTTGATGACACATTGTAATCTTCTGGGCATCGACGATACCAATCTTTCTAACACCGTAACCGGAATTCTGTCCCATTCCTGTTGGATATAGGTTTTCAGCTGTTCAACTGTCCGGGGTCGTTGCTGTCGTAGTTTTCGTTTAATAATACGCCAAACGTTTTCTATTGGCGACAGATCCGGGCTGCAAGGGGGCCAATCCAACATACGAATGCGCTGCCGACGTAGCCATGCAGAAGTTATGCGCGCTGCATGCGGTCTGGCGTTGTCTTGTTGAA
>JAHWFO010111753.1:1138-19329 GCA_023313115.1 Rhysida immarginata | reverse complement strand
TAGCTCAGTTGGTTAGAGCAGTGCCAGCGATAGGCATGGTCCCTGGTTCGAATCCGGGTCGCGGAATTTGTCCTTCCCTTTTCAATTTGTCTTTCGAAATATTGGAGTGTTTCTTCAGTCAGTATCTCATATTTGAAGCATAGAAATATCTCACCCTATATCGTTTTCGAACGTACCATGACAATTTTGAACTTTCTGTCACAAGTATATCATTGTAAGTTACAATGTAAATCAGCTTCATTTATTGTTCTACAATAAATGACTTTAAACATTTTATCTACATCCCCTGGTTTCATTCCATTATCTGTTTTTTTCATTCCACTACGCAACTTATTAAAATAACAACATGGCAGAGGGGTGGCGTATGGTATCATCGCGTCGTGAGAACATGGAGGAAACCAAACCCATATTGTCAGCTTATAGAGTAATCACACAACTTTTAATTGATATGATCACCAAGAGACTATATTATACAGGGTGTGCCATAAGAAGCGGGACGGTCGAATATTTCGCGAAATTTACATCGAATCGAAAAACTGAATAAACACGTGTTCAATATTTTTCAAAAATCTATCGAATGACACCAAACACGACCCCCCACCCCCACCCCCGGGGGTGGAGCGGGGGGCAACTTTGAAATCTTAAATAGAAACCCCATTTTTTATTGCAGATTCAGATTCTACGTGTAAAACTATTCAGTTCCATACAAATTTCCACCCCCCCGGGGGTATAATTAAGAGGAAATCAATTTTTTCAATGAAAATATTTAAAACAATTAAAATAATTAACATACTCAATACAGTATTTTAATGCAATATTGTAACATTGTTTAATTCTTGATGGATGATTTTGTTATCATGGAAAATAAGATTTGTGAAAGAATATCTAACAATGATAGTACGTATGTTCATTTTACAAAATGCAAATATGATCGTTTAAATTAACATAATAAAATCCTTCAAATTACTCTTTCTTATTCTTTCCGCTTGTAAACAAATTCTTTTCTTTATTAATAAATACGTAAACAAAAAGTATACTATTTTTGTTGCGATTTTTTGTGCTTCATCCATTTGGTAGGTACTTTTTAAATGACACATTAGTTCAACTGTTTAAGTTGATTCAAGCAGATGAACCTTCATCTGTAAAGAAAAATTTGACTTGAAAAAGTGTTTTTTCTTTCAGAATTGCTCATCTTAATGAACAAGAAAGAATATCATTACTGATGATGGTAGGCTGGGGTGATAGGAAAAGGTCATACTCGGAAGCTAGAGATATTTTCAATGATACTTTTCGAATTGGAATGGATCTTATCTCCAAATCGACTGTGGAGAGAACGGTTAGAAGATTTGAAGCTACAGGCTCTCTGAAAGATCGAGCTAAATTAGGAGGACCAAAGTCAGCAACAAACGAAGAAGAAGCGTTGAATGTTTTATTATCATTTACGGAAAATCCTCACAGTAGTCTTCGTAGAACTGCCCAAGCTCAAGAAATTGGTACATCTTCAGTCCGCAGGATTTTGAAAAGTAATAAATTGCATCCTTACAAAATGACACTTGTTCATGAGATAAATGAAGATGATCCCGACCGACGTTTAGAATTTTGTGAGGACATGATGCTTAGAATAGATCAAGATCCAGACTTTCTTTACAACATTGTATTCTCAGATGAAGCAACATTTCAATTGAATGGTACTTGTAATCGGCATAATTGCAGGTATTGGGCAGACGAGAATCCTCATTGGATGCGAGAGAGCAAAACCCAATATCCACAGAAATTAAACGTTTGGGCTGGAATAATAAAATAATCATTTGATTGGGCCATTCTTTATCGATGGTAATCTTACTGCTCAAAGGTATGAAAACATGCTTCGAAATGAAATAATTCCAGCTATAAGGGAGATTGCTGGCGATAACTTGGAGCACGTTTGGTTTTAGCAAGATGGTGCTGCACCTCATTACGGACGGAACGTTCGTAATTATTTATATGAACATTTTCCTGATCGTTGGATTGGATCGAATGGCCTGCCAGGTCACCAGATTTAACTCCACTTGATTTTTTCTTGTGGGGTTATTTAAAAAATCGGGTTTACGAAACGAAACCTAATAATTGATGTAGCTGCCCAAATACCTGCAGAATACTTAAACAATTCCATCGAATTTGTTTACCATCGATTAGCTTACTGCCAGGAAGTAAACGGTGACTATTTGAGCATTTACTACAATAAAGTTATTGGCGCCAATCGTGAGAGGCAAGGGGACTCACCTGAAACAAGCACCCCGATAAGTGAGAGGCAAGGGGACTCACTAAAAACAAGCACCCCGAAGGGAACAAAAAACTACTACGTCCACGTCGTTGTTCCTGGGTTATGCTAAACGTAGTTTTTTTACTAAAGTCATATAAAAAATCAACGAAAGACGTTAACCTCATATTAGCTGTAGATATACTTTCACTTGCGAGAAAGAATTGCTTTTGCAATTAGAGCGCCATCAATCGGTCGACTGTCATACTGTATCATTAGATAGCCTTTTCAAAAATACTAATTTTGTGTTCCGAAGCGTATGTCCCGAGAAATTTGACCGTTTGTAGACTTCTGATCTGTATTTGTTTTTCTGCGATTAGAGCGCAATCTATCGCGAATCAAAAAAAATTTTCAGCTAAGACTTGTTCACTTTTTCACGTAGAATCCGAATCTGCAATAAAAAATGGGGGTTTCCATTTAAGATTTCAAAGTTGCCCCCCGCTCCACCCCTGGGGGTGGGGGTGGGGGGTCGTGTTTGGTGTCATTCGATAGATTTTTGAAAAATATTGAAAACATGTTTTTCAGTCTTTCGATCCGATGTAAATTTCGCGAAATATTCGACCGTCCCGCTTCTTTTGGCACACCCTGTATACACTGTCATATCAATGGATTATGACCAGCACCCCTTCAGGGCACACGCATAGTTGTCCCAACAACGATCACACATTGCAAAATTTGCATAAGAGGCTGAGAAAGCTTTTACAGCTGGTGCATCAAACGGCAGGTGCACGAGCCTCAAGATGAGTAAACGTCCGGATTTAACGGACATCCAAAAAGGGATGATAATTTAACGGACATCCACAAGGAATTATATCCAGATTACGTTTTCTGCCTACTAGAATTCTTTTACTATTATGTAACTCTTGGATACATTCTGCTCTTTGCTACAGCATTATTTTCTGGGGATCATCCACATCATTGAACCTTGCACGTATTTTCAAACTACAGAAGTGGTTCCTCCGATCTCTTTTTGGATTTCCGAAACGCACTTCAGTTTCCCATCTCTTTAAAGAATTTCGAATTGCCACTGTTTATCAATTATATTTTATTAGAGTATGTATATTTGTATTTAAAGTCATGAAATCGTTCCTGTTAGTTTCTAGTCCCATTAATCTTAAACTCAATGCCGATGATCATAGTTATCCAACACGCACAGCTTTTGACTTGAAACTCCCTTTAGTTGAATTAAACTATCGACGTCGCTGTTTGACGTATGCTGGCGCAAGATGTTGGGCTTTTCTTCCGGTGAAAACAGGCTCCGAGCAGGCCTTTTCTTTATTCTGCAAACATCTTAAGACCTTTGTTCTGGGTTTCCATTATGATATTCAGACCTGGCTCACTGAGTGCTAGTTAAATCTATCATTAAAGTTTAGATAAGTTTATCAAAGAGGTTTAACATTCCCTCATTGTCCTGCTTACCCATATGTTACTTAAATCTATGCATGGTTTTTGTTTAATATACGCATACTTATTATATGCTGAAAAGCATATATTGGTTTCGCTCTGTTTGTCTGTCTGTCTGTCCGTCCGTCCGTCTGTGTGTCCGACGATTACTCGAGAACGCTTTAACTTTTTCAAATTCTGCTTTCGCTCGTCGATAGAGACACTTCCTGAGCTCACCTGATTAGTTTGTGATTGAAATCGGTCTAACAGTCACGTGACTATAGAGACCCAAACCCCCCCATTAAATTTTTTTATTGCAAATATAAGGCATGTAATATGTTATTCGAACGGGAATGACGAGCACAAGACGAATATGACATTCTTTTCGATTTTCGAAATGCTACGTCCGAAAAAATGACCCCCAAAAAGTACTTCAATGAGCCGTTATTACGAGCTTTAGCTAAAGCTATATATAAGAATACAAGCTTAATCAGTAGCTTTTTGTGCCTAGCCGGCCATCGTTTGCACGAAAACGTTGAAATGGAAGAACTTAACTGTGATATATGAACTTTTGATGAGCTCTCGTGGACCCCTTTAAGCACGTGCATTAATGTTAAGAAATTTAACTTAGGGCATGTAATATATCAATCGATTCCTACTGACGAGATATAAGTGAATACAGTATCAGTTAAGCATTGTTAATGGCAGCTTGGAGCACATGCCTGTTATGAAGCTTTGTCGTTGCACGTGCTCATTTCAATTGAAATGTTAAGAAAATTCAGTGCTGTGAGGCCTGTTTTTAAATGTGTTAATTAATGTTACGGCGATTGTTAAAAATGGCTAATTAATGTTAGGCCTATTGTTAAAACCGGTTAATATTAGTCCTATTGTTAAAAATGGCTAAATAATGTTAGGCGAAATGTTAAAAATGGCTAAATAATGTTAGGCGAAATGTTAAAAATGGCTGCATAATGTTAGGCCTATAGTTAAAATGACTACTTTATGTTAGGCCTATAGTTAAAATGACTACATAATGTTAGGCCTATTGTTAAAAATGACTAATATTGAGCCTATTGTTAAAAATGTCTTATTAATGTTAGGCCTATTTCTAAAAATGGCTAATTTAAGTTAGACCTATATTTAAAAATGATGTGAATGCGGATAGAATCAAAGGTATTTCCACTGTTTATTTTAACCAAGTGCAAGTAAAAGTGAAATACTCAAGTTTAAAATTACATCTGCATCACAGCTAAATTTCCTGGAATGCTTAAAAGATTTTTCCCGACAATGATTTTTCTCTCTTGACGTTTATGGTAACTTTGATCCCCTAGATCATAGGGGAAGAACATAGGCCCAGTATTTCAAACATTTAGACGTGTGGGGATTTCATTTCTCATTTCGCGCGTTTGGAAAGATTCGTGTGAGCGCTGCAATCGAATACGTAAATTTACATGCAGTGCTCGTCATTGCTGTTTATAAAAACATTACTGTAATATTAAACAACAAATTTTAATATGTTTCTTTTCAGCATATTTGAAAATCGTTTTACGAGTTATATTCTTGTTATACTTATGTAGTTATGGTTAGTCTTAAGTTTCATATTCCGTAATCCTGATTTGTCATCATTTCCTAAACTCCATTCTTCCGGTCGGTAAATTCCATCATAGTAATCCTGATTTTTACTCTGTCCTTAGCTTCTATCTTGTTATGTGTCTTTACAATAATTTGTTATATATTTATAATTTATGAGGTTCTAAGTACGTTGTTGATTATAGCAGGCTTTCGACTCTTCTGCGCTGAACCAATTTTACAAATGCTAAATAATGTATTAATTCAGATTTATATTAATCTTATATTTTCTTGTAGCTGTTAATCGTCTATTGATACTTTTATTTTATAATGTTCATCATTGTTTTTATATTTGTGCTAAACCTTTGTTGTAAACTTATGATTATAGTATTAAAATACCGGGTGGGCAAGAAATAACGTGAGGTGTTCAGAGCTCACTAGCGAGAATTCTATTAGGCCAAATGTAGTACATCTTGATGTATATACTTAGTAGAACATACAGTTTCGATTTCTGCAAAAAAAGTACCAAAAGTCGCCATAGGGGGCGCTTATTTCAGGAAAACAATGAATACCTAATGGACATTTTTACCTCGAGACTTGGGCGAGACGATACGTCATCCCTATGCGGCACGAAAACGAGGTTCGAGGGAAAGCCCTATTCAAAATGAACATTGCTTCAATGTGTAAAGTGCTTGGAAAACGAAGAAATGATACACTACTGGATTAGTTTAACAGTTTTGCCAAGCATAAATTTTAGTACACTAACGAAATGGCTAGGAAGATTTAATAAGGCATATAATTTTATTTTTCAGAATCTTATATTTTTGATTTTGAAGGTAATGTTATGAAAAATTATTTTTAAGAGCATGGACTTAAAAAATATTCATGTGGAAAATTTATACAGTAATTAAATTAAAACAATTGATTTTTTTTGGAAAAATTGATATTTATTATTTTCGTAAAAAATTCTAACATTTTATAAATAACGGTATAATGAATATTGCCATTATGAATAAGTAATTGCACTTTTATATATTATGCAAATAAAGTGCTTCTTTTATTTATCTTTAATTATACGAGAACATTTTAAGTTAAAATAATTGATTTTTAAATTAAAATTAAAATCGTAATGGAACATTTTAAGTTAAAATTAAATTGATCTTTATTTAAACACAAAAAACTTATTACGAATTAATTTTAAAAAAATTCATGATGATGTGTGAGCAATTTTGTATTTTATGAAATGCAATTGTTATAGAGGCCAAGGCACAAAAATATTGCATAAAATTGAACCATAAAGCATAAAAAACCGCGACGCCACTTCACTTCTTGTTAGAGATCATAGGATTTGCTTCCCTCCAACCACGGTTTCAATCGCGCATGGGATGACGTAATGCCGGAAATCTCGTGAGCGGGCAAAAGGCCCATTGTCAAATGAACAAATACCGTACAAATCAACTTTATTAACAACAATAAACAATATTTTATTTTTAATTACAAATGTGTTTCAATATGACCACCAGTGTGTTGTTCCAATAGCTGCATGCGGTACACGATATTTTCTACGGCAGCTCGCAGCATATCTGCATTAATTAGTCTGATATGTAACGTTATTTGATCCTTTAAGGTTGAGAGGTCAGGAACATGTGCTTGATACACAAGGCTTTTCAAATATCTCCGTAACCAAAAATCACAAGGGTTGAGATCAGGCGACCTGGGTGGCCATACCATGGGAAATGCACGACTAATTATTCTGTTGTCTGAAAAACGTTCTCGCAAGATCTGCTGCACCTGACGTCCGATGTGCGGTGGCGCACCATCCTGCATAAAAATGGTAGAATCCAGACAACCCTTTTCCTGCAATCGTGGTATCACAAAATTCTCAAGCATATCGGCATACCTGGCAGAATTGACGGAACAAGTCACCGGTCCACGGGGACGGATTTTTCAAAAAAGTACGGGCCCATGATGAAAGAAGCATTAAAGCCGCACCATACTGTTAGTTTCGGTGAATGCATAGGAGTTGGCAGACACACTTGTGGATTTGATGCAGCCCAAATACGGCAGTTGTGGGTATTGATATCACCATTCAAATAAAAGTGTGCATCATCATTCCATTCATTCCATAAAATTTGCCATGGCCATGCATCATCCACTTCCATACGTGCTAAAAATCTCAACGAAAAGTCAGGAATGTGAGTTTATAGGGATAAAATGTCAATATTTTATGCAATATTTTCCTCACCGTCGAATATGGGATATCTGTTTTGCGTGCTATTGCGGGTGCACTGCTGGTACCCTGCACAGTAGTCATCTCATGTTCCACAACAGCAGTTGCAACTTTTTCAACGTGTTGCTGCCTGATTCGTTTGCGTCCCCGGCCTGGTTGCACTCCCAGAGTTCCGGTAGATTCAAATCGTGCAATCATTTTCCGTAAGTTAGTTATGCTCATCAGTCCTCTTCGTAACGGTTTCAATCGCCGGAATTCACAAATGGCAGCACTTGCATTATCGCTCTTCTGATAAAACAACTTGACTAATAACGCCCGGTCAGGCACAGTAAGTGTCATCGTCAGGCCATTCGTTCGTGAATAATGGGAAATCCTCAGCCTTGCCTTTTATTGTCATGATTGCTCAACACGGAACGCGCTTATGCAAATGTATTCATTGTTTTCTTGAAATATGCGTCCCCTATGGCGACTTTTGGTTCCTTTTTTTTTTTTGTTTTGATTTTTTTTTTGCAGAAATCGAAACTACATGTTCCACTAAGTATATATATCAAAATGTACTGCATTTGGCCTAATAGAATTCCCGCTAGCGAGCTCTGAACTCCTCACGTTATTTCTTGCCCACCCGGTACTTTAGCGAGTTTTGGGACCCAACAAGTCGGTCTATTGACCATACCGGTCCCAGGTCGTCGCAGCTGTATATTGTTGTTAACAAAATAAATAAGTAAATAAATAAATAAATAAATAAATAAATAATAGGCTATCGCAGCAAGGGTGGCACCATCTTCGAAACGGCGCGATTTGTGAACTGTTCATGGTCCGCTGTCGTGAAAGTGTAGAAAGAGTGGACAGCAGGGACAGAAATCGCGTATCAATGCCATCACTATAAAGGGTCACGAGCCATCAACCTACGGGGTGAGCGGCGCCTACGACGACTTGTAAAAGGTGACAGGAGAGCCACAGTCCATCAACTGACCACCATATTCAACGTGGTGTCAACAGACGTGTATTTGACATTACTGTTGCACACACCCTGCTACGGATGAGTCTGAACCACTGAGCTCCATAAAACATGAGCATTCAAGCGCCGCCGCTACGTGCGGATCGGGGGCACATGACTTTGTTCGCTGATTGGTTGCCTGGGAATGGTGTCATGGCCGACAGCACTTTCAGTTTCACAAACTGAATTCATGAATCGAAAGAAGCTGTTAGAGCTATTTAGTGGGTGTTCACAATAATTTTTTTTTATTCTTGGAGGTAGGTGGGGGGGGGGCTTAAATATTAACTCCAAAATGGCTAATCGCAGCCAAAAAATTTAATAATATATATGGTCTGGGGTTTCAGACACCCCACCGCACTAACGCCGGATTAATAATATATCCAGAAAATAACGTAATGTCGTACCTTCAACGCAACGAAATGTAAGAGTACGTTTGCATACAGGAATTGCATGAATTTCACGCACGTGGTCTCGCAATTCACTATAAGTTTCACAGGAAAATTCACAATGTTCTAGTGGGCATCTCTGCTCAGCTTTATTTTTTTTTTAATTTTGGCTCAACTGAGTGCACCTTTTGTAGATGCTGATTCAGAGTTTTCCTCGTTTTAAAATTTTATGCATAACATTTACATATTTCATGCTGTGCTCTGTAATCGTCACTTCTACAATATGCATCCATTTCATTATATGCAGATTGTGTGTTTCGGAACATGTGCGAAACAAGTGCCGTTTGCTGAGTAACCGCCACGATGCCGCCATGACACCAATCCTAGCCGGCCAATCAGCGCATTCCCAGCAAAGCCAATCAGCGAACAAGGACATGTGCCCCCGAGCCGCACGTCCGCCACGCACTTTCGGCAACTCTACAGACTTGGGCTCTGTGGGCGTGGCTTTACCTATGACGTGCCATTTGCACAGGCTACGTAGTAGAAATAGTTTAAGTAACTCCGACGTTCAAAACGGTTGCCTAATAACTAAAATAAGAGGAAAATAGGAAAATAAGAGCTTTCAGAGAATCTTCGTCGGAAAAACACTGATATGTTTCTAAAATAAATACAAAAATACGATCTGATATTTTATCTCAATTCATCCTAATATATTTTGGTTCTAATTTTGGTCCAAGTGAACATTATTGATAGGAGATGGCGCAATCAGAAAATGGCAGCTGAAGATAAATTTAATACAATATTAATTGAAGAGTCAGGTTCATTAGGTTTTATTGGTTTTAAATTATCATTATTTCGAAAAATAAAGTCTTCTGAAACAGAAAAGAAAAAACAGTCCAGCAAGTGGGATCAAGAAGGCTCGGGCATTTGAGTGTCATGATTCCACTACGTTTGTTCCGCTTACCATTGAACAAAATTGGACAATCGTAGTATTTCTTGAATACTGTGTGCAGATTAACATCGTTTTTAATGTGCTTGATGTTTTTTGTAAGTGATCTTGCGATTTTAACGATTTTAATAAAGATGATTTTTATATTTTACCACATATGTCATGACAGGAGAATAATTACAGATTAGAATGCATAAAGTAAAATAATTAGAAGAAAATATCTCAATTACTTAAGAAAAAAAAAAAGCATTGGTACTCTTCATTGAGAGATTGGGTTTATGGCAGAAGCTTAAAAAAATTTATTTTCTTGGACAAATAAAAGAAAAACGTGAAACTAATGTATTTTCATAATAATAATAATTAAAAATAATAAAATATACCATTTAAAATTTAAAAAAAAAACTAGCAAAAAATGGGGATTAATACACATTATGTAATCTATTGAGTCGGGAGACCACTAGTTATCTCAAGTTATTTTGCACCACTGGGTGGTACATATACAAATATGAAATATGAAATAACAATTAGAAAACATTATAGAACAAACATAATTACAGAGAGCACAAAATTAGAATGTATTTAAAATTGTAAAATAAGAGGTGGGAGAAAACCCCAAAATGAACCACATAAAGGCGTGCTAAAAGTTATAAAAATGCAAAGAAAATGAAAATCCGTGTGAAAATTAGCAAATTAAGTTGGACGAAATGAAGAAACTAATAACAGAATAAGATTATTTAAATGCAACCAAGTATGCAGAATCACAGCCTACATGATTAGAGAGCTGTGATAGAGTAAAGAAAAAAAATCATTATTAAGTTTTAATTGTAAATTGTCTTTTTACGTAAGCTTACTTATGTTTGTTATTTTATTTTATTTACTAATTTTTTTTTTTATTTTCATTTTTACTTTTTACATCTTTGCATTTACTATTTATTTATTCTCGATATTATTTAATATTGAAGAAACATATAAAATAATTTTTGAAAAGAAAAAAAAGTCACCGAAAGGGAAATCGAACCTAGCTACACAGATGATAGTCAAAAACGTTAACTATTTTCCTATCGGGAACCTCGACAAACAAGTCTTTATTAAATTTATAAGATTTCAAATATTATTTTTACCTAAGTAATCTGCGACCTGTGTCAACGCCACATAAAAGATGGCGGTGCCTGTGTCATGGCATAGGAGAAGCTCCGCCCAGTGAGCTCAAGTCTGTAGAGTTGCCGAAATTGCGTCCGGCACTGAGCGTTTTTTGTCCGCGTGCGCGCCATCTTGGATTGACCAAGTGGCGCAAGGCGCGAAGCACTGAGCTCTATAAAATTGAGCTGTTTTATAGAGCTCAGTGGCGCGAAATATAAATAAATACGAAAACTTAATACTAAATGTAAAACCATGGCAAGTCAGTGCCTAAAATATTATACCAGCGCTATTTCATCATGTAAATAAATAATAAGCATGAACATGTTGCTTTTTACGCGTTATTTAATCAATATACTGGCTGAAATGATAAAGACATTTCTGAAATGAGATATAAAACGTGAATTAGAGATAACTACTTCTAGATTTAATGCAAAATTGAGATCCCAGTCAGCAGTACCTGCTTACTACTAAATTATGTAGATTTATAACATTAATTTTGTAACATTTAATTTAATTTAACAACATTAGGAGAATGGTTCATAAAGCCTGTTTCTCTCTTGATTGGAAAATGAAAAAAATAGTAGAATTATGAACAAACTCTGATTTTTATTTAATTGTTAGCTGACGAATAAACATGAAAAACAAAAAGATTACATTCATACATCTTGTGCATGTCATATTAAAAAACAAATATTTCAAAAACATTTGTTCACCGAGCATGAGACTTTAAACTCGTTTTACTGATTATCAAAGATAAAAATGCGGGACATTTTCTTGCTCATAGAAGCGCCAGTAAGCAACATAGACTTATGTTTGGCGAGGTGATAAAATCGAATTCTTACATAGCAGATCTAAATATGTGATTATTCTGATAAGTTTAAATATGTGATTCTTACATAGGCAGAGGCCGAATGTCGAACATTCTGTTGATTTGAAAGGTGATCTGGCTGCAGCTGGTCCCAGCGTCACTGTACTAATTGCAGGACTAACATCTCTTGCAAGAGGAAGTGCATTTTGTGTGGTAGCTAGTAGTCTTCTGTTTCCAAACAAATAGCCTTTTGATTACTGTTTCATGCTGTTTTCAATTCTTTTTCCATTGGTGCTTTCATTGATTTTTTTATTTGATATTTATATTTATTTCATAAGTTTTTATTGATGTTTTTTCATTTTTAGTTGATTTTGATTTTACATATTCACCACTTAGAGGCCAGATTAGAAGTGTGCGTTAAAACTTATTTTTGAATAATTTTTCATTTCATTTGGTTTTCATTATTATTATTATCATTTGGGGCACAGCCCCCCGCAAAATAAATATAATTAAATTTAAAAAAACGAAAACTGAACGAAAATAAGCTACATATAAAAGAAAGTATTGTTTCACTGGTAGATTATGTCATTCACCTAATCTTGATTAACGGATTTATAGACTTGTTAATGCACTTGATAAATTCTACAAAAAGATTACACTTTTTGCTATTTTTTCGCCTCCACATATACTCTGCCAGGTAGTTATCCAGCTGGCCTTTGATACGGTGAGGTCCATGCAAACATGTTTTCACAGCACTCCAAGCTCCTTCAATATTATTCGTGTGGACACCAGTGACTGTGTGTTTGAAATTTGTGGAGTGGTTTACAGTGAAATGCTGGAATCCTTCATCTTTCAAGCAGTCATATGCTTTCCAACAATCTGAATATACGTTTGTTCCAGGCAAGATATGCTCTTTTATAACTTTTAAGAGTGTTTCCTTTGAACTATCTGGCACAATGTACGCATAAAATTTGTTTGTCTCACGTTCTACTCCTCCAAACACCCACTCACCGTCTACATCCTTCCCATGATTATACTTCCTCTTGCCAAACTTGGATTTATCAATTTCCACAATCACATTTACTCCAATCATGACACTTTTATTCACTTCCATGCAAACTTCCCGACAAAACTTTTTCCAATCAAAGACCGTTTTCTATGTTTCGTTAGCTTCCAGTCAGCTTGTGACAAACCCTCCCTTGAGTACTACCCAACACTACTAAAATTAATAGGTTACTTGGGTTCTACCGGAGCAGGGTCCATCAGTGGGTCGGAAATCGCTAAGGGCACAAATGCTGTTTTCTGAAAATACAAACTTAATCTTCTAGCAAACAAATCAACTCCAGACCAACATAAAAAGCAAAAACGTTTTAATATTCTCCAAACAACACTCTACATAAATACACATTACTTCAGTGCAGTGGCAGCAACAAGGTAAAAATCTACAAACATGACCCTACACCGATAATTAGGTTAGCATCAATGGTCAGCTGTCAAATGTAAGAGGGGCCCCTCAGACCACTATCCAAGACGTATAAAGCACCAGGCGGCTACCACCGGTGTGCACATAGTCCCCTAGAACTTTTGAGATGTGCAGTCCATATATTCCAAAATGGGGCTGGGAAACCTCCTGCTCTGACCTCATTAATTCATGGGCTACGGCCTATACATGTGCTCATATGTCCCTGAGGGACGGATACAGCGACCAGTGACTCGGACGCCCCCACAATAAACCTGGGTCGTTAAATATTCCTTCATCACAACGCAGGACAAGCGTCACGTTATCCTTTTCAAACGCCAGAGGAGGATCACAGGTACCCCTGTGGACCCGGTTCCAGGTTAGGAGCGCCCAGCCTCAGGCCCTACGACTGCCTGCGGCATGTACGTCTCCCAGGACATACAATGCAACAATGTTGCGACCACTACGTCCCCAGGTGCACAGCTCGGCTATCCCCGTTATCAATAGCCAAATACCCCTCCAACTTATTCACCGCATACCTCAACAAATTGCACCCAAAACCTTAGCCATTAATCAAGAAACTTACACTCTAACATGCATGCTATTTTAACTACTGACATAAAATTGCAGATAATAAAATCTATACAGTAAAAACAAAGACAGACCTTTAGAACACAGAATTCAGTATAACTGTACAGCTCTGACCAGGCGTTCTCACAAATGTACATTTACTTGAACAACATCTTTTGGCGAATGTATCATAAGGTTGAGGCGGCTTTCCCCTCGCTGAAACTTAGACACAAAACAAAGAAACGTCACTCACCCATCAAGCCGTCATCTCTTAGGGGCTGAGCATGGGCATTCTTGACCAACACTATACCTTACTACATCATGGACATTGAGCTCCGCCGTCGGAACTATCGAGTTCACAGATCTCGGTCGCTAGCCGCAACGACGTGAAAGGATCAAATCATAAAGTGGATAGGACAACAAATATCCAAACTGCGTCGACAGATACAGAAAAACTAATTTATACTTCTGTGGGAAGCACAACATTAACTTTTAAAACTGCAGCGCCATTGCTGCCCCCATTCGAACGCATCAGAAGAACATTAGTTGGAACCATCCCACCACACGTCGTTTCTCGTCGACAGATTTTTGGTAAAAAAAAAACAAACTTACTCAAGAACTATTCCAAAAACTCAGAACCACATCATAACAATAAACTATAATGCTGTCATCGCTTGCTTTCTAAAAAAAGAAACTAATGACAGCCGTAACAATGCATGCAACAAGATATTAAACTAGAATTTAAAAGTAAACAATTTCTTAAAAGCAAACTAATGACTTTTATTATAACGAAAAGGAAAACTGCACACTGCACCAGAAACAACTTAATCAAGTAAATAAAACCGCAGAATAACACCAACGCGCACTGGCACTCAAAAACAGCACCATCCACAGCCAACTAAAAATAAAACCCTCACTTCAATGGCACTCAAAAATATTGACTGGAACGAAATATTACCCCTCTTACACAAACCTAAGAACATAACCAGAACAAAAGTCATCTCCAACCATACTCCAACCAACACAACCAAAATACCGATCAACAAGCGTACCCCTCACATACACAGATTTACAACCGCCCTTTTACACAACTATTTACACTCTCAACGCTTAAAACTCAACAACCACCCTCCGAAACCATACACCAACACCACAGGACAACACACAAACCACCACTACGTATATAAACCGCGCATAACCTACCAACAGCAGCCACGCACAACAAATCACCCCAAAAAAAAAAAGAATAATACACACTTAAACTAATGCCCCTGCCGGGCGCAACGGACCAACTGACATGAAATCACAATCTCTTTACATGTTCGATAAACATTTTTTTAACAAGCTACCTTCTTTAGAAAAGCTGCGAAACAAAATAGAAAGGATGTAATGATAGCGTCTATCTTTCGGTTTGCATGTCATTAATATTTATTTCTTCTTCTACTTGAGGTTAAATTACAGGCAGTAATTATAAATTTATTATAACCTACCCGTCAAACTTCAGCTGATTGCCTATAGTCGACCTATTTTTATAATTAACAGCAACCCAAGTAGGCATTGCTGCGAGCTGCGAAATGGCAAGTTGGTCACGCTAAGATGGCCACCGACATTCCCTCGTTTTGACCGCCAATGCTCACTCCATGTTTTATAGAGCTCAGTGGTCTGAACAGTCGACGCATGGTTGCTGCACCCATATTAAACAGGGGTCATCGTCAACGATGCCTAGACTTTGCACGTGAGCACCGCCATTGGACCACAGACGAGTGGGCTAAGGTCGCCTTCTCCGACGAGTCAAGGTTTTTGCTCCATAAGATTGACAGGCGATGGCGAGTGCGTCGTGAACGCCATGAAAAGAGACTGCAGGAGGCTATTGTGGACCGGAAACAGGCTGGTGAGGGTAGTTTGCATGTCTGGGGATCTTCTATTGGGAGCAGTTAGGTCAAATGATTCGTCTAGAGGGCAATTTGAATGCCTGTGGCTGTCTGTCAATCGTAGCGGACCAGATGCACCCGTACATGCTCACAATGTACCCCCAATGTGATGAGGTGTTCCAGCAAGGCAATGCACCCTGCATCAAGGCACGTCTCCTTCTGGATTGGTTCAAGGAACACTCTACTGACTTTTGAGTGCTCCCTTGGCCCGCTAATTTGCCGGACATCAATCTAATCGTACATCTGTGGGAGCACCTTGATCGCCATGTATGGCAGCTGGACCCTCTGCCAATGACTCTCGAAGTTCTGTGGACAGTGCTTTAAGCGGAATGGACGGCCATACCATCGGACACACACCACGCATTTCTTGCGTCCATGCCACAATGCCTGCCAGCATTTATAGCAGCGAAGGATGGCTACTCCCATTACTAAGCGGGTGGTCATAATTCAGTGATATGACAGTGTATAACGCGTAATCCTCATTTTGTCCATATCGTGAGTTGCTTCGAGTGAGAACTAGCGTCCAAGTGAGGAGTGGCGCATGTGTTTAACTATGTAAAAAAACATATATAAGGAGTGGCGCAAAAAGGGCTAAACAAAGAGAATGTGAAAACAACTCATCACTTAATCCAGTCTTCATCCAGCGAGAGGAGAAATACGGCATCTAGCATGATTAGGATTTCAACCATTGAGATGAGCGGTAGCCGAACGTCAAAGATTCTGCTCTTCTGACTTCCAAAATCCACATCAGGGATTTGGCGGCAGGATCGCCAACAAGGGAATCTGCGAGTTCCAGAGAGGGAACGATGTATAACAAAACATCATCAGAGATCGACGGGCAAATTGGAAAAGTTTTCCAGTGCGACTCGAGAGAAGCAGAGAGAGTGGAAGTACATTATCAAAGATAACAAAAGGGAAACGGAATCGTGAAAACGTGCACAACTAGTAATGTTTCGATACCGAGTACTGATACCAATATTATCTATACTAAAAGGTATCGGTACTCGGTAGCATCGATACTTTAGAAGAGAATGATATACTCGATACTATACTGTTGACATCGACGTATCGAGTACTAAACAGTTCTCAAGAAAATGCCCCCGTGGTTTTGAAATTCCTCACTTCGAGCGTTGCAGTCGTGGAAGCATCCACTGCACTGATAGGGAACACGTGCATAGCAGAGAAAAATAGGGAAAGTAGCAGTTTGATGCCTGCGATTGTGCATGTAGTTAAGACTTCTCCCATCAGTGCTGTGGACGACAGCGCACATAGTGATGAATTTCAAAAGCTCAGGGGCATTTTCATGGGAACTGGACAGTATTTTGTATTTGTTTCGATTTGTTTACAGTACAGAGATTGAGTTAAATTTGCTGAAATTCATATATTAAACATTAAGCAATAATAAACGAGTGTTTTAAATAATTTTTTGCAAAAATTAAATAATTAATACCAAAATACTCGCAGTCTCGATAATATTCGATATTTACAAGTAAAAGTATTGGTATGCATCAATACCATATTCGCAAATTACTAAGTATCGGAATATCGAGTAATAAGGTGGTAACAGCCATCACTATGCACAATTGTGGCACTATAAACCGGAACTGACTGACTACACATACTGTAAGTAGGGCTTTATTTATTTTGGTGGGCCCCATAAAAGGTGTACAAATACTCCAAAAATCATGTTGAAAAAGAAGCTAAGTGAGCAGGAAAACTGGAAAGGCAAATAAAAAAGGCCTATTGAGAACTAAATTCCAAGGAGATATAAAACAATTTAATAAGTATTTTGGTATATTAGCTAATCAATGACAAAGCTATTGTCATGGTAAATGAAGATATAAATAACTAAGATAGTATCTTAGAAAGGAAACCAGACACATTGTATAAATTACAAAATACTATTTATTGAAAAAGATCAATATAAATAAACTAGTTACTCACTAACACGTAGGGAACGTAAAACGTTTTCTTTTCTGATAAAAATAATCAAGTAAAAAATAATATTATTAACAATTCTTTGGTTATTTTGCTTATTCTTCTTTGCCTATTTGGGAGCAATTAATTCAACTATACAGGGGGATTTACATCGAATGTAAAATACTTAAAGGGGGTATTATAGAGGTTAAGATAAACACAAAACGTCCTTTGAACATGGGTCCGAATTTAAACGATAACTGAGATATGAACAGAAATAAAAATGCAAACACCAAATTCAACAAGTTAATAATTCAGGTTCTGTAAGGCCTAGAATAATGAAATTTGGAGAAATTACAGGGTACATAAGACTGTGTATACCGTTAAAATTTGATCTAATTCTAACAAGTAGTTTTTGAGTTACTCATTCAACATCATAACACGTGCTCACTTGTAAGTACTAACTAGCACTTGTTACAATTTTGACTGTGTAACTCGGAAACTTCTCGTTAAACTTCAATCAAATTTTAACGGTATACATAATCTTGTGTAC
>JAHWFO010111750.1:1426-17647 GCA_023313115.1 Rhysida immarginata | reverse complement strand
GTTATTGGTTTACTAGCACGTGCCCTAATGGTGCCCTATGGAACCATATGGTACAATTGGTAATTTCAATGCTAAGATATGGCATGTAATAGATCAAACGACTCGTAATAACGTGCCATGAGTGAATATCACGTGTAAATAACGATAATAGTTATTGGTTTAGTAGCACGTGCCCTAATGGTGCCCTATGGTACCATATGGTAACCTTGGAACTTTCAATGCTAAGATATTGCATGTAATATATCAAACGACTCGTAACAACGTGCCATGAGTGACTATCAAGAGTAAATAATGATAGTGGCAATTGGCTTTGTAGCACGTGCCCTAATGGTACAACACAGAATTTATAGAACTTTTAATGCTAAGATATGGCGTGTAATATATCAACCAACTCCTTACGCGTTATTAGATCTTTTGTTATCCATAGCTTATTTGAATCAAGATTATAGTACTCTTAGGCTTAATGGTATTTAAAACTCATTACTAATTAATTTATTAGTAGTTAATCGCTTGCTTCAATAAGACTTTAGTAATTTAATATGAAAATCTAATAGTTGCTTACACACAACGCTTCAGCAATTGAGGCTCACTTCGTTTAACATTATGTGAGAATTCTTACAAATTAAAGAACTTTTATTTTTTTAAGTGTATGAGGAATAACTTCACTCTCCATTTACCTTTCATTCTTCAAGTTTATTCTTTTAAATTCTCTCTATACGTTAGCCTATTTAAATAGTAATTTACAATTTAGTTTTCATATTTATTTATTTACTCTCAAGTGTTTTAAAATGTTGGTTAATTCTATATATCCATGTGCGATGCTATAAATAGAAAATGTGCTCCCTTTATCCGCTTTGGCGGTAAAATCATTCTTGTTTATATTGTTATATTTATTATAAATCGAGAAAAATAGTAAAGAAAATTTCATCGAAACAGAAACTTCGGGTTACTGAATTACAGGTTATATGGAAGCTGTTGCTTTCAAACATATCCTATGACAGTGAAATTTTCTGTACTATTTTTCTGTAATTAATTACTAATATCCGGAGGTGTGGCATAAAAAAATCCCCTTAGACCCTTTTCAAATTAAATTTTTTATTTTGTTTCACTTTGTTATTTGATTGGTTTACTTTGATTTTTGGTGTTATTTTCCTTACCTTTACAGTATGTTTCAAATTTATTCGGACACTTTAAAAATGGCACATTGTCAATGGTTTTGACCTTTATTTAATTTCTACAACAATGATAATGCTTCAAATGAACTATTGGCGACTTCAGCTGCCTACAAAATGGCGGATGAAATGGGGAAGCATCATTGTTGAGATCTAATACTAACAATGATAAACGCTATCACTGGCAATGGTAAACGCATGCTCTTCCCCATTTCATCCGCCATTTTGTACGGCACCTGAAGTCGCCAATAGGCCCTGTCACGGATATTTACACTAGCAGTGGAAGATTTTTAAAGTAAAGACAAGTAATCGTAAACAGCCATGTAGCCATAACAAAACATAATTTTATTCATATAAAAAAAAGAAATTGCAAAATACAATTAAAATAAAAATCGGAAAAATGACGTAGTCTTTCTCTTATGGGGAAGAAAGATACGATGAACGTATCCTCTAACACGAGGATTTACGTTCCTTGATTAACTAATTAATCACTTTCTAATTGATTAAATTACAATTGGAACAGCTTCTAAGCATATTCTCCGGCCTCTGGGCTGAACTAGCGAAATGAAGGAATAAGTCACAACGTGGGAAGAAATCTTAAGATTGGCTAGCAGGAAAGAAAGGCTGTATACTGAGGACCCCGTCCTCCAGGAAAACAGCGACGCGATATGCGTGAAACGGCAGAGGAGTCAGGCAATGCTCCTGCAAAGCAAAGAGAAAGCATACCATTAGTCATGAACAAGAGACGCTCAATGCGCGTGAGACTCAGTGAAGGGACAAATATTTTTATGAGTAACAGAGAGGATAGAAAACATGAGTTAAGGAGACCAGCTTACCTCTGCGGTTGAAAAAGGGCACCTAGATCCTCCTCCAAGTATGCACTTAGTCCCCAGGGCGCAATTATCGTCCAGCCTCCAACTTCGTCTTCGGAAAATGTCTTTTCGTGATGTGGCTCGGGAAACTCAATCCAGTAAGGTAGTCCGTACATCCAAACCAGGTTATAATACGCCGTTATCGACGAGAAGATTTGATGCGACCAACGCTCTCGTTGAATTCCGCTACCTTCAACGTGAATATCGTTTCTCGAAAAACTATGCGGGTAGTTCGGCGGTGCACATCTGCTGTCTGTGACGACGGTCCTTGTTAGTGCCGGCTCGTTGTCCAAACTGACGACGACGGGTCCTTTGGAAGAAAATAAACACGTACTATTACGCTGAGACGGCCTCGCACCTGCCTGTCGGTGTAACTTGTCCTCCGTTTGCTCGCCTAGCAATGTCACTTGACTCGGGGCTAATTGCGAGACACCTGAACTCATGGGAAAGCGAAATACTCCTCGACGAGAGTTCGCATTCGCTTTCCTCAATTCCAAAATTCGTGATTTTCGGGAGGAGTCGCTTATTAGACCTGGTCCCTTGGCTGGTAACTCCTTTCTACTTATCCTCTCGTAATTCTCCCCCTGAGTCTCAAAACTCGCGCGTTTGCGCATCTGACGCTCGCTTCCGCTCTCCGCGTTCTTGAGCTGCCATCTATTGCCACTATGAAGCATATTGCATTTATTAACATTAAGACTATCGATCGTGGCAACAGATGGAGCCAGAGGCTTCTGCCTCTTAGGCTGAATATGTAGAGACGACCTACATTGACGCGCGCTCGTGCCGACGCTCACAGTACTCTGTGACACAGAACATTTTTTTCCTTCCCGTTGATCGCGGCCGAAATCGATGGAATCGGAAATAACTAAAGAACAAATATCGTCGTCTACTGGAAATGAGCGAAAACCGATTTAAAAAAATTTTTTCGCGATAACAGCTTAACATTATTCATCTTATCCACATTACCCCGGGTTGCTTTATACAGAGGTTGGTTCACGTTTATGGAACGAAATTGTAATATTTTGTACTGCTATTGAAATCCCATGCGTCACCATTTGTTGTGTTCTGTATGTTCACCTTGAATCTTCGCTACGGCACGACATTGGCGTTTCCACTGCAATAGCACGCGCTGAAGGGCATAGAGCGGAATGCACCACAATGAGTTTTTCCATGCTTCATTGTAGGCTTCCACTAGATCATCTAATGTGCGAGATCGTCGATTTCCCAAGGCCCTTCTTAGCACAGTAGACCATAGCAGCAGCATCTGATTACTTCACGGGAATGTTACTGAGGTCAATAGTTTTGATTCATGTTTCTACGGCCATCCTGTTCGTTGATTTTGCCGGGTGGCTTGAAGCCTTGTCCTGGTGAAACCAAATCTGATTTTTTTCGCTTCGTAGAGACATGAGTTCCAGAATCGTTCACCGGAAAGATGATGTTTGACATGTTGCGAAAATTCAAGAGGGATGATATATTTCTAACCATGCTCCAAGTGACTTCCAGCTTTCGGGTGAAAGCCTATATGGAATGCCAAAGTAATATTTTTCGTGTTCCTCGATAGTATAGTGGTGAGTATCCCCGCCTGTCACGCGGGAGACCGGGGTTCGATTCCCCGTCGGAGAGGATTTATTTTGGACATTTGAATTTTTTTGCTTTTCAATTTTGCGTGCATGTACTGTATGTACATCAATATTTTTTTTCATGTTTCCTCCTTTATAAGTTTTTCGAAGAACATTCCTTTTTTTCATTTAAGATACCAAAAATCATGAAAGAAATGAAGTTTTAAATCAATTGCATACAAACAATGCAGATGAAAGTAATTATATCACAAATTTCATTTCGTTTATACATTCCTTTATGCATGGTAAATAGAATGCAAGAGAACACGTGAGAAAAATTAAAGGTCCCCACTTCTGCGCGGCTTTAATTTTTGCTCTTGGTGAGTTTACCGTTACAGCTAAACCCGGCGACAAGCATACAATTGTAAATCCTTTAGAAAGGATTTCCTGTCTTTCTCGCACAGTCTCCGCGGCCTTTAGACTATTATTTTGCGACAAAACATTGCTCGATTCTTATTTCAGTTGCACTTTTTTTTCTTTTCTCCCGCCAAATTTTGCTTATACAATTTCCGGGCATTGATCTTGGCTGTAATTTGTGAACATCGTGTCGTCGTTCCATTTGCAAATCTTGGTCAATAATGCGACTTACATTTGCGTGTGATACTGCTGCAGAAAAGGCAGTGCTACCTTGGGTTTGGGGATTTACGGTTTCGATGCTAGCCTTGATTTTTCTAACCATTATGAGTAGTCTGCTTCTTACGTGGTGGGTTATAGAAGATCTTGCACTGAGACTGGTTTTTCTCCCAATCCACATTTTTAAATATGCTATTCACGACTCCCTTAAATGTAAGTAAAGTGACGACTTTTACATTGCTCCATTATCATATATATAAAATCAACGATGGACTATGTCACAACGAACAAAAGTATGGAGAGAGACGTGTGTCAAAAATCTAACAATGACGATTATACAACCCTAGCGTCAATGAACTTCGGACACTTACAGAATTTTGGATAAGTACAACGAAACTAATTGTAAACAAATGGAAATTACTTTATTGAGTGCACAGAGCTTTAGTACAACTGTCATATAGCATTTTAACATTAAAAAAAACGAGAAATTAAATAAGCGACTTTTTGTAATGTTCCGTTTTCAACACGTTGCAATGAACTTCGTACACCGTACCGTTTATTGCACATTACCACTGAGTGGCGTCACCTTTCCGACGAATGACGCTCCGAAGTCGTTGAGGCATGCTGGACACTACCTTCTGCGTTTGTTTCTACTGGAATTTTGTCCCACTCTTTGGAAATACACGCCCGCAACTGCTGCAGTGTTTGAGGCTTCCGCTGTCTGACTTTTCGCTTTAAAATGCGCCATACATTTTCAATGGGTGACAGATCTGGGCTGCAGGCAAACCACTCAAGCACCCTGAAACGCTGCTGTTGTAGCCAAGCCTTGGTGTTCCGAGCAGCATGAGGCTTCGCGTTGTCCTGCTGAAAGATGCTTGGTCTTCTATTGAACAACTTTTGGCGGGATGGACGCCGATGCTGTTGAAGAATGTTTATATAGGCAGCAGAGTTAATAGTGCCCTCGCAAAAGTGAAGCGATCCTGTCCCGGCTGCACTCATGCAGCCCCACACCATCAGCGATGCAGACTTCTGAACTTTCCTCTGGTAACAGTCGGGATGATTACTTTCGTGCTTGGTCCTTAGCACCTTGCGACCGTTGTTGCCATACATCACTGCAAAGGTGGACTCGTCGGACCACAGAACACTATTCCACTGAGCAAGGGTCCACTTTAGATGGGTTCTGGCCCATGCTACCCGGCGACGCTTAGCTACAGTGCTCCTAAATGGCTTCCTCTTTGTAGCGTATAAGTAATAGTTGCATCTTCTGATGTAACGGCGGACTGTGCTTTCGGATATGGGTATATGAAAATATTCTCGAACCGAAACAGTCATTTCACTTATGGGAGCATGCCTGTTTTTCACAATGTAACGTCGAAATACTCGTAGGTCCCTAACATTCAATAATCGCTGCTTGCCTGGTGCAGTCCCTGGTTCTGTTTTCCCGATTTCTCTGAAACGCTTGATGATCCCATTAAGAGTAGAGAGTGGAACTGATAATTCATGGGCAATACCTCGCTGGGATTTGTATAATTTTTTGCCGTATACACGTTTCTACTGGCTTACCACGTCCCATGGTTCAAAATAACACGAATACTGTGCTCTGTCGCGTGGACGGTGCTTTTAAAGCCTGATGCAAAGCATTCTGGGCGTTTCTACAGCCTTCAGGAAAGTTCTATATGCTGGTGACCCCTTGTGTACGAAGTTCTTTGAAACCTGTTGACAACGCAATTTTACATAAATTTGAATGAATTATTTCACACCATTAAATCGATTCTAAATGGATGTTGATATTGTTCCATCTCCTCAGTAAATCTATTTTCATTAGCCTGGAATCCTCTGTATGCATTTTTCACTGTGTTTTTAGCCAAATTACTTGGTGTCCGAAGTTTATTGACGCTAGGGTTGTACACTCGGGCGAGTTATTTCTAGTCCGAGAATATGAGAATCCTAGGTCGGAAAGAGCATTTATATACCCTTCTCCAAAACGGGATTATTTGCGATGGCACTGTTTTAACTAAACCTAAAATTAAAGAGGATTTTGTTCCTCTCGGGGATGATTTCCCGTGATAACAATAACCTGGACTTGCGAAAACAATCACGGGAACCATGCGCATTCCAATTTCATTCACATAAACGGTAAATTAACTTCTGTAGTAGATGCCTAACAATCGGCACACTGGTTATAAGAATCTTCTGTTTAATTGCATCAAGTCGATGAGAACAAATACAAATGATTAATTTCTCTCATTTTCCTCGCTTATTAAAGTCCGGTTTTCAGTTTAAAGAACTAAAAAAAAATTATCTTTATGTTTTCATTCCACTCTCGATTTATTAATTTAAGATAAAATCAATGGCTTATAGATTAAACCCTCCATCCCCAGGATTTTCAAGATAAGTAATTTTCGAGTAAAGAAATTACAAAAGTAGAAGGGCTAAATTTTCAGAAGGGAATTGGTGCGGAGAGTCCAAGAACATGAGCAATAATACTTTTGCTACGGATCTACTGTTGCCTTCTCTTTGTATTTCTGTATTGCAAAAAACAAACACTGACGTTTCTCATAAGATATTAAGCTCCTCTGTTGGATATCGTCTTTCCATGGGTGTGTTGTACTTTTTCATATTATCGGTTTCCATTTACACTGAGCAATCTCTTAACTAAGGACACCGTACAAATAACGAGTTGGGCCATCTCTAGCTCTGATCAACGCATTTCTTCTTTTTTTATAGGCATATATTCCATAAGGTGTTCGAACAGTTCCGAGAATTAGTTGGCCCATGCTGAAATCATAGCGGCTGAAACTGCACCAATAATTCTTATTTATTTGTAGTTACGTATGGTGTGAAAGTATATTAATTCTACAGAAGAAAAATATCAGGTTTCAGACCTGAAATACAAAATCGCCATCCTATCTTGGCCCATTTTTGTCGAAAGTGACGATTTCGATGCAGCAGATGTTTCTGTTCATTCCTGGGAAGAGCGACAGGCAGACTTTCGAACTCCTGTCTTGTTGGCAGCCGTCCCTTCATGAGGTACCCGCATGTTCATTTTTTTTTTCCTACCCAACGCAGTCAGACACCGAACAACTGTCGTGTAGTGAACAGCTACCTCTGCTGCTACCTGTCGGCACATTCTTCGCTTCAACTGCATTTAATAGAATTTCGTCAAAATCTGCACAGTTCGGTGACCACGTGCCTTGTTTTGCATGTCCTTATCTTCGCGTTAAAACTTCACAAACCATTGACGAACGATTCGTTCGTTGGCTGTTCTCCCCAAATGCATTCTCGCCGAATGGTCCTGTTTAAATTCATACAGTAATCCCGATTATCAATGTTTACTTTGCAAGTTACATATGCCCAAACAACGCAAGTCTGAAATTTCTTCTTCACACATCTGCTACAAATCTATAGAAATCTATCTGCCACACGTGCGGTTGCTTCCACTCCAAATGGATTGCTGAAAATACAAATAGACCAAGTCACAATTTGACATTCATTGTAATTTAGAGTTAAATGTATTATTTTATTAAAAAAAATAAACAATCGTGATTTAAACAAAGAGATGCATTGTGTCTCGAAAAATTACTTTTTCTTGTCCTAAAATTGGTGTTGGTCCACAATTGGTGTTTATCGACAATTTATTGAAAGTTGACTTGACCTATTTGTATTTTCACCCATTCAAATATCTCCAATGCTCTATCGCTCCGGTCATTTGATTCGCACCGACCCAATACACAGTATGTTGATGTTCCGTCACCGTGATTTGCATATGAGCACATCCAAATATCGTCTATTTCTTGACTTTTTAAAAGAAAACCTTTTATGCTTTTGGCTCTTTTACTTTTTAAGAGTGCCATTTAATTTTTTAGCTGCTTCTTAATTTTTATTTTTTGTAATAATTTGATAGTGTTGGATGAAATATCATTATGCAAACTATTCCGATGTTGGACATAAATGATCACCATTCACGTATTATAAATATCAGCCAAATATTTAAAATTTTGAAACACCACGTGTCACGGGAAATTTTTTATGAGAATTTTGAAACACCACGTAATGGCAACATTCACATTGCCTTTAGAAAAGGAATGCGCCACAGATGGTGCCGCGAACGATAGAGGTGGCCTATCGAAAGGAAATGAAACAAGCAAGAGTACTGATTTGAAAACTACTTTGATTTCTCCACATAACCTCCCTCCCTGTACATTGAGGCACTTGTCCCGTCGTTTCAAAATCAGCAACATAAAATTCTCTGGGCTACTGCGGTGACTTCCCTTTGTAGGGCTTCATCTTTGGGAAGGCGTTCACCGGAAAGATGATGTTTGACATGTTGCGAAAGTTCAAGTGGGATGATATAGTTCTAAACTTGCTCCAAGTGACGTCCAGCTTTCGGGTTAATGCCTGTATGGAATGCCAAAGGACCATCTATCGCGTTCCTCGATAGTATAGTGGTGAGTATCCCCGCCTGTCACGCGGGAGACCGGGGTTCGATTCCCCGTCGGGGAGGATTTATTTTGGACATTTGAATTTATTTGTTTTTCAATTTTGCGTACATGTACTGTCAAAGGAAATAATCCACACTTGAATTTTACTCTAAGTTTTACCGTTTCAATATTAATTTATTTTTAATAATTTAATATTACATTTAGAGTTAACATTATGAAGATTATTAAATTTAAATAATTATAATTAAAAAAACTATTAAAACAACACATTAGCATGAAATGTAATATTAATTATTAAACTCGAGTGGATTATTTCCTTTGGTTGACTGTACATCAATATTTTTTTTTCATGTTTCCTCCTTTATTAGTTTTTCGAAGAACATTCCTTTTTTTCATTTAAGATACCTAAAATCATGAAAGAAATAAAGTTTCTAAATCAATTCCATATATACAATGCGGATGAAGGTAATTATATCACAAATTTCATTTCGTTTATACATTCCTTTATGCTTGCTTAGGAGGGTAAGTGAAAATGCAAGAGAACACGTAAGAACAAAACGGGGACTTCAGTTACATGTGTCTAATAGTTTGCATAATTCATATCATCCTGCCGTCTTAAGGTTTAGTCAGTGACATTTGTCAGACTGAATATCTCAACAAATTTATTATGTTTAGTTGAAGAGTAATGCTTTGCTGTTGATAAAGTATAGAAAATTTCACTTTAAACGACAAGCCTACCTTACCTCACAATATACAAAACACATTCAAACCTACTTAAAAAATTCACTGATTCGAATCCAGTCCCGGACACCAATTCAAAACTCACTGAAGTGATGCCGACCTTCCAGCAGAGAAACTTTCCAGTAATTGGAGCCGGATAACTGGCTTTTTACTCATTTAAAGTGAAAGTGCTCGTTTATTTTAAGTATGTGACACTGAAGAACTGATTCAGTATTATTTCACGACCTTACCAAACATACAAATAATTGTTGTAATTTTGAAGGAACCTTCCATAGACCGGATAATTACAATCCGGAACCTTCAATAGGAACCTTATTGCACGGATAATGATGAAACTATGTGTATAGACTATGCCGAGCTTGGGGAAGAGAATTCCAACGGAAAATTTATTAGTGCATATTGTTGCCACCAGGAGAAAAAGTGGCGCCGTATGTAAAAGCGCAATGCGTCTGTCAACAACCAATCTGCAGAGGTCACCATGCCACTGGGAAAGAAAGAACGATAGAGCAATAGAACTGCGAGAATATCGGCGTGTGAAGGGATTCCGTACAGAACCCATAACGGCGAGAAGTTTACGAAAGATGATACAGAAATTCGAAGATAGATGGGAGTTAGGTGTGCTGCGTGTTCACTAGACCTTAATCTATGTGACTTTTGGCTGTGGGGAACCCTGAAGGATCGTGTTTATCATGCAGGCGTACGGGCTTTGCCTGAACGGAAAGCCAACATCATTCGTCATGTTGCAGCCAATTCACAAGAGACACTTCATGGTACTGTCGAGCACGCTGACCTGCGTTTCCTGCATGTCATCGACGCAGAGGGTGCGCATATTGAACAGTCCCTCTAACAGCATTCCAGTAGTACATTACTACTCTCTGTGTATTAGAGGAGCCTGTAGTAAATTTTCCTACAGGCTACTCTACTGTGTATGATCTTGCAGCGCCATTTTGCCCCTGGTGTAAGCACTAATAAATATTCCGTTGGAATTCTCTTCCCCATGCTCTGGATAGCCTATACACAAAGTTTCATCACTATCCATGCAATAACGCGGTCTGCAGCCCGTGCAAAAGTGGGGAACTTTAATTAAAGCCACCCGGTATATAAAAATTAATGTTTGTGTGATTGTTTCTTATACAAATGTACAGCTTTATTCCGATCTTGATGAAATTTTGCACACTTGGTCTTCAAAACAAGAGGAAGGTCACTGTCTACATGAGATTTCCAAAAAATAATAATTATCGATAATAATCGATATTCAAAATGATGGGAGAGGAAAATAATGCGATATTCAACGATATGCGCAGATCAACATTATATATCTCATGACCAACAATTCAAGGCAACAATAGGCCGATCATGTTTGTGGTGATAGCAACACAGAATTTTAAAAATGATATGGTAATAAATATAAAAATTAGAGAAAATGTACTAGGTTCAACCACTCAAATATTTATATACAACGTTCATTAAGACATGTAAATTAATTTAAAGGCTTTGATAACTTCAGGAAATTCTCTAATATTCTATTTGCTTTTAGAGAATTATCATTTTTGCTTTGATAAAGAATAGTTTCTATCCGAAACGTCAGCTTTTTATTTTGATTTTATTTATTGTTTATTAATTATTTTTTAATTATTATTCACTTATTCTTTATTTTTAATTAATAACTATTATTTATTGTATTCCAGGGTTTTTGTGTCTCGTCCTTCTCTCATATATACCCGTTCATTCTTCTAAGAATCAGTTAGAAGACGTCGGAATTTGTAACAATATGAGGTGCTACCCAAAATTTCCGAGAATTTTCTTGTTAAAAGCAGAAAATTACATTCTAATTTCAGCTGTCACCTTGAAAGTAGTCACTTCCGGCACGTATGCAACGATTCCAATGGTTTTCCCATGCTTGGAAGCACTCCTGGAGGTTCAAAGGCTGTAGTGTGTTCAAGACCAGTTGGGATTCCACTTGGATATCTTCAATAATGAAGTCAAAACGTCGCCCTTGCATTTTAGGGAAGAGGTAGAATCGCAAGGGGATATATCAGGAGAGTGGGCAGGGTGGATGACCGTTGCCATGTTGTCTTTTTCCAGGAATTCCTTCACAATGAGCAAGGCGTGTGTGTGTGCGTTGTCCTGGTGGAGGAACTAGTTTTTGTTTTTCCACAACTCGGGCCGTTTGCGCGAAATTTTCCCTCAGTCTCTTCAAAACCTTGCAGTAAAACTTCCTGTTGACAGTCTAACCATGTCGAATAATTTGGAAATTCGCAGAAGAACAAGTACATGTTGCAACACAAACAGCAATAACTCACAATGAAATGCGCCTACAATTACTAAACTTGGCAAGGCAGCAGCTGAAAGGTGCACCAAGAGGCATCTAACAGCAGAACCTCGTAGTGTTTTATGTTTGGGCGGAATATTCAAATTCTCGGTGGGTGGCATCTCGTACATAGAGTTCGGGCTTTTCTTAGAACTGATAGTTGTTAGAACTTAACATTTTCTTAAAAATCTTTAAAAATGACCAGCAACTGGAGATAACGGAGATTAGCAGACTATTGAGAAAAAGTGGAAAGGCGGCAGAGGAAGCAGTTCCTTCGCTCTGCGCTGTATCGGTTTTGCCAGCGCACTGCTGCAACTGCTGCAAGTGATGAGTCTGCTAGTGTCATCGAAGTTCCCAGATGGCCGTCGACGATCCAAGAGTGTCAACAACAGAAACGGCGACTGCTAGACCGCACCAAGTGATGAATGTCCAAGTTTTGCTTCAAGACATCGAGAGCCGAGTGCGAATTGCAACAACAGATTACTAAGTACTGAATAACTCCACTCAGATTGTTGAATTGCAGAGCACACGGACACCAACGATCATGTACATCCACCGCCACCCAAATATAGGAAAAGCCGATATGTTGTCACAAGTTTTCTCAAATGCAAGTATGTCGCGAAATAGAAGAACTACAGCCATAGCCAAGCTGAAGAAACGTCAGATCAAGCTATTGTTTCATTTTCATTCTATTTCCTCTCCCTTTCGAAACCACACGCATTATTCTCCATGTTTTTTTCTCAGTAAAACTTACTCAGCTATACACAACATTCCGATACGAGACGGGTAGAACTGCTAGAGGCCCATAGTAAGAGAGGGCCATCCATTGGGAGCATTTTAAAAGAATTATTTTCGAATTTTCAATATGAATTTTTACTGTATTAATTCTAAGCTTTTTCATATGTTCATTTTACTGTATATTCGCATTCAGATACTGCAAAATTTCATCAAAAAAGAATCCGAGCAACGCCGGGGATATAAGCTAGTATTTAGCCTACATTCACTTCCAGCGATCTTCCTGACAGAATAGAACTTAATTAATGGAAAAGCTTTATATTTCAATTTGAAGAATTCTCTTCTAGGCATGTTGATCACCATTACTCAATGATCGTAAGTGGGACATTTGTTAGAGAGTTGCAAATCAATTCAACTGGAAGAAGCTGAAACCCTCTTACTGTTTTCCCTAGTGGCGCGGTACAACAGAATACGCGACAATGCTGAGGTGGTGGGTTCAAGCCCTAGCAGGGGAAATTATCTTCCTATTTAAAGACTTTCTTAATTTTGAAAGATACGAATAAAGTGTTAAAAATGTTTTTCAAAATATTTAAATTTGACTTTTTTTTTGTCAAAAATATTATTCGTAAAGTAGTTTTATACCTTTTTACGAACGTAATTTTATTCTATATGGTCGCAAATAATCTGCTGATCACCAACAACTTCGTCACTGATGATGTCATATTATTCAGGATATTTTGAACAGATTTGACAATGTGCGTCATTTCAAATCTTTTTGGATGGACAGTTTCCTGTCTCTGGGCATTTATCCTCAGGGCAACATTCTGAAACGATTGAATCTCGCTCCATCTACAGCATGCTTACGAACTCTGTGTATTAACTTTTAGGGTGTATTAACTTTTTTGTGTGTTACAGAACCTTATTTTGAATATATTTTGCCAATAAACTGGGGGTCGCAAATGAATCCTTGATAAATAAAAAAATTCTCAAACATCCTGCATACAACGGCTGTCTGAGACTTCGTCCTAATATTTTCTCTGTCTTTAATGTATTTCCAGAAAACTAGAAATTAAATGATCACAACGTTTTTAATAACCAAATACTACATATATTCGAACGCATTAATAACGAATTTTTAAATGTCCGCAATTTAGTTATAGCCATATTTCTTTATAAACGTACAGTAGATACAGCGAATTTTTTTTTATTTAAAGTGGATTTCTTTATATCGACAAAGAAAAAACATTCAAACTGTATGATTTTTCAATGTTTTTAATAACCAAACACAATCTGTCTTTTTTTTCTTCTTCCCAGCTTTTACTTCCTTTATGATCTTAATTTTGGTGTCGAGCTCTAAACATTTTCTATTATGAAAACACGTAGATTTCGGCTATTGCTAGGCAATGGTAGTAATCCCATAGAAAGCGTTTCTTGTCTTTCTACTATTGTATTCTCACCCTCTGCTCCTAGCAAGTGAATAATGCCAAATTTAGACAACAAATAAAATATTAATTTTTCAAAATTTCTGTATATCCAAATAAAATTTGCTTAAGAGATCATAGAATGGTTCCTTTAACGCTTTAACGTATACGTATTTTCGTTATATCAGATTTCGTTATACCCGTAAAAAAACTTGTACAGTTTCGTAGTTGAGGATTTCAATTAACTTCGCTATAACCGAGTTCGTTATATGTGGGTTCGTTTTGTAAAATTACAAAAGGTGTTGAATTTCTGATATGGCAAAAACTCCTTGCAGTCTCATACATAACCATTATTTAATATTTAAGTTCACAAACATAAATTACCAATATTTGTCTCACATGCTTGGCTTTGAAATTAAACTGGGGATCGGTTGATACATTAACAAAAATTTCTAGGATTATCTACAGTACCAGGTCTGTAAATATGAAACCGGAATTTGCCCATACATGGCCTTAGCTGTCAATGTAGTTACCGTCAAACTGCATCGTTGACGCCATTTTCTTACTCTGACATCTGATAAAGATTTTAACTCACAACAATACAAGTTTCATACAACAGCATAGTCTGTAATAGCATTGAACATGTCGAATTTTGTGCCTGGAAACTACGACTTGCGGACAGTATTGAGTTTCTGTTACCATTTGAAGAAAACTACTGCATAATCGCATCGAATGCTTGTCGAAGCTTACGGTGAGCATGCTCTTGGTAAATCACAGTGCTTTGAGTGGTTTAAAAAGTGGCGATTTTGACGTGAGAAACGATGGTCTGTGTTTGGTGGAATGAGAAGGGTATGATCTATTATGAGCTGTTGAAACCTGGCGAAACCGTTAATACTGAACGCTACCGACAACACATGATCGATTTGCATCAAGCTTTGCGTGAAAAACGACCAGAATGTCAAAAAAGGCAACACAAAGCATTTTGCTTCATGATAATGCACCATCACACACAGCAAAACTGGTCAAGGAAACGATCGAAACGTTTAGTTGGGAAATACTTTTGCATACGGCTTACTCACCAGACTTGGCTCCGTCCGATTACTACATATTGGCATCGATGGGACACGCACTTGCTGAGCAGCGCTTCACTTCTTACGAAAATGGCTCGATGGCTGGTTTGCCTCAAAGGAGCAACAGTTTTTTTGGCTTGGCATCCACAAATTGTAAGACAGGTGGAAAAAATGTATAGCCAGCGATGGGCAATACTTCGAATAAAATATTTTTTCAATTGCACAATTTCCATTTAATTTCCATTTGAGATAATCATTAAGAATAAAATTAAGTATAATTAAGATTGGGTCATTAGTTTAAGTCCAAGGACAGGAGACAGGATACTAGAAATATCGTAAAATCACAAGGCAGATAAGAGAATAGTTTATCATTTTCATACAATAAATGTGTATTTTCTATACAAAAATTCCGGTTTCATATTTACATACCTGGTACACTCCTTAAAGAATTTTCCATATAACACTGACCTTGAATTCGGGATACCATTTCAAGTTATCGGCAAAGTCTTTATTTAAGATCATATCCTTCGCCATACCTAATACAGAGAAAGCCAAGGGCTGCTCAATGAAGACAACATAATTTTCCGTGATGCTAAAGCTATGATAATAACCAGGATGCAAAGTCCATCGAGATGGTATGGTCGCTATAATGGCAGCTTGATCAAAGGAAGAAGCTGCTGCCGTTTTATCTGTAAAGACAAAAACATAATTGCATTTGTTTCAACTACATTGAATTGAGCTTATGAATATTTTTAATTGCTCTAAATATATATAAGGTTTAAGTATATACGTCAAGTAATTTAGAAACATTAACTTTGAAATCTCACATGAACGAATCTCACTTCATCGAATCAGCAAACCTCACTTCGTCGAACCACATTAGGGTGGCCAGATGTCAGGTTTTTTGGCAGTTTTTACCTAACCTAACCTAACCTCAAATTTGGCAGTTTTTACCGAAAAAAATTGCGATCGAAATTAAAGGTCAACGTTGGAATTAATTATCATGGCGTCACAAACCTAGTCACACGAGGCCAACGAGAGACAAACCAGGGCACTCAAAAGTACCTGATCATCAGGATCCAAGCAACAATCCATCCTTCATTGTTTCCAACAAACGAAAAAAACACTGATTGTTTAAATCCAAGATGGAGACAAGATTGTTAAAGTGAATAATGGATTGTTGAGCTGCCTTTCGTTGGCCTCGCTAGTCAGTGACTACTAGTCACATGGCACCAACATCGTACCCAGGATTTTATTTCGGGGGG
>JAHWFO010111749.1:0-12664 GCA_023313115.1 Rhysida immarginata | reverse complement strand
GATTCGTAGGTACAAGCTTATCGTTGAGTTTTGGGACACGTTGTATATTAAACTCATTTTAATTATTAAAAACATATTTTTATAATATTTTGCATATTGTATTTCATTTGAGGAAGGTAACAAATTATTTATTTTTAATAAGTTATTATTATTATATTATTATACAAGGTGGATACAAAAATGAGCCCCCCCCCCTTTTTTTTTGTTTTCGTAACCGAAGCAGATATGCCAATTTGATGAATCCAATGAATAGGAAGTTGTGGGAGTCTATCCCATGGTGTACTTTTCATTATCCCAAATATGCAAATTAGGATACATTCAAATCCTATATTAAAAATCCTTTATTAAAAACTGGATTTGGAATTTTTTTTTTTTGTTTTGTTCGGAATTTCATGTTGAACAAGTCTTCAATTGGAATTTTTCGTGTATTTGTTACGGTTTTTAAGATGGGATTTGAATGTGTCCTAAATTTACATATTTGGGATGATGAAAAGTGCACCACAACTTCCTTTTTATTAGATTCATCAAAATTGACGTATCTGCTTTGGTTACGAAAATAAAAAGAGGGGGGGGGCTCATTTTTGTAATCCACCTTGTATAATAATAATAACTTATAAAAATAAATAATTTGTTACCTTCCTCAAATGAAATATAATATGCAAAAATTATAAAAATGTTTTTAATAATTAAAATTAGTTTCATATATATAATTTGTTCAAAAAAAATGTTTAACAAAATTAAATTAAATGAAATTGGTAAAGTAGCAGCATTTGAATCAGGGACCTTCAGCATTGAGATCTGTCGACTTGCCCACATGACCACATTGACTACTTAAATGTCATAGTCTCTGAATTTGTAAATATACATCAAAAACCTACATAACTAACTTTAAATGGTTATATCTTGTAAACTAATGCCCATTAGCATGAGTTACTATGCCAATTAATAGTGGGAGGGGTGCGTAACAACATATTTAAATTTCAGTTAAATCCAAGCTTAACAGACCTGGTCCTCCCCTTGTTAGCCACCTTGCAAGGTGGCTAGATACTTTTATAGCCGACTGTACATCGTTTGAATGTCTTGCTCTGATTGGTCAATATAGCCCATGTGAAAGTGGCAAATGGCAATGCATTAAAACGGAACGATACGTCATCACATAAGCCAATAGGCTAATTAACCCGTTAATACCAGAATTATTTTCTGCAATCCGATACAAAAGCCTTGGAACAGTATGTCGCGAATTATCCTCATTTGCCATAAAGGGGTTAGGCCAAGTTCACATGTCATTGGTTGGTCAGTGTAGCATGTACAGGGTGACCCTATCTTATCCAGCATAATTGTTTAGGAACATTGTATGGTTCAAATGGGACAAAAAATGTCCTATAAACATTATATCTAGTTTCGATTGTGTGTGAGATATAGTCGTTTGTCTATTTTCTTGTAGAGTTGTTAAACAAATAAATATAACGTTAGAGAGTGCAGATCACTTTTATTCTGCATACTGACAGAACATCACATTGAACTACAAAACAAAACTAAAATGATACAAGGAATACGAATAAGAAGAAAGTAACAAATCATTGTCGAGGAAGCCCCTCAAAATGGTTGCCCCCAGCTCCAATGCACTGGTTACATCTTCGGACAACTGAGCTGGTAGCTGCCGCAATCTGGTCGAGTGTAATTGCTCGACAACAAGCTTGAATGGATGCAATGAGCTCATCTCCAAGAGTACATTTAAGAATAAATAGGTAAACCTACGTTTTTTCTAGGAAAGACTCTACATAAAATAAAATAGAATAACGTACACCTTGAAATAACGTACAAAATTCCAGTTCCCTTGAAGTACGTTGTAAAGGGATTTAACTGTATTGTCTTAAAGTAGACTTAAGAAATAGGCAATGACAGCAAGAACTGGAAAACTATCAATTAACAAATAATGATTTATATCACAATTATTACAAGAATCAAACTTAAATTTAAATGAAGAATTAAAGATGCTAAGATTACATTAAACTGAGACCGCCCACCCCTCCCACAATAATAAATTATCGATGACCAACAAGGGTTACCGCTAGGTGGGATAGGAGTCAAAGGTTCGGGATTAATTGAGAGTGTGTGTGATTTCAAAGACTACTCTAATTAAATTCCAGCGCATTTATTTGCTTCCTATCAAAGTTTATAAAATATACATTCAATAATTCATTACCCAAAATATACCATAAAATCTTAATTTATTACAACTTCCCCTTTTAACAGTATAAACAAATGAGGTACCTCAAGACTAAAGTTCACCGTATTAGAATTATGCTTTAAAATTACTATTAACGTTCATAAATTGTCCAGGTATCAGTAAAATCAAAATTAAGTGACTTAACATCTAAAAGTCATTAATTACATTGTTTATGTGCCAGCTACTGGAATATTAATCAGTGCTTCATACACAGCTGCTTGGGCCATGGCACCCACTAACACTGGCTTGCGCTTCACTGCACAGCACCCAGACTCAATTCGCAAACAGAAGGCGTCATTCAAATGCCAACTGCGCAATGCTTGAAAGCATCACGTGGCCCTTTTCTCAATGGGGAGGACCACAGTAACCCCATAGGGCATCTCCTTTGCTGGAACTGAATAATGAGCTAAACACCGTGCTCTTCTGGTCAGTAGGTTATGCTTACAAGCATGTAGAAATGTATGCAGCAATAGTTACAATACTGACACTGGTAAACGATGTGCTCACGTTGCTGAGAGTTGAGCGCACAGCCTATTTACTCCTAATGGAGTGCAAGGTGACACATGAACTCATTTGCAATTTCCAGCCAACTAGCTGCATAAATTTATCTGAAATCATATCTCAAAAATATCAGATACGCAACAGGTCAGTGTTTATCAGTTCACATAACAGTTTTGTTAAAACACAAACACTCTGTGTATAAACTCGGTGTGGACGAAAAGCACGTGACGGACTGCCAAGGGTTCGAATCACCTCTGCCTTAAACTGTTCCTTTTCTCATAAACATGCACACAACAAGGGGTTCTAATAGCTGGGGCCTTCTCTTTAATTACTGGCATCAATTGGACACAAATGGATAGCATGGAGCAAACTCAGCATATGATGACATCTAATTGTCCCACATGATCAGTCGTTGATGCTCTTCTCTTCTCTTGGTCTGCCTTCCATGGGTTCATATATAACAACGTATCGTACAATAAACTTTAATTATTCCACTCTTCAGTACAAAATTAACCGATGGTACAATTATTAATTGTATAATAAATATCAATCATATGGAGAAATGGCAGAATTATCTTCCCATGCATTCACAAAGCAAAATCGAACACTTATACAATCGCTTGAATGCACAACCAACATGTCTTCTCTCCTTCGCTACTCAACTCCAACTTCGTCAGCCACAATCAAGACAAATTAAAAAAAAAAAAATCTATTTTAAATTCCCTTTTTGGAGAAAACAATTCTCCGAATACGAGCACGTTCTACAACAATACAACGTTGGAGCTTGGCAAAGATCTTCCAGGAATTTCATCTGAAAAAACAATGCTAAGCCCCAACAATGACGGCCCCTGTTGCCTCCATTATTAGTGAGCAACAACATTTGCCAAAACATTAACGTCTTTTTAAATAAATAAAAATAAATATTAAAAACTAAATTATTCACACAGAAACACAAATGAAAAACTATTTCCACTTTCCAGAACTTAAATACCACCACGAACGCACACTATGCAAATAGAGCTTTTACAGCACGTGACCGCGTAAGGCATTCTGGGTTTAGGTTGCTTAGCAACTCAGGACACAGAACTAGGTTAGCCATCTTGGATAACAAGCACGCTTCGCATACGCTAGTCGCTATGGCAAGATAGCATATTACACGAATCTCCCAATCCATGCACAATTGAGATATGAACAAAAAATTGCTGATATTGATAGTATTGATCCTTATACCCTATTAAATCAGGAGTTTACTTTAGAGAAAAGAAGTTTGCCTTCGTTGGATCTCATCTTAATTTCAAGCTACGTCGTCCACAAGCACAGCCGGATCACACGCAAACAAATCACTCGATGCATACAAGAATTTTTTGTGTGGCTGGGTCCTCGAAGTCGGCTACAAACAAATTAACAGTAATACACTCGTTTATAGCAAGGTATGTAATAAATGAGACACCGAAAGTAAAATTTCAAGATAAAAGTTCAGCGCAGCATCCCCTAATTTTCTCGGCTAACATCGATCAGCCCCGTCGCGTTTATGCTCTGAATTTATTATCGTAGAATATCTAATTAATATGTAAATGATTTATAGTGTTATAGAAATTAAATTTAAAGAAATATATGCAGGAAAAAAATCACGAAAGTTCCGTGGCAATGAACTTCGGCTAACGGGCGACCACTGGCATAACCCCCATTTACGGCCACCCATCATTTAACGTACACCTTCATGGAATTTTCGTGATTTTTTTCCTACATAAATTTCTTAAAATATAATTTCCATAATATGATAAATCATTTACATATTAATTAGATATGTTACGATGATAAATTCAGAGCATAAACGCGATAAGGCTGATCGATGTCAGCCGAGAAAATTGGGGGCTGCTAATCTGAAATTTATCAATTTCTGATACACCAGACTCCTTTGGGAAAATTACGACGAACAGCCTTTATTTAATTAAACAAGCGTTTTTTGTATGTAGTATCCAGATTGAATTTCCTTCTAAGAAATGATTGGAGTAGACAGGCCAGTATTTTATACTGTCGCAGTTGTGGAGTACAACTCTTTAATCGCGGCGAGCCAAGCTCTTCTTCTCCTCTGTGTTATTTCGAAGATTAGCTTATCGTAGTGCCTCTGAACTACAGGTATTCTGTAAAAATATTTTAATCTATCTCTAGAAATTAGAACATCCTAAGATGAAGCAAAAAGACATTGTATAATGAATTCCAGAGCGTGTGCGAGTAGCGAACTGATAGCGAAGAAAGCGAGTACCTGTTTGCTTGTTATCCAATATGGTGGCGGCGTGTCGATGACATCACAATGACGACACGATGATGCGTAGTGAAAAAGCTTTATAAATAATTTATAACTAGCTAGGAAGCACAACAATAATTTAAAACACTAGATCTGCACTTTACTCAGTCTTTAACCAAACCTCACTTAAAAAAATAAAAAAAGAACAACTATAAAATTCAACAATGAAATTCACTTAAACTTACACATAAACATACTATACAAGGATTAAATAGCATAAGAATAAATACAAAGGGTTCCCGCCGAGCCCATACGACACCCCATGAAATAACGCCACACTGACATGGAATGTCACAAAACAATAAAGTTCACTGAGAAATAGTCTTCCTTAATCTAGTTTGAGCATTTAATGATTAAATCTAAGGTATTAAATAAGTTTCTATTCATTTGCTTATCATAAAACTTATTTATGCGCCAAAGCGCATGCATGACTTGTGTGGCTCTTACACTAAAGGGAAACCCTCCCTACCCTGTTCAGATAACAGTTTGTTCGACTTCAGTCCACGTAATAGATCATTTTACACATCCGTGGAAATCCAGTGGTTTTGTCACAGGAAAGCATAAGTCTCTAACCTTCGCTTTTGTCAGTTCATCAGTCCTCTCCTTGGCTTCTCCATTTCGCTGTCCTTCCGACTTTACACAGCTATCATTTGACCACCCCCAGTTGATCCGTTTCTCCTTGATTGGCAAGGAGATTGACCACTGCATCACATGGCTCTATCTGGGCGCACACCAACACTCAGCCCCACTCGTGAAGTAGTCTACTCTTGTCGTTGATCATTCCTTGTCCGTACATTTGTGCTGTGTTTGAATGTTCTGCGAATTTGATCATATTTTCCCGTTGATATTAGTCTTTCAATTGTAGTAGCTCCTCTCCGCTCACTTGGTCACTATACAATTCCTGTCCGGAAAGTATCCGGATTGAGGCTACAAAAAAAATAAAATGGTTCGAACTTGCCTAAATGTTTAGTCATCTTCAAAATAACCACCTTCTGCAGCAACGCATTTAGCCCAGCGTTGCTGCCATTGGTCGAAACAAGTACGGAATGACTCCTTTAGGGTGGCCAAGAGCTCCGCCGTCACATTTTGTGTTGTCATGTCCACATTCTCAAATCTCTATCCTTTGAGCGCTTTCTTGATCTTCGGAAATGCGAAGAAATCACACTGAGCTAGGTCAGGTGAGTAGGGAGGCTGCCTGACCTGAGCGATGTGGTGTTTTGTCAAGAATTGCTGCACGATGTGCGCTGTGTGTGCCGGAGCGTTGTCGCGATGCAGCATCCAATCTCCAGAAGTCCTGTGTGCGGCTCATGACATCATTGCCGAATGCTTGTTTTAGCAATTCATAACACTCTGTTACGGTTTTACCAACATTAAAACAAAATTTGATGCAGTGCCGTTGCTCAATGTATTCTGTCATTTTCACTACGTGATGAGAAAAGAATAACGTTCTGCTTTAGCGTGTTAAAACAATTGCACGAGGCACTCTTAACATCTGCAAATATCATTACGTCATCAGCAGAAATATTGTCACACAATCTGGATAGAAAAAAGGTGCAGCGAGTTCTAATTTTTTGTAGCCTTGATGCAGATACTTTTCGGAACTACCTCCTATACTCTCATAGGGAATATCTCCGAATATCGTCACTTAACAGTTTTCTTATTATTTTACCACACTGGCACAGTTTCTCAGATCTTACCAAAGCTGGTGTTATCTCCTGCTATCAATGTTTGTTCATAACAGCCTCTTTGTTTTCTCTTGGTTAGTACTCACAAGTGAGCACGTGTTACAGTTGTGGCTACCCTGGCCCCAATAAAAGATGTTATTTATTTTTAAGGATAATTTGAAATAATTTAGAATGAGGTTCTAATAGGTCTAATTGAATTATCGAATCTCGGGTACCCGAAACGCACCTTCCGACAGTGTCTCTCGATCCGGAACGAGTGGTAGCTCGGCATGGTTGTATAGTTCACCAGGACTTAATTTTAATATTGATTATAAGGGAAATTACATAAAACAGAACCAATGGTGTAAGGATTAATCATTGAGAGAGTCCCAATAGCATCTTAAAACTCATTAATGTAATTTTAACGCAGATAGTACACTACAAAAAATTCCATTTAATGCTACACTTTAAACTCGTTTTAAAACAAATTCTATTTTATTCCGTGAAAAAGAATTGTTTAGTTTTAACACTCGGCCAAATTATGACTTGTTGAATTCCACATTAAATCTAAGTTAAATCAAATTGTATCACCAAGAATTAAAGTTGTATTTCAACTTTTTAATAGGTTACAAACTACTATCATCGTGAAATTTCTTAACTATGTTCATACTAAGATGGATTTTACTAATCATATTCAAAACAGGATACTCAATTTCAAAGATTAACTTTGGTGGCCAAACTGAGGTATTCAACAGAGCAAGGAGGTTTTTACCGTTTTTTTCTCCTGATGATTCCAGCATTGCAGGGTATGGAGTGGCTAGTGCTGGCTGGTCACCGTGCCTTAACTCTACTCAATATGCAGAGGGGAATAAAGTGATAACAATACCTAACGGATGGTTTTAGTGGTTCTCATGATTTCTTACGAACATGCAGCTAACATAAGGGAAGGTACTGTGCTCATTTTCTAACTTTCGTGACTTCTTCTCTTCTGTTCCAGTCTGGTGGATACCTCCGAACACCCTGATACCTTAGGTGCCACTCCCTTGGAATCGACGATTTTTTGGCGAGAAAGTAACATCATTCCATCTCAAGTATCTCTCAACGTCAGCAGGTCGTTATTGGCCTGGGACGAGGTAGGTGTCCACACTTTGGCTCGCAGTGGCTCGCAAGCGAACATCGTCAGAGTCCGAGAAGGGGAAGGAAGGGCTCTCCCTGCTCCCATGGGGATGGTAAAACAACTATCTCCCACATCAATCTACACCCTCGCCCAGTGTAACGAGATCTGATGTTACATCTGCTGATTGTTTCTTGAAATTGTTTCCCCACCCCCTGTTTACGTACCTTAAACCCTCCCACCCGTTCTAAAACCATTAACTTTTTCCGATCTGGAGTACATCATTTAAACTGCAGATTTTGCGACAAGTTTTATAATGATTTGTCATCCCGCAACTTCACTGTCCGTTTTAAAGAGCATATTGCGTCTTACCGAAAGAAAGATGACAAACCCATTATGCTATCCAACTCGCCATTACTGGACACACACTAAAGAAACAAGAGGAAGTGATGTCCATTCTCCATTATTGTAAAGACCCATTCAAGACTGCGATTGTGGAATCAATAGAAATTTTTAAAGCCAAGAACTCTTCACCAGATCTCCTCCTTAATTGTCAAACCGATTTCGACATATTTCCTGTTCTTAATTCTGTATCAGATTTACTGTAGTTTTTTTATTAGTTTGTTTATTATTTACTTTTTGTTTTATACATCAATTGTTCTTGATTAATTTTATGTTTCTATATTTTTATATTAGTTTGTTATTTGTTATCCATTATTTATTTATTTATTTTTGTTTTCATTCAGTTAGTGTGTTTCTATCCCTTTATTGTAGCCATTCTCTTAACCTACCGTTAATTTTTCGAATATAGGCCGCGGCTCTAGACCCAAAAAAAATCGAAAATTTTAGGAGCGCGGCCTAAAAAAAATTTCTTTTTGGAAATAACGAATTATTTTCGGTAATTCTGTACATTTCAGAAAGATCAAAATATTTCGTTTTAGCGTCCCATAGTATTTTAAATAGTAATTTAGCTAGTAATTTTATTTTTTATATAGCCATCTTCATTACTTTTATATATTTAATGAAACTTTTATAAATTTATTAAGAATTTATGTGTAAATAATTAAAGTAATCTCATTTTAATGAACGAGCGCAACTCCTTATTTCTTCAGCAGCGGCCATGGTTCTATCAATGCACTCACTGTTGGGTGCTGTCCAATAGTGATAGAGAGCATTCTATGACATCATAACATCTTCAACTAATCCTAACCACCAGGTACAGTGAAGTCAGAGCTAGCAAATCGCCGACATTAACTTTTTAACACTTGATTTTCTTAATAATTTAGAATGAAAAATTATGTGACTGGTTAATTATTGTTCCGAGGTGTTAGAATAATTTCAATGTTAGAAAAAGATTGAACAAAGACTCGTTAATTTAAAGCCATCAATTCAAAGGCCATCGCGTTTTTATCTACAGCAGAAAGTCGGGATAATTTTACCTAAAAAAAAAAAAAAAATCTATCTGCGATTTACTCTTTCAAAAAGTGTGACAAAATTTTCTTATAAAAAAGGTAATAAGCAAATTTAAAAGAAAATAGGTACGATATATGAATGTACTGGCGATCAATCCAAAATCATTACGTGAACGACGCTACTCATCTACAGCGAAAGCGGCAGTTACGTTGGGAGGGAGGGTCGAAAAAAAGAAAAAATTTTGTAAAAATCACTTTTCGTCACATACAGTTCGACTCGGGATCGTTTTGTTGATAGATTTACTTTGTGACTCGACGTACTTATTTATTTTTTTTACACAATTATTCTTAACATTTTTTTTTTAATGAAAAGTTAATCTTTTTTAAAAAAAGTGGAGTTTTCTTGCAATTAATGCGGCATTTCGTCCACACTCTTATGAATTCGTCATAATAACGAGGATTTTAAAACTATCTACCGTAAGTAAAGAAATATTTCTTAAAATTTCACTGCCAAAGAAGACTGTATTTAAGTGCGAAGAGTCGAATTGTATGTGACGAAAAGTGATTTTGACAAAATGGGGTACCCTACCATGAAAATGATTTCACTATAAATATGATAAATAAAGTCAAATTAATTTCTTTTTTTCGACCCTCCCTCCCAACGTAACTGCCGCTTCGCAGTAGATGAGTAGCGTCGTTCGCGTATTGAATTTTGGATTGATCGCCAATACATTCATATATTGTACCTACTTTCTTTTAAATTTGTTTATTATCTTTTTTATAAGAAAATTTTTTTACACTTTTTGAAAGAGTAAATCGCAGATAGATTTAGTAAAAATTATCCGACTTCCCTGCTGTAGATAAAAACGCGATGGCCTTTGAATTGATGTTTTTAAATTAACGAGTCTTTGTTCAATCTTTTTCTAACATTGAAATTAATATTCTAACACCTCGGAACAGTAATTAACTAGTCACATAATTTTTCATTCATAAATTATTAAGAAAATCATGTGTTAAAAAGTTAATTTCCGCGATTTTGGATTTGGTTTTGACCCATATAAATGCCTCCATCACTAATCCAGTGGAGCCATTAGTGGTGATTTATAAATATCATCCTCCATTGGATATTCTGATTGATGTGCAGCCTATTACTATCAAAAACAATTGTGAGCGTGCTGCCTCTTGGAATTTTCTGGGAGGAGACTATCTTGGGCTTTATAAATATTTGAGAATGTCTCAATTGATAAATATTGAGGACTATATTCAACATCTAATTTTGATGAGGCTGTATCTTATTTTTACTCTATTATTTATAAGAACTTGAATTATTATATTCCTTGGGTGTAAGAAAACGTGCTAAATATCCAAAATGGTTCTCCCCTCAACTGCGATTCCTTCTTTGTAAAAAAAGATTTTGGCATCGAAAATGGAAAAAAACCGGCAACCGATGTTATTACGATAAATTTTGTGATTGGAGAAAAAAAGCTAAATTTCAAATAATGATTGACCGGAATCATTTCTATGAGGAGGTTTTAAGGGACTGTAAAAAGAACTTCTCCTATATTTGGTCCTTTTTCCCTAGAAAGAAAGTGAGCAGCTCTGATATTCGTATGTCTGATAATGATGGTATGACTTTGTCAGATTCTGAAATTGCTGAACGATTTTCCAATTTCTTTCAGAAACTTTTCTCCTCTCGGGAAATTCCTGAATATGCCTGTCCTTTCTCTTTTTTTCCATCTTTTTCTGAGTTTTTTATTACTGAAAAGGAGGTTTCAGAGGCCATTAAAGAACTTAAAGGTTCCAAGAGCGTTGGACCTGACTTAGTACCTGCTTTTATTATTAAAGGGTGCTCTATTTCCTTTGTTAGACCCCTCCAATTTATTTTTAATCTTAGTGTGCGTTTTGAATGTTAACCCAAAAAAATGGAAAGAATCTGTTGTTGTGCCTCTTTTTATAAGTGGCAGTCATGATGATCCATCTAATTACTGTCCGATTTCACTTATTAACTCGTTTTCTAAAGTCTCTGAAACAATAATTTTTAAGAGGCTTTATTTTCTTATTTTTCTTTATTTGAGTGTTAAACAGCACGGATGTCTTTCTTCTCGATCTACTTTGACAAATCCTCTTGAGCTTGAAAATAGTATCCGTGGTGCTTTCTGTAATCGGATGCAGCGTTTACCTCGCCGTCAGAACCAACATATGTCCCTTAAGGCGCTCTTTTTTCTTTGGGAAGTGGTGAAAGTCGCAATGTGCAAAGTCTTTCATTTTTGAACTGCAATTTTTCATCTTTGAACTGTAGGCGCTGCAACGCCTCTGGCGTGTGGTGACTCGTGTACAGGCGGACGTTATCGTACTCCAGAAGAGGGTCCAAAGCTGCCATTCAATCCTGATGTCGACAACAACTCCGGAATTCCTCTCCGACGGGTTCACCCAACTAGTCACGCGTTGGCGCAATGCGTGGAAAGGAATGGGAACTATGTCGAAAAGTGAATAGTGCATTACATAGAGGACAAATGTGAGTATAAGATATAAAAAAAATTTTGAAAATCGGTTAACAAATAAAAAAGTTACAGCCATGGAGACCTTATTTATTAATCGCCCCTCGTATTATTATTAACGAATTCAATTTATTTTTAGATCTTTTTCCAGATTTTGATATTTTCTCTTGTCATCTTCATCATTGTAAACAATTTTTCTGTGTAAATAGATTTTAATTTTCTTATAAATAGATTTGTTGTCTTTTTTTGTTGTGTTAATTTGATGATTGATTTATTTGTTCATGATTATTTTTTTTTTTTGAATTTTGTGTGGGAGTCATTTAATTGGCTTTTGCTGGTTGATTTTCCCCTTTCTGCATAGTTTGTTTTTGTATTCTGTGCAGAATAAAATAATGTAAATAAATAAAATAAATAAATAAAGGATTTGCTAGCCCTGTCTTCACTGTACTTGGCGGTTACGATTAGTTGAAGATGTTATGATGTCATAAAATGCTCTCTATCGCTATTGGTCAGCACCCAGCAGTGAGTGCGTTGATAGAACCTTGGCTGCTGCCGAAGAAATAAGGAGTTGCGCTCGTTCATTAAAATGAGATTACTCTAATTATTTACACATTCAATTAATAAATTTATAAAAGTTTCATTAAATATATAAAAGTAATGAAGATGGCTACCGTATTTTCGCGAATATATCCTGCACCCTTGTATACCCCGCGGGGTATACAGGGGTGAAAAGCTGAAAGAACTTCGAGGTTATATTGCGGTTAAATCAGAAAATTAAGAAGTATAATTAATTATTTCAACCATTAAATTCAATTAAAATTCATAAAAATTGTATTGGCAGTATAAAATGTTCCAAGACATAAAAAATGAGGAGTGGAAGAAGAGTTTATTTTGCAGGAAAAGAAAAATCGAGCAGGAAAGTCAACACAAAAGTTAG
>JAHWFO010111740.1:0-10614 GCA_023313115.1 Rhysida immarginata | reverse complement strand
TCAGCAGGAAAATGAGAACAATATAGTGATTACCGAGAAATAATTGGATGGATTTCTTGCAAAAGTTTTTCTGCGATCAACTGTCAACCCAATGTATGTAGATGACGTTGTTTTCAAGCGGATGATCTGAATTTTTCAAATATTTATCTGCAAACTCCTTTGTTTGTTTTAAGATTACGTAATTTCCTCAACTAATAGAATATGCATAGTTCGATTATGTTGTTTGGAGCTTGAGAAGTAAAACACCCTTTAAATCATGATTTATGGGGTTGTTTTAATAGTCAAAGTGTTGGTGAAAGGATTTTTTTTTGTGAGCGGCCGGTTCCATACAGAAGTTTATAATACAGAAATGATGGAATTCTTTGTTACTCAATTATTGAGAAGATCTGTTCATCTGAAGATGTTATTTTCAAACAGGATAAAGTATCAGCTTATACGTCCAAAAGAAATCGGAAAAGAGAAATAATTGTTTTGAAATGGCCAAAAAATTTGCCTGCCATGAATCTAATCGAAAATCTATGGGCAATCATGATAAATAGAATACAGAAACCGTTGACAGAGAACAAAAAAAGATCTCACTGAATGCATCCAAAGTGTTAGACATATATTACACAGGAACTTTGCCCCGACCTTACCAATATCATCGCCCAAAAGAATTGGGACTGTTGTTACGGCAAAAGATGATTCTACAATATGGTAAAATCAATTATGTATATAAAAAAAAGATATGGTATTTCCGATTTACCATTGCGTGAAATTAGTTTTATTTGCGCTGATGCATTTTGTAACAACAATATCTTCAACGCAGTGATTAAATTTAATTATTATTTTACTGATTTTTTATTAATTTGTGCTTATAATTATTTCAATTTATTTATTTATTTAGCCAAATTTTATTTAATTAATTAATTATTAACTTTATTTTATTTTGTGTTATTTATTGTATATGTTTAACATTTATTAATCTATTCTTATTATATTTTATATTTTAATTAAATTTTAGCTATTTTTTATTTATTTAATTTATTTTCATCAAATTCCATCATAAATATTTTATTTTATTTACTCATTTATATTTACAACTTTGTCATTAAATCGCCAAAATGCAGAAAACATTAGTAAGCAGTCTTCATAGCGCCGCCATCTTAGTTTGACAAAAAAAGCTATGAGTTTCACCCCCCTGGATTTAAGGTTGATTTTATTCTTTGTATCTCATTGGTATATTTATTTGACTTTGAATAAAATACATTTATTTGGTTCTCAAATTCGCCTAACTTATTTGAATAGATAAGACACAACCTGCCATCTTTTTTTAAAGAACCCAACCTTTGTCGGTGATGTGTCACGGGTTTTTGGAGGAGGATGTAAATTAAAAAATAAATCCTCAACGAAAAAATTTGTAAATAATAACTGGAAAAAGCAACGAAAAGAAGCCACCTCGGAGGAGCGGAATGGAACGGTCGTGAAGAACGTGAGAGCGACGAGACCGTGCCACGAGAGGAAGAGGGGAGCGCGGAATAAGGGAGAAGAGGCTTGGTTGGAGAACCGAAAAGGTCGGTCGGTGACGGAGCTCTGGGAACCCTCAAAAGAAATGCCATATGACGAGAGACTATTGGGTGATACAGCAAATGTAGCCCGTGAAACTAACGGCGAAAGCGGAGCGGGTGAGCCGAACAGTAATAAAATTTTCGTCAGTATTAATGAAAGTGTTTTTGCGCATTTCAGTGAAGGAGGGAACGAAACGAGTCAACGAGGCCCGGATAAAGAATTCCGACGGGAGGAAAACGGCTTAATACAGCCCTGTCCTACTCAGCGGGAGCGTCGAGCCCTAAACAGTGCGACTGACCATGGTAATACCATTACTCATTCAAATAGACTTAGTTTATTTAGTGGTATTGGAAGTTATTATTCATGTGCGAACATTACGTGGTGCCAATTAATGAATAATAGAACGAGCAGAATCACATTTTCGGAATTGGAGTTATTAAAGATTAATTCAAGTGCGGAAGGAGTTTTCCCGTTCAGTTTGTCAGGATATTTACTTGCGGGCGTAGGAGGTTTCTTGCACCGGGACTAAAGGGGCCAAGCATGGACGGCACGAATTGCATAATTGAGGTGCCATTGTCTTTCCAGAAAGTAGCCTGAGCTATACGGCTTGTAATTTGCTCTTAGTCCAAGCTAAATAGTTATTGTCAAATTTGGAGTATATGATAAAGCGGGCCTATTGCGTAGTTGACGGCCGCTTTAATATTTTATTGTTATGGGATCTTGTAGAGTAATTTATTGTTTTCCCAAATTGGATATAGTCATACTTACTTCTTTAATTGAAAATTAAGTGTTTGAATCTCTACAAAGATAATCCAAGGAATTCTTTACAAATTGCTTATTGAGAGTGTCATTAAAGATAGCAGTCTATTGTTTTCCTTATTAAAAATTTATTATATTTACGCAAGAAGACTTGATAATAGGATAATGAAGATATATTGCTAATTGATTGTGTTGATCTTCATCTATTAATTTGGATACTATTTCTTTTATATTTTCGTTCTACATCTGCGGAGAGTGTCTGGACCGGGAAGGAGGTCAACGAACTCACGTCGGAACGACTGCTAAAGTTGACAGAACGGGTCCAGCTACACGAGGACCAACGCTGACCAAGTCAGTCGCGGCAGGAGCTGGAAGAAGGAATACAATCGGAAGACGTTATTGTATAGCTATTTTATTAAAATGTAACTTTGATGATATTCGTTAAGAATGCAGTTTATAACAAAAAAAGAAGGAATTGCTTTACTTACCTTGTATAATTCAAGTTCTTACGCTGACGAGTGATCAGCCTTGTGAAAAGAATTATTTCAAGTGCAAACCTTATAACCTTACTTTATTTATGGCTTATTATTAATAAACATTTATTTCTTTACCATTACATCTGCTCTGTTTAATCTACATTCACGCTGCCACGTTACAGATTGTTATTGGGCTTAGGGGTGGCATTGGTTACAATGGCACCTAACGTGTAAGGCAGTGCAATCAGCGACATTGGTTACAGATGAACAGTTCGAAAGTTACGGCCTTTTCTTTATGGCCATTTTCAAAAGGAATACTTTATAATAAACCATCCCATTCTCACCTGTAAGATGTTAGGCCTTAAAATAGACAATAAAATTTCATTCAACGAAACAATTGACTTAAATGGATTGAAGTTTCTATTCAAACGTCTTAGAAGCACTTTAACTAGAAATGAAATGCTAAAAATAATTAAAGTTGTCTTGATTCCAAAAATTGAGTGTAGAAGAGTCGTATGGTCATCGGCGGCAAATATGCTAATTCCTAGAGAACAAGTGGCGTGTAACTATGTCATAAACAGCGCTTGCTCTCTCCAAGTATGCTTCGATATCTGTTAATTATGCTACTTATGATATTCCGTCACTTTATAATATTACAGGGTGAGGCAGCGTTCATAGCGTAATAATAATAGCACACCAGTAGGAAATAAATGCTTTTTATTTATTGCTCTTTATGTCAAATAGTAGTTGCAAGTATGCCATTTGTTAATTTGTAAGTCAATATTTGAATGGGTTAATTAATGTTTGAATATGAGTACTGTCAAATGATGTCCCCGCTGCACAAAACATTCATCTAAGTGGCGTTGGGAAAATGATTATTGGAATAAATGTTGAATGTGGATATCGACCAATTGTGGTTTCAACAAGGCGGAGCGATCTCGCATACAGCCAGAATTTGCATAGCTTTCTTGCGACAGACCTTTCCGGGGAGAGTAATTTCTTGTTATGGTGACATCTACTGGCCGCCTCGATCACCTGATCTTTCATGTGCAGACTTTTTCCTTTGGGGCTACCTCAAGCAAGAAGTTTTCCGAACAAGTTGTGCCACCATTCCTGAGTTGAAGGATCGCATCAGAACTGCCCTGGGTAATGTCCCAGGGAATACGTTACGCCGAGTTATGGAAAGCTTCCAACGCTGTCTAGATGAATGTGTTGTGCAGAGGGGGCATCATTTGACAGGAGTCATATTCAAAAAGTAATCCACGCAATGGTCAATGACTTATACATTTGTAAATGGCATACCTTTAACTATTAACTAACATAGGAGATAATAAATAAATTACATTTACATGTTAATCGTGTGCTTTTAATATTCTACTATGAACGTTGCCTCACCCTGTATAAACGATGCCCGATTGAAAGAATTATATTATGCACTTACTGTTACTGACCATCCTATACACTTTGTGAGACACTAGATGTCTAATTCGGCCGAAAATCATCAAACCCAGAGATACAAGCTAGTATCGCCGAACATTGTCTCCAAATTTTTGGCTTCTTTTATTCCATACAATGTCATTTCAAATTGGAATCACGGAGCAAGGGAGAACAGAGGTGACACTCGATGACGTTTTCCGAATACGAATTACAGCGGCATCTGGTGCGTTGAAGTCAACTAAATAAAACGGAAATGAAAGTTGTTCGTATTTTACCACAGAATAAGAGACTTTACTTTATACAGGGTGTAAATGGATGACGTTTCACAAATTTAAGAATATGTAGAGGATGAATTTGTGAGCATTTTTTATTAATAAACCCATAGTCCCAAACGAAAAGCGACGGAGCCACAGCTTGTTTGATGTCCTGGTTTGTCAAGCATTGAACTAGGCACGTTTACTACGATGTCCCCTGTCATTGCATCTTGTAGGCCTTATGCAGACTGTCAGCTCGCAGGCTATTTTCAAATGGTACCGTCCGGATGGTTCCAGCATGACGGAGCAACAGCACACTTTGATCGCCTGGCCCGCGAGTATCTTATGAAAACGTTTGGGCAGCGGGTGATAGAAAGAGGATGCCCAGTTCCTTGGCCTCCACGCTCCCCTGACTTGAACCCTCTGGACTTCTTCGCTTGGGGGTAAGTGAAATCGACTGTGTATGAAACACCAGTGCATGAGCTTACTGATCGCATCTTCGCAGCGTTTGAACGCATCAGACGTATGCGTGGCATATCACAAAGAGTAGGAGGAAGCAAGGTTCGTCGTTGCACGCTCTGCAATGAAGTTGACGGTCGTCACTTTGAACATCTTTTGTGAAAACGTTAATAAAAATGTTCTCTAATCAAACTATTCTCATTAACTTTTCGTTCGTTTGCTTCTTTTGTGTTTGTTTATTAATTGTTTTGAAACCTTGTACGCTATATCACTGAGATTGTTGTACGTATTTCCTGATGTTTAATTGTAATAACATCGGTGAGGAAACCGAGCTGTTTCCTCACCGTTTTTTGTTTTTTTTTTGTTTGTTTTTATTTTTTGGCTCTTCCTTTTTAAAAAAATTGGTATTCAACATTTGTAAATTGTTGTTGTTTATTGTAATTTATTGTTCCTTTTCCTTTATTGCTTTTTCGAATGCTTTAAAAATTAAAATTAAAAAGATGACTTAGTTTCGAATCTGCAACCGGAAACATTGAATCATGATAATGTTTTTAGATGCAACAAATGAATAAATATTTTATAGAGTACATAAACCTTTTATTTATTTATCAATGGACGAGTCTACAGAATCATGCACATCGGTAATACTGAATAAGGGCTTAGAATAACTGAAGTATGAAATATAAGCATGAGTATCGAGTCTCTCGAAATGTCGAGTAAACATAGTGTCTATACTGAAGGTTCTTCTCCTTACTCGCGTCTGTGGTCATAATCGAATGCGGGACAACAAACACGGCACGTGTAAGCTTGTTGCAGTATCTAAAATCTTAAAAAGAGTGTATTTTGTATGACGAAAAATTAAAATTATTCACCTGTAACGCTCTTTTTAGCCGGAAAGTTATTCTTAACTATAGAGAGGAAGGAATTTGTAGAAATAAATTAAGCACTTCAAAGTAATAGAAATTATGTAACTAGGGCGTAAATTATAGATAATTTGAAGACTTCAAAAACCATCAAAAGATCTAAATGTTTCAAAATAATAAATAATGAATTAAATTGTGAAATATAAAATATATTTATTGTAATGGAAATGAGTTTATTCCATACACTAGGATACATTAGTCATCGTTCAAAGCCAGCCAGGTGGCCGAGGGGGCTAGGGCGCAGGCTTTCTAGTTCTCGAGTCCGCCTGGCCGCGGGTTCGAATCCGCCGTGGGCATGGCTGTTTGTGTTTGTCCCGGGCTGCGTACAGATATAACTTGTATAAAGGCGAAAAATAACCTTAGTAGTCGACGCCAAAATTTCTAGAACCCCCTCGTCATTCAAAACGCTGAAAACAAAACAGTAAGCCATTACATAGCTAGGTAAGATAGCGAAGTATGGTTGCGCTATCTGTTGCCACACATTAATATATTTCATAATATCTCTGAAGGAAAGATTTAAACATGAATGATTTTTCCGTCAAAGCGGATAAAGGGAGCACATTTTCGTCTTATAGCATCATACATGGTTATATAGAATTAACCAACATTTTAAAACACTTTAGAAAATATATATAAATATGAAAACTAAATTGTAAATTACTATTTATGTAAACAAATGTATACAGAGAATTTAAACAAATAAACTTGAAGACTGAAAGGTTAAATGGAGAGTGAAGTTATTCTTTATATTCTTAAACAAATAACATAATGTTAAACGAAGTGAGCCTCAGTTGGTGAAGCATTATGTGCAAACATATTATTTTTTCATATTCAAGTGCTAAAGTGTTTCTATGTTACCATCTACTATTGAAGCAAGCAATTAACTACTACTAATTAGCAAGATGTCTCAGCATTTAGTTTTAGATACTATTAAGCCTAACAGCAATATGCTCTTGATACAAATAAGCTATGGATAACAATAGGTCTAACAACTCGCAAGGAGTTGGTTGATATATTACACGCCATATCTAAGCACTGACAGTTTCCAAATATATTACACGATTAAAACATGTACTACTAAACAATTTCGACTATCATTATTTACGCGTTATATTCACTCATACAATAACACGTTGTTACGAGTTGCTTGATATACGACATGCCATATCTTAGCATTAAAAGTTTAGACAGTAACTAATGGTATCAAATGGTACCATTACAACACGTGCTACTAAACGAACTGTCAGTATCATTATTTACTCATGACATGTTGTTACGAGTTTTTTGATATATTACATGACTTATTTTACCATTGAAAGTTCCAACAGTACATATGGTACCATTAGGGCACGTGCTACTAAATCAATTTATATTCACATATGAGACATTGTTACGAGTTGTTTGATATATTACATGCCATATCTTAGCATTGAAAGTTCCAACGGTACCATATGGTATCATTAGGGCATATGCTAATAAATCAGTTCCCACTATCATTATTTACGCGTTATATTCACTCATAACACGTGGTTTCGAGTTGTTTGATATAGTACATGCCATATCTCAGCATTAAAAGTTCAAGCAGTACCATATTATATCATGTGGTACCATTAGGACACGTGCTACTTAACCAATTCCCACTATCATTATTTACTGGTTATATTCACTCATGGCACGTTGTCACGAGTTGTTTTATATATTACATGCCATATCTTAGCATTGAAAGTTCCAACAGTACATAATGTACCATATGATACCATTAGGCCACGTACTACTAAACCAAGTGCCACTATCATAATTTGCTCGTTATATTCACATATGACACGTTGTCACGAGTTGTTTGATATATTACATGCCATATCTTAGCATTGTAAGTTCCAACAGTACATATGGTACAATATGGTACCATTAGGGCACGTGCTACTAAACCAATTCCCATTATCATTATTTACTCGTTATATTCCCTCGTGATACGTTGTTACGAGTTGTTTGATATATTATATGCGTTATCTTAGCATTGAAAGTTTCAACAGTACCATTTGGTACCATTAAAACACGTACTACTAAACAATTCACACTATCGTTATTTATGCGTTATATTCATTCATGAGAAATACACGTGCACGTGCCACAAGACCAATATCTGCTATCACTATTTTTTTTATATATTCGTTCATGAGACGTCGTGATGATTTGTATGATATATTACATGCCATATCTGGTTATAGGAAATTGTTAAGGGGGTATCATAATGGTACCATTAGAGCACGTATCTATTCCCGCTATCTCACGTTCGTACTTGTTCGTGCTCTGTCCCATAGTAATGGATTGGTGAAAACAGAGTGTAAAAAAGTTAATTCGTTTTCAAGTTATCGTAATAAATAATACGCTGTGGATACGGTCACGGCGCCGTGCCTTGCCAGCGTTCACGATGGTGGAAAAGCGGAAGTGACGCGATGACAAACGCAGCTGCGCAATCTGAGTCTGAAGGGTGAAGGCGCCAGTTTTAGATAGTTTCATACGGAAAATGGAAGACACTGTTTTAGATCGTGGACGTAGATTCCTTTCATTTGACGACCTAGCAAAATTTTTGCGGGAATATCAAGAAAACAACTTCATTCAACTTTGGACATGCCATTCTAGAACTATTGATGGCGCTCGAAAGCGTGGAAATACACGATTTGTGAATGAAGAGTTACGTTATACAGAAATAACGTACAAGTGTATTCATAGTAATAAGACTAAGCCGAGCCGATCTACCGGACAGAGGCCAAATCAGAGGTGAGATTTCATTGTTTAATATGAATTACAAATGTAAGGAATTATACACAGATTTATCCAGGGTCACCGCCGGCAAGCCGTAATTGGGTTCGCACAGCGGCGGGCACCCCCCCCCCCTGCCTGGTGCCAGTTTTCGCTCGCGCCGGCCCTGGATCTATCTGCTTTGTAATTTTATTGCACTTTAAATTTTATATTTTTCCGACTGTTATATTATTGAAGTCATTTTGCAATTGTTCACAATGACATTAGACGATTTGTTTATTTATTTTTATTTTACAGCACTTACAGGCAGGATTGTCCATTCCTTATCAGAATTAAAGCTGTACCTGAAGGAGATGCTTTGGCCATTGTTGAATTTAAAGAACAACATAATCATGCACATACTAAGGTACCCTTATGTAGATTGCTTTTGTACCCTGGTTATTGTAGAACTTCTCCCAAAGTTATATGGAAGGATTAAATCGCCTGCTTGTTTTTTATTTTTTTTCGCAGGAAACAAGCTCATTTTTACCTCGGCACAGGCTTCTAGAAGGCCCTACTAAAGAATTAGCGAAGCATTTCCTCAAACTAAGAGCTAATAAAAAGCTTTTACAAGCTGAACTAATATCAACGTCCAACAAACATGTTACACTTAGAGATTTGCATAATCTTGCTTACACTAACTTGACTGAGGATACGTTAGAAAATGCTTTGAGCTACCTCAGAATGAAGGAATGTTGTACTGTGGAAATTGTAAAAAATGACAAGAGCATACTTCTGGGTATATTTTATCAAGACCAAGAAATGCAACGAGTATTTGATTGTTACCCGGAGATATTGTTTTTGGATGCAATCCACAAAGTTTCAGATAGAAGAATGCCTCTATATGTCTTGCTTGTGGAAGATGCTAACGGAGAAAGCGAAATTGTAGGGTTTTATCTTGTCACATCAGAAGATGAGATGACAATGAAGAAACTACCACAACTATTTAAAAAGCATAATCCTGCTTGGGAAAAAACCATGACTATAATGATAGATAAAGACTTTCTTGAAAGAAATGTTTTTTCAGAGGAATTTCCTAGAGCTAAAATGCTCATTTGTCTGTTCCATTGCTTACGGACATTTAGAAGAGAGATAACCACCGAAAAAATGGGACTTACTCCTGGAGAGCGTGACAGATGCTTGGAGCTTGTGCAGCAGCTGGCCTACAGTAAAAGTGAAGCAGATTATGCAGAAAATTTCAAGCAGCTACAAGAAACTGGACTGAATAGAGTTGTACAATACATGACTGAGAACTGGCATCCGATTCGAAATGAGTGGGTTACATCACTGCAACAGTCCGCAACAATAACATTTGGAAATACAACAAACAACCGATTAGAATCTATTAATTCTAAAATTGTGCAAGTTGTAAAGAGAAATTCAAATCTCGTTGAACTTTTTAAAAACCTGGATGATTTACTTCTATCTTTGAGAACTGAGCGGGATCATAGAGCAGCTAAAATTCAGATGCGAGTTCCTCTCCATACTGAAAATATTTGTGATGCAGAAAAGAAGTATATGCAGCATCTTACCCCTTATGCATATGGTTTTGTAAGGGAAAAATTAAAGTTGGTGACCTGCGTTAAAATAATTACTGAGAACAGGGATGGAACTTGCACAGTTTCCTCCAGTCAAGGAGATCTGTCTGTATCATGTGATAGATGTAGTTGCCATTTCTTCTCTTCCATGGATCTCCCTTGCCACCATATTTTTTGCGTGAGGCAACTCAATGGTCTTGACTTGTTCTCCGAGAGCCTGCTTGCAAGCCGGTGGACAAAACATTATTATATCAACAGTAGCAGGCTTTCTGTTAATTCAACTAAAGGCACGGCTACCGTGTTTGGAAACAGCACTGTACAGTCAAAAAAAATTCTCACTCAACATGAAAAATTCAAGTTGCTGACAAGTAAAGTTCAAAAGCTTGCATCTTTGGCCTCAGAAGCTCCTTCAAGGTTG
>JAHWFO010111739.1:0-18394 GCA_023313115.1 Rhysida immarginata | reverse complement strand
TTTATTGTGATAATAAAGAAATCTACATTTTCACAAGATAAAATACGATGGCAACAATGATTACAAAAGTTCTTGCCGTTTTTATGTTGCCATAAAAGGAAGTGATAGAAAATATGCAATTGAGTGTACGTTAGCCTGTATAACTACAGAGCTGTTGGGCAAAATCTCGTGCAGAAGTGAAGACAAATGGAGGCATCGAAGGAGATGGTTAGGTGTTGTTTGCTTTATGACTTCAAGGTGGGCTTGTCAGCAGCAGCATCTAGTCGCCGAATGTGTCTTGCGTTTGGGGACGATGCTGTTAATGAACGCACCGCAAGACATTGGTTCCAGAAATTCAGGTCGGGAGAATTTGCCATTTCTGATGAACCCCTTGGTCTTGTGTGTCTGGTGAACTAGACGCCAAATGGTTCACATAACTGGGGACCTGTACTCCCAGCATTGGTGAATCGCAAAGGGGTACTCTTCCTTCATGACAATGCCCGGCAATTTTTCGGGTTGGTTTGAAGAACACGAGAAAGAGTTCCAAATACTACCCTGGCCCCCTAATTCCCCAGACCTCAACCCAATCGAGAACCTTTGGGATCACCTCAATCATCATGTTCGTGCTATGGAACAACCACCGCGTACCCTTCAGCAGCTATCGGATGCGTTACAGTCTGTATGGGAACAGCTACCAGTAAAAACCTATCACCGTGAACAAATCGAAGACGCCGCAGCCTCCACCACTTTGAAGAGTCAGACGCGATTCTTGCAAAAGCTGACAAAGGTAATGCAACAGTGATTGTTTACAATGATAAAGTCCCTCTTTTTTACCAATAATTTTGTCACCCTCCCTTCCGACCCTACCACCAAATTCCAACAATCCATCATTTCCGTTGTCAATAAGTCCCCCCGCTTCAAACACCTACGCCATCTTATCCCTAACATGCCCATTCGTCCCGTCGTTAACTACTCACCCGCCCCCGCACCCTAGTTGATAAAATCCCTCTCTACCTTCCTTTTTAACCTCAAATTTCTTCCTAACACGTACAATGTTCCTAACTCTCTCACTTTAACTAATTATCTCTCTAACATCACTACCAATGACCACACATCCCTTATATCCCTTGACATTACTAACCTCTACACTAATATCCCCATGTTTGACGCCCTCAAAATCCTCGAAAAACTCCTGCATCCCTCTCCTCTCCCTAAACCCGACGCTATCGATCTTTCGTCCATCCTATCAGTCATATCCTCATAAAACTACTTCTCCAATAACAATTCCTTCTATTCCCACTTAGCAGCTTCTTGTCAGAAGTTTACTTACAACACTTAGAACTAACTTTTGTTACCCCTCTCCTTAATAATACTAGCATCATCGCCTACTACCGTTATATCGGTGACATCCTTGTACTCTACGATTCCCGCTTAACCTCCCCGCCTGCCATTGCTGATGTTTTTAATTCGTTCTCTCCCCATATCCAATTCACCTTCGAAACCGAAAGTAACAGATCCCTCCCATACCTAGACGTCCTTATTACTAACAATGTCCGCACCAACCTCTTAACCTTCTCCGTATTCCGTAAACCAACTACCTCCTCCAACCTGATCCACCACTCTTCCTCACACCCACTATACACAAGCATGCTTCCTTACGTTTCCTTATTGACCGGGCCTTGAAGCTCCCCCTCAACCCCCCGTCCGCTTATCTGAATTCCGCATCATCCGCTCCCTTGCTCATATGAACGGGTACTCCCAGTCTACCGTCTTCCCTATACTCCAACGCCGAAAACGTGCCCTCCTCGGCCTCGACCCACCTAATCCCCCCCCCTCCAAGAAATGGGTCTCCTTGTTATGCTTGAGCCTCCATTTTGCCCAGCTATCTGTATATCTGTCATCCCTCGGCCTCCGAGTATCCCCACGTCCCCCCCCCCCCCCCCGCCCGCTCTTCTCGCCGTCATCTGAATCCGCCCTCCACCGTTAATCACGATAAGTTTGACCAACCAGGAGTATATCGCCTAAGTTGTGTCTTCTGTGACAATTATATAGGCCTCTCAACTCGCAGCTTCACGACACATTTTAAAGAGCATGTCAGATCATACAATAAACAAGACAACTGTTAACATTATGCCATCTACCTGACAAGCACCGGACACCAACTTAGACCACAAAGCGAAGTGATGTCCGTTATGCATGTTTGCAGTCACTCCAAAACAGCCACCCTGGAATCTATCGAGATCTACAAGGCTAAGAAGTCCAACCTTGACCAATTACTGAATTGCCAGACTTGACTTCGATGTATTTGCCTTGCTCAATCCTCTGTCAGACCTTTTGTAATCTTTTCTTTGTATTTGCTTTATATTTTTATTTTCATTTTGTAATTCTTCAGTTTTGTATTTATCCAGTCCTGTTTTGTCATTTTGACAACCGGACACGACCTCTTTTCGGTCCGCGTTTGCGACCCCACGCATTTTTTTGTATTTCTTTTTCTTGTTTTCCTAGTTTATTTGACTTATTGGTTATTTTTCTTATTGTCCTCTCTAAGAGTGAAGGCCTTTCTTTGTTTTCGTTTCAGAAACTCAAATTTTTTCTTTGCTGAAATCGACTTAAAAGCTCATGATACGTAAAGATATGTTGAAATTTTTAATAAAGATTTTTCCGTTTGTACGTATGTATGTATGTACGTATGTGATCAATTTTGTGCAGCTAACTCCTCTGAAACGGCAAATAGCCGAACCAAATAAAAATTATACACACTTAGAGGGTTCCGTAAGTTGTGCCTTAACGTATATTTTATGTCAATTGGGTAAGCCTTTTTCGAGATATTAATTACTTTCTAAAAATTAAAAAATAGCTGTAGCGTTCAAACGAGCGAACCAAACTCAATAAACACGACATGTACGTACTCTTCTCATTATGGCGAATTTTTTTTATGTAAATGACTTGTTTGGCTAAGATGAGCCGTTTTGGAGTTATTTACTATCCCCTCCCCCAAGACCCTACCCCGTCAATTTTTTTAATTTTTTTTAGAAATTCAGACAGTGGGGTTCTTAAACTATACACTGATCATTTTTATGGAAATGGGCTAAGCCTTTTTAGAGAAATTAATTTTTTTGGAGAAAACGAAGAAATGGCAGAAACATTCATTTCAAAGCTCCAAACACAATATAAACGGTATGAAGGGTTCCTCTTAATGAAAAATACAATTTTCTTTTGACATAGTATTCACTAGTCTCCTATAATAGTCGCGCCAACTGTCCCGCGAGGGCGCTGCAGGTTTTCGCCATTACTGCAATGTGAAATGTGCGTTTGTTTGGCTTGTGTGTAGGAGAAAAAAATCGTTGTTACACGTTCTGTTAACGTTTGTTTCTAAACTAGACGTTTAATGTTATTAAATATGGCTTCGAGGTCTAGTGGAACATGTTGTGCAGTGGTGGAATGCAAAAACAACTGGAGAAAGTTGAAGATGTGGAAGAAGACTGACATTCACGAAGATGAAGATAAAGATGAAGAGAAAAGACGTTGGATTGCCGCGTTACAGAGAAAAAATGCAGTGGTAGTTGGTTTTTGTTTTTTTTAATTTGATTGAATCTGGGGCTAAAGATTATATCTTACCCTGGGAATCGATTGAAATTATTCACCATCCAACGTTGATGCTATTTGGATGTGGAATTTTATCACCTATTTCAGAAATCATATTTTTGCTTTTATTAAAGTTATACTAAAAAAACATGTTTGTTTTATGTGTACTCTTTACACACTACAACTCTGCGGTATTAAATGTGAAGTGGGAAGCGTAAAGCCCAGTGGCTTATCCCTAACGAGGCCTTTTCTCGTAGGGCGGTTAATGCGGAGATATGCGAAGAAAGGTATTCAATAGAGGAGCGGAGTGGGTATTCATCAAGACGATGATCAAAAAGAATACTTTCTTGCAAGCGGAGCAAGGTACATCAAGACGATGTTTAAAAGGTAGCGGAGCGGTATACATAAAGAAAATGTAGAAAGCGGAGCGGGCACATCAAGAAGATGTAGACAAATTGGCAGAATAAATAATTCCCACTTTATTCAGAAAAAAGAACAAAAGATAACGACAAATTACAGCAAGATGACAATAAAACTCTATGCTGTGGTAACGTGGCACGAGAGATGAGCAGTGGGCATTGTTACTCGGTAACAATGCCCAAAGCAAGAGCTTGCGGCGTCCACAACAACCATCTATGGTTAATGAACTTTTCCACAAATGAATGGATCATTACTATTCTAAATTAAAGACTAGTCTATTAATTTTTAAAAATTTAAGGGATGAGTTAATAAATTAAAAATTCCGCCGGCTCGGTGGCCGAGAGCGTTGAGGCGCAGGTCTTGCCGCTCTCGTAACCAGCGAGTCGCGGGTTCGAATCCCGCCGAGGGCATGGATGTTTGTGTTTGTCTATTTCACCATCATCCTTTCATCCCAAACAGCTAGTCTCCTGGATAAAAGGGGAGATGCAGGCTGAACTATCCGTCCAAATTAAAAATCCATGTTCTAGTAATAGTGGTCTAATAATGTACTAATTTAGTAATTAAGAAAGACACAACTTACCTCCAAGTTCAATGAAAGCCATCGGTAAATCACTTCAATCACAGTAAAGGTGCAAAAACGAAGAAATGACCTGGGCTTTGATTGACTTGCACACAAACGCACATTGCAGCAATGGCGGATGGGCGGGGCCAGCCAACATGGCCGCGCCCATAAGATTTATGGGAAACTAGTGGATACGTCTTATGTTTCAATACTGGGATGCCACGCTTAAATAGTGAATGTCACGTCAAAACTACAGGATGATTATAAAAGAACTTCACACTTTTAAAAATTTATTACATCAAAGCTATTCAAAATATAGACACACCACATACGGATTCTTAAAGAAAAGCTCTTGAAGTTTATTGTGACACAATATGCCCGCCTGTAGTCGAATTCGTCCCAAACCTGCATTAACATGTCTCCGTCAATCCCACGTATCGCTACCGTAATGCGTTCTTTCAGCTCGTCTAGGGGAAGGGCTAGGGTGAAGACTTTGTCCTTTACACACCCCCATAAAAAGAAATCACAGCGGTGGATTTGTCGAGCAAACAATAACCTGGAACTTGCAAAGTGGCCACCGCGGAGCCCCGACCTCACACCTTGTGATTTCTTTTTAAAGGACAAGGTCTTCACCCTACCCCTTCCCCGTGACCTAGACGAGCTGAAAGAACGCATTACGGTAGCGATACGTGGGATTGATGGAGACATGTTAATGCGGGTTTGGGACGAATTCGACTACAGGGGGGCATATTGAACATCTTTAACTGTGTCACAATAAACTTCAAGACTTTTTCTTTAAGAATCCGTATGTGGTGTGTCTATATTCTGAATAGCTTTGATGTAATAAATTTTTAAAAGTGTGAAGTTCTTTTGTAATCACCCTGTATTAATGATAGATAAATGAAAGATATTGCATTCTATAGTATATAAAACAAAGCATGCTTTAGACTTTGACCGACTTCATACTGACGACATCGGCTGATGCAATCGAAGTACAAAGTTGAGTCAGAAAATCTGCTGTCTGTCGGAGATTAATTTAGTCTAGCTCCGGCTTCCTTTGTGATAGCACGACATGTTAAGTGTCATTTGTTTTATCTTGTTGCACTTTATAATATAGCAAAAAAATTAACCTCAGTATTTAATAGTATCTAAGATATCGGCCTTCGAATTGGGGAAATTTTGCAAAAAGTACAGAATTTCCAAGTTTATGCAGAATAAACGTCAAAAAAATTATAGAAAACCTCACAGATAAACAGATTTAGAGATGGGGAATCCATGAAGACCCAGATGTCCGATTTTGAACGTCTACGGGCTCAGCAGGAACGACTGAAAGTTGAGTCGTGGCGCCGCCAAAGTGAGCTATAGCCCGATACGAATGCGCCAATAACTTCCACTGCTCAGTTTGACGCAAATAACATATCTGATGATATAAACGTTAGAGTTCTCTCAATGTAAGGTGAAATGGAAGAATTCACTTCATCGCGCTCAATAGGTAGGAATAGGTAGGGAATTTTTTTTTTTAAATGCTCTAATTTTCTTAAATTCTGGGACTTCAACAATAGGCTGCAACGAGCGGTTGCGAGGAGGCTTGCCTGAAAAAAGCAGCTCACAGATCGCGCATGAGGGTATAAATTGTACAATCTCTATGAAGTCTCTATCTATTGAATGCGATAAAATGAATTCTTCCATTTCACCTTACAGTGAGAGAACTCTACAACACCGAGTGATAAAATCCAACCCATGGAGATCTATAATGAGCCATAACCGTCAACATTAGCAGCATGTTAATCAAATGCGATTTATGTACGGAGCGATATACAGGGTGAGGCATTTATCTTGAGACAACTGAATATCTCGGAAACTAAGCATTGTACGAAAAAAATGTCCAAAATCAAAAGTGAATTATTACCAAAATTAAAATTCAATAATAAATGATATTTAACTGGAGATAAACCTACCAAGCATCAGGTAAAGATTTTTCTATCGAAAAATGGAAGGAAAAATTCTGCGACCTAACTAGTGACGCGTCGGCCATGTCAGCCGTGGTTCCTGGTTCGAACCACAGAATTTTTCCTTCCATTTTTCGGTAAAAAAATCTTTGCCGGGGGAAATTCATTAGTTAAAAAATTACCCCCCCCCCACTCTTGTGAAGGGGGAGGGGGTAACTTTGAAATCTTAAATAGGAACTCCTATTTTTAATGGTATATTCAAATTGTTCACAATGTTTGAGAAATGCTTTATTATTAGTGTTTTTTCAACTGATCCAACAGTTTAGGAGATAGCGGCCCTGAAAGTTTGGAACTTTTAAAGTTTTGAACCCAATTTTATCGATGAAGACAAAGAGATGATCTTACAGATATTCCTATTTTTACTTTTTAATGGTCTTTAAGAATCCGAAGTCAGAATTTCAAAAATTCAAATTTTTTTAGTGCACAAGTAAACTTTCGGGGGCAGCTGTCTTATGGAGACAAAGTCAATGCGTGTGTACTGAAAAATATTGCAATTTTTTGAAATGTAACTCTTTAACGAATGTGAACATATACTGACAGACTGGTCTAACTATAGACGACTGATCGACGCTGATATCAATGATATTTGTATTGTTAAAGCTTTGTACAATGGTGTAGTGAGATCTATACTAGGAAGTATTTACTCTGAGTGGCCAGATTATTATGACCACCTGATGTTTGTAGGCAAATTAGCTATGATTTCGCGCTGAAGTTGCTAAAGAGCCGGACTAGTGTAAATAGACAAGCAGGTTGTTTACCACAAGATAGCAGGAAGTAATATGTATCAGAAGATTATAGGTATACGACGCGATTTAGCAGCCTTTGATGATCGTTGGCGCTCGGAGCCATGGAGCTAACATCAGAAAAACGGCTGCATTCGTTAAATGTTCAAGAGCAGCTGCTGTTAAATTGTTACAGACCTGGACTGTCTGCCGGAAAACTGGGTCTGAATGTGCCAGTTGTGAGCATTTATGTTCGGGCAGAAAGGAAAGTGGCAAGACTGGTACAAGAAAACAAAAGGGCAACAGCGCATCACATTACTGCAGATCTTTATCAGGGATCCTCTCAAATGATCTCTGAACGCACTGTTCGCCATACACTTCATAGTATGTAATATGGGAGCCGAAGGCCAGTTCGAACACCTTTTTGCTATCTGCAGTTAACAAGATAAAACGTCTCCAGTTCGCACAGGAACACAAGGATTGGGCAGTTGAGCATCGGAATAAACTCACGTGGTCTGATGAACCACGTTTTCAGTTGCAACATGCAGCTAACAGAATGAGAATTTGACGGAAACTGCATAAAAGCATGGATCCCACATGCATGAATACAATCGTTTAAGCACGTGGGGTCACTCATGGTTTGGGGCATATTTTCTTGGCATAATATGAGTCCTTTAATTTGTGTAGAAAACGTCTGAATATCAGAACATACCTAAGTATCGTTGCTGATGAAATTCATGCAATCATGTTGATGGTGTATCGCAATGGAGATGGCTTCTTCCAACGTGACAATGCGGCATGCCATGCTACTCGTATTTTGCAGGAATAGTTTCAAGAACAAACAATTCCTGCGCATTGTTTGCTGAAAAAAAAATTTTTTTGCTACTGAATGTATGCTTTAAGGCTTAAGTTGATTCGACAATTGAAAATGATAGTAAGGCGAGATTGTTGCGATCGCCATGACCGACGACTAACCTGGCTTAGGTGGCCCCCATAATGACCAAATCTCAATCCAATTGAGCATTTGTGGGAGAAAGTTGTAAGAGCCATCAGACAGGTGGTTCCAAAACAACAAATTTCACACAACAGGACAGTGTTTTTCGTCAAGCAAAGACTGTTATGAAAGCATATAAGAAGCAGGGAAAGACATCGTCTGCCAAGCAGGGCATTGCCCGAAAGTCGAAGCCCACTGAGAGAGACTGAAGGGGTTTCAAGCGGATTAAGGCCAGAAAGCACAAGACAATAGCATTCATGGTGTCAGATTCCTCGCAGTACCTTTCAACATCTCGTGGAGTAAATGCGAATCGACGCAGTATTGAAGGCAGAAGGTAGCCCAACGAGGTACTGATGGGGTGATAACAATCTGGCCACTCAGTGTATATACATCCTAAAGTGTCGATATCTGATATGGAAATGTTTTTGTTCAGTGCGATAATGAAATATTCACCAACAACAAGACCAGTCAGTGGCAATATGGAGGTGGGATACAATATATTTGTAATTATAGATGCTACATTAAATTTATACGCTCTTAGTTTTATGAAGAAACATTTTAATTTAGATTACAAACCCATCGAATCATCTATTACATTAGGTGGCAGTACTATAAATTTGATGTTTGCGATAAATATTGGTTCTTGTCTGTTGCCGTTTCTAACATACTCCTCTTATCATTGACCAGTGATTTGTAAGTTGGGAATGCCTTAAAGGTTTGATTAACAATTTATGATGAATTGCAAATACATTTTTTGTGTGAATATTTTAGATCAGAAATTAAATTTTTTAAATTGTGTTGCACAAAGTTCTTTCTTATTCGCCATGTGGCTTCAAGACGTATTCTACGATTTAACTAGCGGCCGTGTTCCAACACAGCCCCGTAATTTTTTTTGATTCCGTATCATTATCTCGTGATAAGCCTGTGCGAATGTACCATTCCGCCATACCAATTCATTTTTCATATGTACCCAAATTTTCTGTATATAAAGGCTTTCGAGCCTCTTGTTGTATATCCTTGAAGAAGCCGGGAATAAATGGCGAAACTAGTCGATAATCTTGTTGTCCATCTTTTATACTGCAAAGCCACCACTCGCTTCGTCAGTAAGTACAGTATTATGATCCCACCTCTTTCTGATAAAAACCTATCAGAATCTTATTGACTCACTCCCACGCCGCGGTTATTCCGGATACTAGCTGGTGGTCATAATAATGTGACTCGACTCTGTAGTGCGATGTATCCAAATTATACACAAAAGACTACGCCATCTATCATCAAAATTCTGCTCCTGCCCAGCCTATGAGAAAGACGTTCAAAGCCCGGATTGTTCCTCAATGGATGATTTTGCTTTGGATTATCTAAAATACAAGCTTCGTTGTTGCAGACATGGAAAAGCCCTACTTGACGAGTGGATAAAAAATATTTATGGAACAGCGATTCTATGTCTTGTTATTCACAATTTCAATAAACTCTAAGAAACGAAGTAACAAATAATGAATATTGCTAACAATGATATAGAAAAGCGAAATTTTGAATGCTGCAAACTTGAAGTTTCTTGCGTTTGTTTGTGAATTTGCACGGTTTCCCGCAGACTGCGCTATCCTAATAACCTGTGAACGACTCGCTTTACAAAAAAGGAGCTGTAACCGAATTCTTACTCGAGAGGAAAGGAAAGGTGAATATTCACAAAAGCCTGTGTATTATACAGGGTCTGGACACATTATAATGACCACTTGCTAGTATCCGGAATACCCACCTATAGCGGCAAGCACAGCAGCTAGTCGACGTGGCAGAGAGTCATTAAGTCCTCGGAAGGTGGTTGCAGGTATCTGGGACCATTCGGCGATCAATGCATCCCGTAATTCCATCACGGTGCGTGGTGGAGGGTCCAGCTTCCGGACATGGCGATCGAGATGTTCAATGGGGTTGAGGTCCGGGGAGTTTCGTGGCCATGTGAGTAGCTTGAATTAATCCTCATGCTCCTCGAGCCAGTCGTGGACAAGTTTGGCAGTATGGCAGGGATCATTGTCCTGTTGAAAGGAGCCACCACCCTGAGGAAACACTTTCGACATGAAGGGATGTCCCTGGTCTGCGGCGATCGTCAGATAACGAATAGCATTCAGTGTACCCTTCAGCGGTATCAGTGGACTCAAACCATACCACGAAAACATCCCCCAAAAAGTCACACCTCCCCCACCAGCCTGTCGTCTGTCAACGATGGTGTCGGGATGCCTGTTCTCAGATGCTTCCCGGCAAATTCTCCATCGTCCGTCCACTCTGTTCACCAGAAACCGCGACTCGTCAGAGAAAGCAACCCTTTGCAACTCAGCCGAGGTCCAATGGCGATAGTCAATTGCGAATTGGAGGAGTTTTCGGCGATGCACAGGCGTCAACATGGGTGCTGTTACCATACGCCTACTCCGGAGCCCCAACCTCAAGAAGGGTCGTTGCACCGTCTTGGTGCTGACACACCTAGTGGCCCCACTGTTCATTTGCTGTGTCAGTCGCTCAACAGTGGCACGCCGATTGGTCTTGGCCAGGCATCGTAACCGACGTTCGCGTCTAGGATCGATGGCCCGTGGGGGCCCACAGTTATCTCTTCAGTTGCTCGAAACTGTCTGGTTCGTGCAGTCACGGTACACTTTCACAACGGCAGCCCTAGAGCAGTTCACAAAGGTGGCCGTTTCTGAAATGCCCGATAGCTAATGATCATCCCCTTTTGTAGATCTGGCAGGTCACTTGCTCTGTCCATGACGGCGACAATTGCTGTGTTAACGGATGCTACTATACGTCTGATGTTGTCAGCTTTTAATGATATGCAATGATTTTTATCTGCATACCATGGGACGTTCCAACATGTTCGAGGAGATGTGGTCATATTAATGTTCTCGACCCTGTATAAGCAGACTGCGAGATCGACACCAAACGCTAACAACAATGGAAGGCTAAAATTATCTGGAAACCTTAATATCATCAGTTTGTTTTGTTAGACAAGAGTTAAAGTATGTTTCTACTCTGTGACATGAAACAGAATAAAAAGGATACAGCAGGACAAGGCTCACTAAAAAATATGCTTTACGTAAATGCATAAATTAAAGAAACCTTTTTATCTCCATGGATTACGTGCTATTTTCATACAAATGAACATAGATAAGTAATACTGAAAACTAACAAACTGTCACTATGACTAGCTGAATATCATTTATACAGGGTGTTTTTGAATTGAGTACAAATTTTTGGGAGATGATAGAAGAGGTCCTTAGAAGTATTTTTTGTCATATGAACATTGGGTCCCCGTAGCTCCGTTTACTTACAATACTGCATTGAACAATCAAATGACACCGGGACGCAGTGTGCGTTGGTAGGCCTAGATATTTTATTTTTAACAATTAACACAAGCAATCTAGTGTATGACTTTTACAGTAATTGTTCGAAATGACCGCCATTTGCTTCGTAGCACAATTCGCAACGCCTTATGATGGATTGATGTACGCGTGGAAACAGTTGATTTGCACGGTCGCTGATGTCACCTGCTGCCGCGACAACACGAGCCGCCAATTCTTCGTCGGTATCTACGGGTTCGGAGTACACCATTGATTTTATGCTTCCCCATAAAAAAAATCCATCGGTGTGAGATCTAGCGATCTCGGTGGCCAAGCAACTGGTCCGCCACGACCAATCCAACGACCAGGATATGCCTCATTTAGGTAATCTCTAACTGCCCTTGTGTTATTACAGTTATTACAGTAGATTGCTTGTGTTAATTGTTAAAAATAAAATAATCTAGGCCTACCAACGCACACTGCGTCCCGGTTTCATTTGATTGTTCAATGCAGTATTGGAAGTAAACGGAGCTGCGGGGACCCCATGTTCATATGACAAAAAATACTTCTACGAACCTATTCTATCATCTCCCAAAAAGTCTGTACTCAATTCAAAAATACCCTGTATAAAATCGGCGACGGTAGACGTTGTCACAACAAAGAAAAAATCTAACAATGGGTTATCTAACAATGGGTTATTTTCCGATTATATAATCGGGTGGGTTCTCTTCTAGTCTATGGTAAAATCATTACCTTTAATCTCATAGGAATCAGCTTGCTTAATATTCAGAGGGGGAAGCAAAATTAAAGTATCACCCATTAAATTCTATTTAAAGAAAGAACCCAAAAACTTAAAAGTAAACGTGGCTCGTCAAAAGACTTATTTTGGTTTAAAAATTGCGATATTTATTTATAAAATACAAAAATTCTATACAATATCATTTAATTGAGGAATAGGCATGGCGATCTCAATTACAAAAGAAAATATATCTCGGAATAAAATAAAGAAATACTTAAATGTACGTTAAATACAGAAAAACACTGTAACGAGAAATATTAATCACTACATTGAGCGAATTGAGATTAAATATAAAAAAAAAAATTGAGACAGACCAATTCCTTATAAAGAATAAAGAAAAATCTCAAAATTCCCATTTAATGTCTAAAGAAAGACTGCGAAATAATAATTAATTATTAATGGGGAATAAGATTGAAAATGTGCAGCATGGCGTCCCTTATGCGCGTTATTGTTGAAATAGCATTAAAAGAAATTTCATTATTACCTTATGGGTAAACCCGCAAAACAATGCTACTCGGTAAAGAATCATGGCTGCCGCGAGAAAGTGAGAAATTCAAAAAGAAACTAAACATCGAACGGCAGGGTAGGAGTAATTTGCAGAGCATAGGAATGAAAATGATAAATGGAAGTTGAACGCCATGCTGCAGGCTAGGAAGGACGTGGAGGACCAGAAGGAGGACGACTGGTCAAGCCAGAAGCTGAAAGTGGTCTGTCTGAAATAAAAAAAAAAACAGTAACCACGGAAAGAACATCAACAATAGTGGGACACACATCCTCGTGATCACGAAAATTATTCGCGAGGGACAACTAGCTGCAGACAGTGATAATCACGTGGAGATTTTTTAAGTAACATTTATTAAAACAATATATACTCAACAATCACTGTCTGCAAAACAGTAAAAAAAAAACAAATAAAATTATATCTGTTTTTACATAAAAAATCTGAGTTTTCCCGAACACTTAAGCAAGAGCAACTCGAATTCTAAACGTTTCATGAATAATTTCTCAGCTGATCTACATCTACTATACAATTTTACATTCGACACGAATAACATTCATGAAACGAATTCATTGAATTACGTTCGTCATGGTGTCATTTGCTCCCTTTCCATTGAATCAATCATTTATCAAAACTCTTCGTCTACTCTTCGGCCATTTGATGCTCATCCATAATTCATCGAAAACATGCAACAATTTACTATACATTTTTTCTTCAGGTAAATTTCATAAATCTTTCTAGAAACTTGACACAAATAAAACTTTTACAACTGAAATTAATTTCGTGTAGCTTTTTTAAAGACGACTTGCTGATAAATCTTCATAATAAATTAATTGGATTTCCAATAATCAATACTTTCTAATTGAACGGATGAAACCAATTATTTGATTAAAAATAAATATTAATTAGCACCCTTAAATGTTGGCTCCATTAAAACTTTTAACATTTATAACATTAAAGAGCTTCCACATTTATAATCATTATAAAGGGGCTATTTTCACAATCTGAAAATTTCAATGTTTTTATTAATTATTATTGTACAGAATATAAAACTATTTGTTTCTGAGCACTTAACGAGATGCGCACGGTGGTGCCTTGCATTATCGTCCATGAAAAGAAAGTCGTTTCCAAATACTCCAGCTTTGAGTAATATTATAGGGTGCAGAATCACTCTCCATATTTAACAGTCAGCGATTTGTTTCTGATCACCAATGCCGAAGCCGGCGCACACCATGATTCCACCACCAGTGACGAAGTCCCTTTCTCGCACGAAACATAGATTCTCCTGTTTTCCTCGTTCACGCCGGATCAGGACATGGTGACTGTCAGACTGCAGACAGACCTGGACTCATCGGAGAAGAGGATTGTTGACCATTCATCACGGTCCAATGACGATGCTCATGATCTCATCTTCTGCGAGTTCTACGGTGTTCAATAGATAACAGAATTAATACCAATAATCGCGAGCACTGGTCCCAATCTCAAAAACATGACCAAAATATACACTAGATGATCGAAGGAGTTGGGACACCCCTGTGAACACCTACCGTAATTGTGGGACTGGACTGGGCCCGCTCATCAAGGTGGACGGAAACCTCAATGCTGATGGCTCAGGACCATTCTGGATAACGGGGCACTTCCAGCGCTGTGGGAACACTTCGGTGACGGGTCGTTCCTCTTCCAGCACGACAATGCGCCTTGCCACAAAGCAAGATCCATATCTGACTGGTTTGACGAGATGCGGGTTGAAGAACTGGATTGGCCCGCCCAGAGTCCTGATCTCAACCCCATCGAACATCTTTGGGATGAATTGGAACGACGTGTGAGATCCAGGATGGTTCATTCTACATCTGTCCAGGAACTGACCACGACACTCCTCGAGGAATGGAGGTCAATACCTGTAGACACTCACCGTAAACTCGTGGACAGTATACCATGTAGAGTACAGACAGTGATAGCAGCTCGGGGTGGTCCTACACACTACTGATTGAAGCTTTTTGTGGCTTTACGGTAGAGCAACAGGTGTCCCAACTCCTTTGATCATGTTGTGTAAGGAGCGCTCAAAAAGAAACGAGCTGTAGTCTAGAATGTGCTAACCGGTGACAGAATGGTGATATCGTTGCATGTGTGACAAAGAGTGGTTCCGACAAGAGCGCGGAAGTTCACAACCCCCCGCTAGAGGGTGACAGTGGAAGTCACATGACTATACAAAGGAAGCAGAAGCAAGCGTCAATCGTCCAACGGTCATTCGCCTTGCATAAACAGTGAATAAGTGGAATGGAGGCGTCAAAAGAAGAGCAAAGAGATGTTATTCGTTTTCTGACAGCGGAAGGAGTAGGGGGAACGGATATTCATCAGTGAACACTGCATGTCCCTTGCAAGGGTCAAGTGGGAAGTTCTCGGTCACCCTCCATACAGTCCAGACCTCTCTCCCTGCGATTACGCCATTTTGGTCCCCTAAAAAAAAGGCTCTAAGGGGGCAAACGATTCACCTCGGACGACGACATCAAGCAGTACGTGCGGAACTGGTTCACAACGCAGCCCCGGGAATTTTAAGAGAGCCATTCACAGCCTTGTGTCGCAGCGGGACAAGTGCCTCAACAGCCTGGGCCAATACTTCTGACTTACAGGTACTGGTTTCTGTTCCTAGACCTCCGGCTCGTTTCTTTTTGAACGCTCCTTATATGAAGGCTTTTACTAATTTTGATGAAAATCCGTACATGGAGTTTTTCGAGGTCGCTGGTTAGGAATTAGAAAAAAAGTTTTTCCAAAAAACAAAATGGCGTATTCAAAATGGCCGATCTTTTCCGTACAGTGTAACCTTGTTCGCCTTCCATTCAATACAAAGGAAGTGACAACTTGTACCGCAATCTACCTACAATTCAGCTACCCAAAACTAACCAACTATCGAAACAAGCAACATGGCGGATTCGCGTTGCATAGTGGAGAAATTTATCTTAGCAGCTAAAACGGGTAAGAATGAATATTATGAATGGCGCTGATGAGCTGCAATTCAAGAAAAGATACATTTCCTTCAAATTTATTGCTATACGCGTAGAACTCCCTCCCCCTCAAACATTATTATTATTATTATTATCATCATTATTATTATTATTATTAAAAATTTGTTGCATCCCCAGGAAGGGATATGTTAAGCTAAAAGAAGCATATACCATTTATAATGCTTGCAAGAGCAATTCGTAGTTGGAAAGTGAGTTCCACACCGATATCACGTTATAAGGAAAAAAACGATTCAAGGAATGGAGATAACGGGGGGAATCATGAGCTTATATCGTTGAGTATCACGAGTTTTATTAGAGTCAAGTAACCAGGCTCTCACAAAGTGCATCGGATGATCAACAATAATTATGTTTGATATAGCTCTTTTAGTCCAGCATATACGTACAATAATCTTGCTAAGATTAGGAATCCCATATGTTCCACAAACTTCTGAAATGGATGAATATTTGGGATCCGTAAGACGTTATTAAAACATCATTACAGTAGATTGCTTGTGTTAATTGTTAAAAATAAAACTAGGGCGGACTGCGACTCGCGAATCGCTTTCTTGACCAATAATTTAGAGCGAACCGTTATTGATTGTTAAGAAAATGACTAACTAAATTCTTTAAATTGATATTAATTTTTATTGTTGAAACAATTTCATTTTAAACTGCGTAATTTGGCAAGTTCTTCACGCCTAACCTTCCACGATGCATGGTTGTTGATATTAATCAACCGCGGCTTTGCAAATGCCGGTTCGATCAATAAACCGTTGATGGTCTTCACTCGTGAAAATGCCACGTACGACAAGCCAAGTCCAAATTCTGAATCACCAATGTCTATGACTGCTTTATCAACAGTGATTCCTTGTGCTTTGTGTCTGGTGATGCGGAAATTGCTTACGCGTACAAGATACTCCTCCTTTTTTGAAGCCAACGGCGATCGGTAAAATGGGAACTGCTTCATTGGTTAATGTTGGTCCAGTATAGGTTGCGAATTTGACGAGAATGCACATCGGCAGTTCATTCAAGTGGTTGCGAGTTTCAGTTGGCGAGTAGACAATGTCGACAACCACACCAAAAAGATATTGTGATTACGCTGTGAACTTCGAAATTTGGCCTTAAAAATCGAATGTGCAGAGCAAAATTTGCGAAGGGCTTCGCCGTATTTTGTATGTCAAAAATTCTATTTGCACGCGCAATGTTTGTTTACGTTTTTCTCAATGCATTCCTATGGGAACAATTGAAGGGTGATTATTCCTCGATGGTAGGTCGGATTTGAAAAAATTTTTTTTTCTTGACCATCACCATGGTCATGCGCATGCACGTGCAAATTTTCATTGTTGTGACTATTACGTGTCAAAAGTTTTATGCGGTCATCGAATTACACTTGTCGACTGTTAACAGAGCTTCGCTCTAAAAAAACAGGTGATAAAAGTTCTAAGAACTCGATAAAATGGTCTCAAAAATCGATGGTGCAGAAAAAAATTTGCGAAGGGCTTCGCCATATTTTCTATGTTGAAAAATCTATTAGCGCGTGCAATTGTTTGTTTACATTTTTTTCAATGCATTTCAATGGGAACAGCTAAATGGTGATTATTCCTCGATGGCTGAACCGATTTTTAAAATTTTTATTTAGTGACCATCAGGATGGTCATGTCCAGATGTGTGCAAAATTTCATTTGTCTATGTTCTCTGGTTCAAAGGTTTTATGCGCACAAAGAATTTTGATTTTCGCCTGATAACAGAGCTTCGCTCTAATAATCTAGGCCTACCAACGCACACTGCGTTCCGGTGTCATTTGATTGTTCAATGCAGTATTGTAAGTAAACGGAGCTGCGGGGACCCCATGTTCATATGATAAAAAATACTTCTAAGGACCTCTTCTATCATCTCCCAAAAAATCTGTACTCAATTCAAAAACACCCTGTATTTTCTCTAAAGTGTTTTAAATTTGAGGTTAATTCATGTTACCATGTATGATGCTATAACACGAAAATGTGCTCCTTTTATCCGCTTTGGCGGTAAAATCATTCTTATTCTATCTCCCATAGATTTCATGTTTTTCAGTGAAACACTTCTAAATTATTCAGAGTTTGAGGCCTGATATATTTTCTTGTGGCCTAAAAATATGTATACTTTAAAGGCAAACTCCACGGAAAAATTCGACTTCATTTTTTTTGTATCATAACATTAATCCAGGTTAATACAGTATATATCATTCAAAATTTTTCGATTTATCCTAATATTTTATTAAGAAAAATGCCTCGGAAAATTGAAAATTGGCGTGGGATCTTCCATTCCTTCTCCCGAGAACACGGCGGGACGCGACGCGACGCGATAACCTGCCGCGAGAACCTCGGAGAATTTCGTCGCCGAGATTCTAGTTTCGCTTCGAACGATTCTACATATAAGATTTTGCTAACCTGTTTTATGTCAGAATGCCTTCAATGTGTTCTCTGTTTGGATGTGTAAAATAGACTGTTGGATAGAAATTTCA
>JAHWFO010111734.1:0-21418 GCA_023313115.1 Rhysida immarginata | reverse complement strand
GCATAGATACAGAGATGTCCAAAATTTCCAAGGAATCTTTTCAGCCACAGCATACAAAGTAACACAGCAATGATAGAAATCGCAAATTTATGAAGCATTTTCCTGGAGGCTAAACCATGGATTAGAAGTCTCTAGCTCCTCGCCTTTACAACTGGCAAAATTGAACAGTTGAAAAGGGATTTAGGAAATCTTATGTAAATCTCTTACTGTATATAATTTTTATAATGTCATCGTATAAAAGGTACTTTATTGAAGGTACATCGTAGACCTGTACTACAAAGAGTTAACAATAAAACCCATCTGCAATCAAACTGTAAGCAAACTTTAGATATTAAATCAAAATAAAATAGTAAGAATCAAAATTACACAACCTTTGATACCAATTTCTTTCTGGTTGTGGATTTCCAATAGCTCTGCAGGGAAGTTCAACATCTCTTTTCCACTTACTCTTTATTATTTCATCAAAAGAAGCAATTTTGGCTGGAACTGTATACAAATAGAGAATCATATGAATCAAATTTTTATATACGTAAAACGCTAGAAGCAAATCATCCAAAACATTATGACCATTTTTCAACTATGCAATAATCCAAGGATTTGATTACTTTTTATCGAATTTGGTTCAAAAATGGTGAAAAAATATACTATTGGCAAAGTATGGGTCGACTATGATTTTTCAATGAAAAGGTCAGTGCAGCTATTTTATCTTGTGTGATGCAATAGCAGGGGTAGGCACAAATCTGACATAATTTTAATTTTGATGAAGGTGTTAATGTATGAGAACACACAGCACATCAACATCTCTAAAAATAGACCAATGCGGAATAGAAGAAGTTCACAAGGTCCAACGAATTAGGATTCCAGCCTAAATATCCAGCCTATGCGTGGATGGAATCAGGCAGATGGGTCGGCCTCGGTGGCTCAGCGGTTGCGTGATCGCCTCTGATGCCCGAGTACGCGGGTTCGATCCCGGCCGAGGACGACGAGTTTTTTTCAGGGGGAAATCCTGAGATCACGCACTTCCTTCGGAAGGGAAGTAAAGCCGTTGGTCCCGTGTAGTCGTTTGCCGACTGCACGTTAAAGAACCCTTGCGAGGCAAAATTTGCGGCCCCTATAACGCCGTCCTGAAATGACCATGGCAGTTGAAAAGGACGTTAATACCAAACAAACCAACCAACCAATCAGGCAGATGGAGGGGAGCGTGAGGCTCTGGGAAATGTTTTTCCGTACTTGCAATCAAGTACATCCTTTTTCGGTGAGTATTACCAGATGGAATACCTTCTATAAGCAAGACATTGCTAAAACTGAAAGAATTTCAATTATTATCAAGAATTTTTTAAACATGAATCCAAAAAAGGCAACCCTGATCACAGTTATATGACACCTATCCAGATCTTGGAATCCATATTTAGATGGGCAAAGGTTATTTTGAAGGTGACCGAAGGTTCAACATCAGATTAAGTAGGTGATCATAATGTTTTGGCTAATTATATGTATAATAATATGTAATAGATCATAGAGTTTGTGTGATTTACCTTCACCACCTGTTGGTTGTTGCCGAACAACATGAGAAATAGGCCCTTCTCCGATGGTTGACAATGCAGTAACCCAAAATTCATAGCGTGTACTGCTTTGTAAACCTTTCACTTCGAATGTCTTTGTTGAGCTCTCTAAGGTTTGTACATTGACCCCTTCCAAAATCTTTTTTGAATAATCTTTATGCTGAAATATAACAAAAAGTAATTTCTAAAATCTTCTTCTTCCATTCTCTTAGTTAGAAATAATTTTAAATATAAATTGCATCCTTTGAGATAAATCTGATGCCAAGAAAATTTCATGTTATAAAAGTTAGTTGGCAAATCAAGGATCTGGTTAAATGGTCATGTTTACACTGTACTACCATTAATATTCGGACATCCCTCGATAGATTGCTTGAACCACAAAGTCTGTTATGAAGACGAAGAGTCTAAGCGCGGAAGGCAATCCCTGGCATACAAGATGAACTTGTATTCAGCTTAATTAATCGGACTTCAATGTGCAATAATATTTGACAGCCACAAGAGCAAGAGCTCTCTTAACAAAATAAGAAGGAACTATGTTCTGGACCTGCCTCTAACAGCAATGGCAAGGCTCAGACATTGAGAATGAAGTCATGTCTTCGAGGTACGTATCTTGGAAGTTTTTCTGTGCTTAGAAACATTTCCTCTTTTATACAACTTTATTCTTAAGTCAACTGTTCACGACAACTTGGATAAATTGAAGAGGAAACGTATTCGATCTGCTAAATCCATCAAATTTGACATAAAAGTACACTTTGCTTTTTTCTATGGTATAAACCGCATAAATCTCTTCACTACTGTCTAACCATGCTGCAGCAAAGACAGAATAAACGAAAAGCAAATCTCACGACCATAGGGTCCTTAAGAAGGAAAACCTTACATGCTGTACTGCTGGGATCGTAACGAAGGGGTATAAGAACCTGGAATGGCCAATCCCTAATCTGATGCGAATTCAATCGAGCATTATTGGGATGCCGCCCGTATTATATGAAGACCGCTCATAAAAGAAAACAAAGCTGGTGGCTGCATTAAAGAATTAATGGAGAAACGTATTTACGAGGCTTATCTAAAAAGTATCCAACCTTTGATCGAGAAAACAATGCTGCTTACCTGATAGAGCTGGGACCCTGATCCCCTTCTGCCTCAAAACACTGAGCCTAGCGACCCTTCCAGTGGCGTATTTATCTTCGGATAGAACCACAATTCGTAAGGAGCCATATCTGGTGAGCAGAGAGCTTGTCGGACAACCCAAATTCAATGTTTTGCCTTAGAAAGCTGGATGAGTACTACGAAAGAGTCGGAGCATTGTCGTAACGCAACTGACATGTTTTCGACTTTTAAAGATCTGGTCGTTTGCGCTGTACTGTAACGCCAAGACTCCTTTGTAATTGTTTGCCCTTCCAGTGTGTATACAAGATGTACCATGCCATGCAACACCATGATTCTGCTTCGCACCTATTGAACTCTCTTCAGCCTTGGTGATGAGGAATCCTTCCTTCGTAATGACTGTGCTTGTTTCTAGGTCGTAGCCATACACCTATGATATCTCTAGTTATCACGCTGTTCAGAAAGTAAGGACCAGCGTTAGCAGTGGACAATTTGTCCTACCTGACTTAACACAGCGTTATTTCTGTTCCCAGGCATCTCCAAGTCATTCTGTAAAATTGCATGTGCAGAATCCTTACTGATCTCAACTATGTAAGAAATTTGCCGTACTTTCAAACAACGTTCTTCCGTTATCATATTACGCACCTTCTCAATGACAGGTGCACTGAGCTGATTGTGGCCTTCCAGGAGGCAAGTTGCTCCCCAGAGATGTGTGGCCATTTTTGAACTAGTTGAATCACTTCAGTATTTGGGTATCCCCCATGTCATCATCTCCAAACACCTGACGAATCTTAGGAATCACCGAGATGCAGTATCTCTGCACTATGCGTTCCGTCATGTTGGGCAAACACTGGACTGTGGAAAGTGGCGCTGCCGTAGCGACATTAATTTACGCGGCAAAATACAAAATCGGATACCTTTCAGACAGGTCGCGTATAAAACTCTAAAGTTGACTATGCTTTAAGATCTATTAAAAGTCTTCATCCGATTTTAAAAAAAGGAACATGGGTCAAGTTGCAAATGCTCAAAATATACCCCCGGGAGATCTCTAGCGGCAGCGAAACAAAACTTGACGATTCCCTCTTTTCAATAAAATGCATTTTGAAATCGGATGAAAACTTTTGATACATATTGTACAAATCAAAGATTGTACACAAGATATATCATAAACGGTGCCCAAATATTAATGATAGGTTAGTATAACGTGTGGAAACGCATTTAATAAACAGATAAGCTAAACTTCGTAATAATAATACTGAGTAACTGTTAGTAATCTTAGTAAAAGTGATTAAGCAACATCTGAGTACTTTTAAGGTTGTGCTTGAGTTTGTTAAGTGCTCTTAAGGTACGTTATTGCTGACATATAGAAGGTTATTTGAAAAAACAAGAACGAACAAAAGGTTATGATGTTCATAAGCAATTACATAGAGAGAAAGATCAAAGTGCAGCTTGATTACAAAGAACCTCTTCCTTATCTCCGACTGTTGTGTAATAAACATTGTACTTGGTGACAGCGCCATTGGAATCGGCAGGCGGCATCCACGAGACAAGGACTGACGACTCGGATACCGGAAGAGCTTTTATTGCCGCTGGAGCTCCAGGAACTGAAATTAACACAGAATAGACCTCACAAACACGATCGGAAGAGTGATTCTATATAATTTATTACCACACTTACCATCCTCGTAAGTCTTACAGAAGATTGGATTACTCTTGACGCCTTCGCCTAATTTGGTAAAAGCAGAAACCTGGATGCTGTAATTGGCGTTGACTTCTAAACCAGTCAACATAATTTTTGGTGCAGACGTAGTGTTATGTCTCATTCCTATTTCTAAAGGGATGAAAAGAAATTATGTAACTGTAAGGCATATAGATCAATCCACTCAACAATAGACTTTTAAACTCAGAAATAATAAAAATTACTTGTCCATTCCTTAAGTGACCGATAGGATATCTTATACCCCAATAAGATTCCATTGACAGACTCATCCGGAGGTGGGCTCCATACAACATAAATCGCATGTGAAGAAAGCGCAGAACATCTCACATCGCTTGGTGGACTATCCGGAACTAGTAATCACCAATTAAGAACAATCTTAGTAAACATGGGAAAACAGAACAGTGGCCTAACTTCATCTAATAATCTTTACCATCTTCTGAAGTCATGACGACAATCTTTTCCGAATATGGGCTCCGTCCTCCACTGTTATACGCCTGAACGACTATTTCGTATTTGGTGTACATCTGTAGGTTTGTAAGTTGATATATCAAATCTTCGATATAATCTTCGGGAACTTCCATTGTGTAGAATGTGTAATCTTCATCAGAATCGAAGTTCCTATAACCAATGTGGTAGCCTCGTATAACACCATTCCAAGTGCTCTTTTTGGGTGGCTGTTGAGTAGTGAAATACATTAACTTCTCCGTATCAATGATAACGATTACGAATTACTAATTATTATTTACCTTCCAGGAGATTCTTAAAGTATGAGTGTTAACCGTTTCTGCTTCAACTTGTTCTGGAGCGCCTGATGGAGCTGTGGGAATTAGAGCACACATTAGAACAAAATTTACTTTCATGAATTTAACATATATAATGTTATACTGTTGAGCTAAAGTGGCTGTTGTATTTCACCTTCTTCGTTTATGGCTGAAGAAACTATGTTGCTGAACTGTCCGACACCAATTTCATTTTCTGCTGCTATTCGAAATTCATAATGAGTTGCTGGACTTAAATCCTTGATGATAGTGTTTGTAGAAGCTCCGTGAACAGTAATCGTAGACGATCTTGAAGTCCAGGAATCTATGCGAAGTTAATTCAATAAGGATTTCCTACCATAAATCTTTAGATTGTCTTTAAATGACATTTTACCTTGTTTCTTTTTCATCTGAATAGAATATTTTACAATTTGCCCATGTCCATCAAACGGTTTAGTCCAGGATAGTTCCACGGACCGATTCTCAAGATTACGTAATGATGTTATTTCTGGTGGCGATGGCAATTCTGAAAAATTGTTTTCAATTTCAATATTACACTTTGACTAATCATGTCAAAAATAATTACAAAACTTCAATGGTTAACCACCTTGGATGACGAGATTGATTTCAAAGGAAGCATTTCCTAAGAAATTCCATGCAACACATTGGTAAATACCATGATCCTCTCTTATGGTCTTCTGAATGATTAGTTGCTGTTTTTTGTCATCAGAAGAGCTGTTTTCACTAGCTAACCTAAAACTAATTTTTAAAAATTTTATTCGAAATATATATTTTATTAGCTGATTATAATCATATGAGCACACCACATAAAAAATAGAGTCCTCCAACGAGATTTGCACTGACTCAAACGTGACGATCAGTTCTTGTTATTCACTGGAAAATGAAGGAGTAGACTTTACGGATATCGCGTTTGAGTGAGCCAACGGACACACTCTAAAGAAAATAGCTGAGTTTATTTATTTATTTATTTATTTATTTATTTAATATTGAGATAGATTACAGGTTGGTTTCAAGATGGCCACCCAGGGCCAGTATGACAGAACCGACAAAGTAGGTCCCTGGATGGATACAGGAAAACGTGATTTTAACGATTGATGAACTTATACATGATGAAATAAGAGAGGCCTTACAAGGGAGGGGTAAGGTGGAGGAATTTTTTAATCGGGATTTGAAAGTGTAAACATTTGTAGAAGATCAGCCTCGGTGGCCCAGTGGTTGCGTGATCGCCGCTGATGCACGAGGACGCGGGTTCGATCCCGGCCGAGGACGACGAGGATTTTTCAGAGGGAAATCCTGAGATCACGCACTTACTTCGGAAGGGAAGTAAAGCTGTTGGTCCCGTGTAGTCGTTTTCCGGCTCCACGTTAAGAACCCTTGCGAGGCAAAATTTGCGGCCCCTATAACGCCGTCCTGATATGACCATAGTAGTTGAAAGGGACATTATTACCAATCAAAAACATACCAAACCATTTGTAGAAGAGCGGAGAACTGAGGGTAAGGATGACCAGAGTCTGTTGCCAGCAATTGATATTCTTTTGTGTTGATAGGTTCGTTTAATAAGAGGGGTTGGGAAGGGGTTTCTGTGGCGGGTGTTCTAAGGGAAGTGTTGGTAAATGTAAATAAGGAGATGTTTATGTTATTATTGAGTGCTTTGTAAATGAAGGTAGCAAGGTTAATATGGTGAATGGTAGAGTTGATATATTGGGATTATGCCTATTGAGTTGGACATAATATCAACCAACCACTTTGCAAGTAAGCAAAAACTGGACCAAAACGTAAGTGACCATCCATATCAACCGAATTCAGAACGTACACCCTATTCCAAAAGCGTTTTCACTTACGTGAATGATGTTCGGCGTTTTTGCAATACATTAAATCAGTGAAATTAGTCGGTTCAGGTAAGAAGTCGAGTCCGACGTGATTCGAACTCGATTTCTTGCCTGAATCGATTAATTTCACTGGTTTAATGTATTGCAAGGACGCTGCACATCATTCATCTAAATGGAAACGCTTTTGGAATAAGGTGTACGTCAAGAAAGGAACTGCATGCCATGAACATCCTGGGCTAAGTCTCTGCAAAAGGCCCTTGTTCACGCGCACGTAACAGCACTGTATCAATGGACGGAATTCACAAGCACTAAAACGTCAGCTGTGCTCTAATGAGACGATTTCTGTGATAAAGACAGATCAAAAGAAACTCTTCATAAATACTAAGAAGTTTAAAGAAGGGACCCGAAAAGTTTTGGGAATTTTTTTTACCTACAATGATTTTTGAAACTATGCTCTTAAATTAGCACAGCTATATTTGAAATCTAGAGGATAAAGCATTGCCTTTTGTTCAGCACCTCAAAGAGAACACATTATGGATACCCCAATGTTCCAGGATGACAATTACCTAATGCACACGGTAAAACCGTCTGTGATTGGCACGACGAACATTCAAAACAAATGGTTAACAAAATGCGCAACATTTTAATCAAAAATCTATAGAACTGTTTGGAACAAAGAGAATAACGTCGACACTGATCTGATTAATCTCACCGCACTTCATGAGCAACTGATAACCAAGTACACTGTAGCTTCATAATCATATAAAGCAATATTAAAACTATATTAGAGTTCTAACTTTTTTATCTGGTGTGCTAATAATATTTATTACTCTACCGGTTTCCGTTTAGCATCTCCATCTTTTTTCCGTTTTTCTTCCAAGAAAATCTTATAGGAGGTTCTCCAAAGGCTTCGCAATCTAAATGTGCAGAAGATCCAAGTTTGACACGCAAAGCTTCACTTGGCTTTTTGAAATATACTGGAGCTATGAGAAGATATATTTGATTAAAACAGCATAAAATTTATCGAAGAAAACGTGTAAATATGTAGAATATTATTCACCCTGAACTTGAAGTTGCACAGATTTGCTACGGTCAATGCCAACTCCGTTGGACGCATAGCAAAAATAAAGACCTTTATCCTCTTCAGTAACATTGGCAAAATACAAAGAACCATTTTCAAATATCCGAATATTGTTGGACGTTCTCAAAAGCACTTTTTCATCACTAAATCTCTGACCTAATAAAATAAAATTACTTTCCACCCCACAAAAATCTCAATCTCAAAAAAAAATCTTAATTAAATTTTCGGTTTTACCTTTTGCTTTTTTCCATGTGATACTTGGTTTTGGAAAACCTTCCGCCTGACAGTGAATGAATAATGAAATTCCTTGAGTTGAATTAACCGTATCATTAGGAGATAAAACCCACTGAGGAGGAACTGGAAAGAAAAGACGATTTCCTTAATAACAGGAAATATAAATGTTAGGATTTGTTTAATGTTAAGAAAGTTTAAATGTTAAGAAAATTATTTATTTTCCATAAAATTATAATTAAAAAGCCAAATTTTGGAACACGTAAAATGTTTAAAATGCACATCCGAAATGCATTTCATAAGTTCCGGTGTACAAATCTTGGGTAAGTTCTCTTAAAATCTTGAATTTATGAACTTGTCAAAAATTCCTTGAAAATCAATATCTATACACAATATAATAAAGTAACTAAGCTTAAATACGAGGGGCGTTCAAATTTGACCTGGCCTTTATTTTTTGTAAATTTCATTCTTGTAAAAATCTAAACTTTCATTGTTGGGATGGCAACTACCGCCTGTCATACAAATGCAGCACCACTCATCCGGTTGCCATGACAACAGAATGCTTGTTTAACAAAATGGCAGACAGCGATGTGTCGACCAACGTGGAACAACGAATATTCATCAAGTTTCTCCACAACGAAGGTGTGAAAGCATCTGAAATTCATCAGAGACTTCAAAGACAGTTCACCGAGTCATGTTTGTCTCGATCACCCGTCTTTGCTTGGTGTCAAAAGTTTGAAGGAGGGCGAGAATCCACCGGCAATGAACATCATAAGGCAAGGCCAGCAACTGCTGTCAATGATAGCATCAACGCACGAACAAATGAGCTGAGAAAGGACAACAGGCGGATTCATGTCCGAGAATTGGCTTCAATACTGAAAATCAGCACTGGCAGTGTGGAGACCATCATCCACGATAAGCTGAATTTCAACAAGATCTGTGCCCTAAGCAACTCTCCGAGACCACAAAACCACCCGGGTGGAAATCTGTTCCATGCTGCAGCAGCGATATGACAGGAAAGGTGACAGCTTCCTAAGGCGTGTTGTGACCACCGAAGAGACATGGATTCCTCATCATACTCCTGAAAGCAAGCGTGCCTTCATGGAGTGGCGACACATTGACTCACCACGACCCAAGGAATTCAAGATGACACCGTCGACAACGAAAGTGATGGTGACTGTATTCTGGGACATTAAGGGTATCATTCATGTCGATTTTCTGGAAGAACGTCGAACCATAATTGCACATTACTACTGTGACATATTGAAGACGTCCCTGAAGCCAGCAGTAAGTAAAAGGCGACCAGGACTCCTTACCAGTGGTGTTTGTTTTCTGCAAGACAATGCCATTCCACACACAGCCAAACTAACTATGGACACACTGACGGAACACAAATGGGACATCTTACTACATCCTCCATTCAGCACGGATCTCTCCCCTTGCGACTATCACATTTTTAGACCATTGAAAGAGTTCTTGGAAGGGCAGAGGTTCGGCCCCAATGAGGAAGTGAAAAAGGCTGTCCTGACGTGGTTTTGATATCAGCCTGAAGATTTCTACAGAACCGGTATCCAGATGCTCCCAGAATGCTGGAAAAAATGTGTAGAGAAGCAAGGAGAGTTCTTTGAAAAAAAACAAACTGTGTGTGTGTTTTTTGTAGTTTCCTTATTTTATAAAAAATAAAGTCCAGGTCAAATTTGAACGCCCCTCGTATTTGATTATGAAATTAGTCTTCAAAGACATGTCTAGAAATCACATTAGGCGAACACTGGCTATGTTGCTTTTCATGATTATACGGTAAAGAACAAATTATAATAAAAATTCAAAGAAGACAAATTCTGGATTAATTATAGGTATCCTTAGTCTTATGATGAGCAGCATAGAAGGAAGTTCAGGTTTAACCTTCTCTCGCCTAATTTAAAGAAACTTTGAAGAAACATGATTTTGTAAAGATTTTCTTTTCTTTTAAACTATATTTTGTAAAGATAAAAGTAAAAACCCATTATGACTTTCCCCATGATTCCGAGTGGTAATCTAAATAAGAAATAGAATAACATTCTACACATGTACTTGCCATTCAATATCTTATACAAATTTCAAGTGTTGATAGATTGAGTTAAAATAAAACAGACTCAGTTTTTTATTATCATAAACAAGCTCTCTAGGGATAAAGTCGGATGATTAAATGAAAATTTAATTGAGGAGCCTTTATTCTTCCAATAAATGCCTATTGTACTGAACCGTGAAAAAGTACAATAAAAGAATCAAAATTTGAAAATCAAATTACCATAGACAGTTAAAGTAGCTGTGTGAACAGCGGTTCCAGCGTGGTTCTTGGCAACGCAAGAATATTTTCCATTGTGAATAAGAGTTACAGGATCTATAGAGAGAACGCTGGAATATTCGTCGAAATCTCGAATTGTAATATTTAAAGCAGAAGGTAAAGGAAGATTATCTTTCAACCAGGTAATCGTTAATGGTAAATCCCCTCGGCTAACAACGCACGACACTCGGACTAGCATCCCCGCAAGCAAATGTTCGTCTTGGAAATTAAATGGAACAATTTTTGGAGGCACTGAAAAGTAATCCAGAAAACATTTTACATTAATATCGTATAAGGAATAAGGTGTATAAAGCGTAATTACCATGCACAACAAGCTCTGCCGTGTAGGTTGCTTTTGCAGCTGCATTGCTTGCCACACACGTGTAATTGCCAGTATATTTTGGAGCCACCCTTTCTATGGTTAGAATGTTTGAAAATTCGTCAATTGTTCTAGATTTAATTCCTGGATCAGTTATCAAGTGACCGTCTTTAAGCCAGTGGATTTCGATGGGAAGATCTCCTTGATAGACGAGGCATGTCACCCGGGCGAAAGAGCCCTCAATTCGACTATCTTCTTGAAACCAGAACGGCGTTATTTTCGGTGCAACTGTAAAAGAATTCTAAGCATTTCAACGGAACTTTATGATAAGAAATTAATCGAAATCTATGATATTTCCTATACATATGGGGAAAAGTTAATTAATTTCTGCGAAAATTTCACCATCTATAACGCAGAGAAAAAGAAGACTTTCCAATTAATTTCAAAGCGAAGAGTTCCCAAAATATTTCCAATTACCTACAATTTTGGTAAGAATTATTCAATAAGCACAAACGACATTCGTACCCATTATAATGAATGAAAAAATTATAATGTTTTAAATAAAAAAGGCATTTTATGAACTTTTAGTTATTATGCCAACGTATCTTTCCGAAGAGCTGTCTGTCTAATGATATAGTGTAGATGAGTTTATGTAAAAGAAGTTGCCTTTAAATTTACGAGGCAAGGAATTGGACAAAACAATGGAAACATTCCGTTGTACTCGTATCTGACATCAATGACGTTGTATACCCTTAAAAAATAAATGCTCAAGTTTTCGCCTCTACAACTCTGTTCACCTGACAGCAGAATAAGCCTTGTGGACGCCGAAATGTTGTGGTGATTGCGCATTATATCCGAGCTTACCAGTTTTCAGATAAGGCATTGTCGGTGTCCGTAGAGCCGGTATATCGGTAACACAAGCCTCCATTTACATAGGTCTACAGATAGCTACAATGGTGTATCATCTTCTACTAAATACTTTACTGAACGGAAGAGTAAGCTGAATGAAAATACTGTTGGACATTAGTGATATTTAAGAAAAAGGAAACTGCTACGAAATTGAATGCAGAACTGAATCTGCATCTTCCGTATCCAGTATGCATCAAAATAGTGCGGAGAGAGTTTCATAAACATAATAACCATGACCGAGCATAATTGCCAAGCCATTCTTAATCATGGAGAAAGTTGTGTACAGTGACAACAAATCCTGGACCGCTGATGAATGGGATATGACACGGCTGGTGAATCGTGCAGGTCCAATACTCTTCCGAGATGGTGCTTGTCCACATGTTTTTGTTGCAATTCTGCAAAAAAATTAATGCTTTAGGATACGAGCATAAGGTGCGTACACGACTAGTGACAAAAATTTCTTATCAAATTACGAGGGGCGTTCATATTTGACCTGGGCTTTATTTTTTATAAAATCAAGAAACTACAAAAAAACACACACCAGATATTTCTCAAAGAACTCGCCTTGCTAAACATTTTTCCAGAGTTCTGGGAGCATCTGGATACGGTTCTGTAGATCTTCAGGCTGATGTCGAAACCAAGTCAGGGCAGCTTTTTTTCACTACCTCATTGGAGTCGAACCTCTGCCCTCCCAACAACTCTTTCAATGGTCCAAAAATGTGATAGTCGCAAGGGCAGAGATCCGAGCTGTAAGGAGGATGTGGTAAGATGTCCCATTTGAGTTCCGTCAGTGTGCCCATAGTCAGTTTGGCTGTGTGTGGAATGGCATTGTCTTGCAGAAAACAAACACCACTGATAAGGAGTTCTGGTCGCTTTTTCCTTAGTGCCGGCTTCAGGGACGTCTTCAAAATGTCACTGTAGTAGGGTGCATTTATGGTTCGACGTTTTTTCATAAATGTCCCAGAATACAGTCTCCATCACTTTCGTTGCCGACGGTGTCATCTTGAATTTCTTGGGTCGTGGAGAGTCAGTGTATCGCCACCCCATGCTCGCACGCTTGTTTTCAGGAGTAGGGTGATGAATCCATGTATCGTCGGTGTTTTCAGCACGCCTTAGGAAGCTGTCGCCTTTCCTGTCATATCGCTGCAGCAGCATGGAACAGATTTTCAACCGGGTGGTTTTGTCATCCTTGGAGAGTTGTTTAGGGACCCATTTGGCACTGATCTTGTTGAATTTCAGCTTATCGTGGATGATGGTCTCCACACTGCCAGTGCTGATGTTCAGTATTGAAGCCAATTCTCGGACATGAATCCGCCTCTTGTCCCTGATCAGTTCGTGCGATGTTGCCATCACTGACAGCAGTTGCTGGCCTTGCCTTATGAGGTTCGCTGCCGGTGGATTCCCGCCCTCCTTCAAACTTTTGCAAGCAAAAGACGGATGATCGAGACAAACATGACTCGGTGAACTGTTTTTGAAGTGTCTGGTGAATTTCAGATGCTTTCACACCTTCGTTGTGGAGAAACTTGATGAATATTCGTTGTTCCACTTTGGTAAACACATCGCTGTCTGCCATTTTGTTAAACAAGCATTCTGTTGTCATGGCAACCGGATGAGTGGTGCTGCATTTGTATGACAGGCGGTAGTTTCCATCCCAACAATGAAAGTTTAGATTTTTACAAGAATGAAATTTACAAAAAATAAAGTCCAGTTCAAATTTGAACGCCCGTCGTAGATACAATCTAGATACTACTATGTGCATTAAACATCTGACTGAACGCAATATCATTCTCCCAAAGATGGCCAAACCCCAACTAATGCCGTCCGTCATTAGTGGGGTGATGAGGCGGCGATCCTATAACTCCTGTTGCTTTCTCATTTACAGAATCCTCTTTCAACAGTTTTACTGTACCATCCTCGTGGTCCGACAAGTCGTCCTTCACACTGCTCCCCATTACCAGACGGATTATGTGAGAACACCTAAAAAAGCTTGCGTTTTAATTCCAGAGTTGAAAATTATTTATGCCCAACTGTTACGTTAAATGCAAAGTGACCGACAAGGACCAGGAACAAATTTTGAGCAACCAGGTCCATCTCTTTGTTTCCCGCAGAAGGTGGCATTTTCAATCTTGGTTTAAAGAACATGAAGACGAGTAGATTAAAGTTCTTTCTTGGCTGCGCAATCACCAGATCTTAAAACGAGATCACTTAGAATTGTTTTGGAAAATAGTTACAAAGTCGATACTCCCCTCCTGCATCTACCGACTTTTTATATTTTTATGTTGTACACGTTTCCAATCCCAGGCGAACTGAGGATATCAACAGTGAGGATATATTAATAAAGTTCTCCTTTATTTTACAAGATGTTGCCATTGCTTTGTCCAACCCCTGTATATAATTTACCAAAGTATATTATATATAAAAAACAGAAATGATAACATAACAAAAGCGTTCAATGTTTGCCAAGTAAGAATTAAACATTATTTTTTTAATTCAATGATTTAAATTTGATGCATTCAAAGAAAAAGATTTATGTTAACCACATTCATTTGCATGAGTGACAAATTCAGTATTTACCCAACCAGAAGAAGTCCGATATAATGTGTATACTTAAGTTTCATAACTATCCATTCCTGGAAGTACACATCTCGCATTCGAACATCTCAATTGTTCCAATATTGTTTTCCTCAAGTCATAAAATCATAGGGACGAACCCTGCCATTATACTTTCAATATAGGATGCATATGCTACCACTTAGAATATTCAATTAAGAATAAGCAAGAAGGGAACATTGGTCATGCGATTTTTTACAAGCGAGGTATGTGCAGGCGTATCGGTACGGAGAAGAAGGTGTCCAAAACTTACTGCAGATTCTTTGCTCCTTCACATCCTCCATTCCAATAATCACACATACCGTGAAGAAAACAGTAGAGAGTCGGAAACAATCTGACTTCATAAAGACGACAATTATAGACAGATTGTTAAAAGATATAACTAGTGGCGCAACTTTAACCCTATCGGTTTGCACGGTGTACTCAAATTCCTGGACATTTTGGATACCATCTCATATGTGTATCCTTCCATTTTGCCAGCTGAATGCCTTTTGTTTCTTCCAGGAATGGTAATATAATACGTTTATCGAGTCCCATCCATATACTATCGGGAGCCCCTTCCAAAAATTATAACATACACAAAAAGTTAGGTTCTGGGAATGAATAAATATTTTGTTAAAAAAGGTATTAACAGTGATTTGTTTTCATATCTAACGTTCTAAACTGAAAACTTCATTTACCATAGACTAAAAGCTGTGCCGTATGAACTACTTTGCCGGCTTGGTTACTGGCGATGCATGTGTAATTGCCTGTGTGAGCGGACGACACACTCTCAATACTCAAGGAATTGGCATGGCCATCCACATCTCTTGTGGTGACTCCCAATGAATGAGGGATCTCTTGACCATCCTTTACCCAACTGAAGCGAATAGGTGGGTCCCCTTGACTTACAGCACATATAATATGGGCCCTCATCCCTTTGAAGAACTGATCATCTTGGAAAGAGAACGCTATAATCTTAGGAGGCACTGCAAGAAAGAGAAAGAACATCAATTACCATTGACTGAAAGTCTTGCAGTGGATGAAGTGGTCGCTGCTTCGTTGCTCGCCGTGCAAGTATAGTCGCCATTGTGTCGTGGGCTGACACTAGAGATGGTGAGAATGCTGGAATACTCGTCCAAGTCTCTTATGACCACTCCCAAATGGGTTGGGATAGGCTGACTATCTTTGGTCCACTGAATGGATAGAGGCAAATCTCCTTCACTAATGACGCATTGGATGCGAGCTCTCATGCCTTCTTTTACTAAGTCATCTTGGAAGAAGAACGGTGTGATCTTTGGAGGAACTAAAATTCAATAAATCTTAATCGCATTGAAACTATAAAAAGAACATACTAAAGTAAAACCATTTAGGTATTTTCTTGTCTCTTCGTGTGTTGACATTCCATTTTATCAATATGTTCAAATTTTACATTGCTAGGCGAATATACACTATATTATCAAAAGCAATCGAATATTAGTAAATAGGAGGGGCACTCTTAAAATTTCTAGCCAGGAAAGCTACACGCATCCCACCAAATTTGTTTTACTTTCTCCAAGTACTTTATTGTGTGGTCGTGTGCAAGATTTCAGCGTGCATTGTGAACAGCCAGCCGTTGCAGTTACGCCGGAAAACATCCGTGCTGTGTCGGATATGGTCGCGAATGACAATCGGGTAACCTATTCCCGGATTGGATAAGCCTGGACTTCAGATCAGATCATCAGCGGTTAAAATAATCTTGCATGGATCCCTCGTTTGTTGACCCAAAAGCAGAAAACAGCCCGATTGAAGTGGTGCCAAGAAATGATCGAAAGGTTCAACAACGAGACATCAAAACGTGTCAACAATACCTGCACAGATGATAAAGCATGGCTCTATCATTACGATCCCGAAACTGAGGAACAATTAAAACAATGGCTCTCCAAAGGGCAAGAACCACCAAAAAATGCAAATGTTCTCGGAGTGCTGTGAAGGTGCGTGCTGTTGTGCTTGAAAACTAAAATACGGTTACATTAGAGTAGTATTTGACAAGAGATTTGTTGTAGCAGCATGACAACGCCCCAGCATATGCCACCGTTAAGACACGTGAGCTTTTCTGTGAAAATCTGATCAATATGTTGACGCATCGCCCCTATTCTCCAGACTTGGCACCTTGCGACTTCATTTTGTTCCCCACAATCAAAAAGAAGATCGGGGGGATCCATTTTGACAGTGAGAACTACATTTTGGAGCTCACTGCTCAGGACTGAAAAAAATGCATGTCCGATTGGTTCAGGAGATGAAAGTACTTCGAAAAGCGCTAAAAGAATAGCCTTCGTAAGATGCGTGCAGCGTTCCTAGCTAAAAAATTTCACAGTATCCCTCGTATTTGCATAAGCGACTGTGAATATATAGCTGAAATATTCTGCCGTATTATCAGTATCTTTTACGGTGATATACGCAAAAATTTCCGAGTTTCAGTGTGGGCTGTTCTTAAGATATCTTTTGTGTAACATTTTCATGGAGCAAGTAGCTACACTAAGCATAGCTGTCACAACATTCGGATGAGCGATCGGAGATTGACGGAATTTCGGAGCGCCACGTGCTTCGAAGCAAAACAAAAACAAAGACGTCATCGGCGTCACCGGCATCGCAGCAATCAGGGAAGCAATAGACATCGGAGAAGCACGTGCTTGAGAGTAAGATATCAACAGATGAAGCGATGGCTCGCCCCTGTAGCAGAAGTAGGTCTCCCCATCTCTCATTGGAGATGCAAATCCGGGAAGAAAAAGGCGGAGTCTGAGCGGTATAAAAGGGAGAGCACTAGACAGTAAACAGGCTGGTTATCAAAAATTTCTGAGGTCTTGGAAAAAGAAAAAAGACTACGCAGTCACAGCCTACTGATGCCGACCTATCAATGGAGAGGGATTTCTGGACAAGTGAAGGGAACTCGACGGACGAAATCAGCGCCAAAGGAGTAGCAAGGCAAGTTCCTATTTCAAGTACGGACATTAATAGCACAGTTTTTGTTGCCTCAGCCAAGACAAATTTTCCCAGCCATAGAGAGACAAAGTTCCGGATACCGAGGTGCCTGCGTTTAACGTATTTCCCGAGGAAGGTTCTGACGGCTCGACGGATCCTGCATACGGAGGTCGTGCTACCGCGACGAATGGATCATTTCTGCCACTATTAACCTCATCATGCAAAGAAGCATCATTCTTTTCTGCGTCCTCATCGCATGCCAATGCTTATTTCCTGCGTGCGCGGGCCCGTTTGCGCGTTAGGGATAGCGCGCGAATGGACGGCTTTTATATGGAAAACTACAGTAAGTGATCTGATAGTTTATCTACTAGAAAGTTAATTAGTTTTGGATTATCAACTGACTATCATTCACTTGTTTGTGCCCTCACTGTTTAATTTGCTTCTGATTTGTCTTTGCGATAGAAATTCCGATCCACTGCCATTCAACATTGTGTCCTGCATCTGTAGCTCGTGTTCAACGTATTCATGGTACGTGTGCCAACCATTTAACATCAACTACAGAAGCAAGATTTCATCTTCAGATTTAAATTCTGTTAATACCTTATTCTGACATTTACGATTAATTCATTTAAAATTTGTTTATAATTCAAGTCGAATTAAAAAAAAATTTGATTCACGCAAACGTCTGCTCCTTTCTGTCTGTACCTGACAATAGCAAAATCGGACTGTAAGTGATACCGTGAAGAAATGGAAGAACATGGCATCTACAGCAAAAAAACAATCTTCAAGAAGACCACACAAAATGACATAAGAAATTTTAAAGAATCCAGTTCTTTCATAGATATTGTCATCTATCTAGTGGCTATTTAATATCATAACTATCCATAGAGAATTCCTTATTATGCTAGAGCAATGGACACAAACGGCATTTGGACTGGTGTGCGTGTTTCTCTTTTCCTAGTATAAGTGATGGAGCTTTCTTTTCACTTTTTCTAGCTGATAGACGTATTTTGGTTTAGTGACAATCAGACAAACTATTTTAGACTTTTAGCTAGCTCTTATCAAAAAGTATGAACGCTGAAGTATACCTCAAAGTTCTGAACAACTGAGCTTTTCAACAAAGTCGCAATGTTATGACAGAATCAATACAGTGTACCTTGTATTTACTCTGATTATGACAATGACCGTTGTCTCTTCCAACTTGATCAAGCTCTCTGCCATATTAGGATAAGTTGTTTCTTCCAGCAGAAAAGTTTGTGAAAATCAGGTGGAATTGTTCGAGAGACCTGTTCTGAGCTTGATGTTAATCTCACAGAACGGATAAGCTGGGGTAAATGGATGCGAAATCGAGAACAATGATCGTCTTTTCCATTATCTCTGGCAGAAGTTTAGCAGTTGATAATGAAAAGGCATTCCTTGTATGACTCGACGCATTGCCGCGGTCATAAAGCAAAAGACGAGTCATTACTTGCCACCATAAAGCCAATTTCACCAAAACACAATGGTATCATATTTTTTTTTAATATAGTGTATATTCAAATATAGCAATGGTACGCGATTAATAAGTTTTAGGCTACACCTGATATAGATGCTCTACAAATGTCCAAAAGCAGCTTTTGAAAATTTGCATGTTTTCTTCAAGTTCATAATGGTAAAAAGGAGTATCAACAAATTCAATAATGCTATCTAATAAGTATAGCATGCAAATCTTACAAATGATCATAGACTTTTAAGAGTTGCGAATACAGCATGCTTGAGTCAACGTATCCCCGATTTGGTTCACTTTAGAAATAGTTTCGAAATTTAGCTACATAAAATTTTATACGTGTAGTTCTTAGCATCTCACCCATAATCTTCAAATCAACGTATCCTGTAATAGTTGTCCAATCTTTGCCGTTAGATTCGCATTCATATATACCACTGTCTAACAGCTTTTGTACATTTCTGATAGTCAACGTCCCATTTTCCCATTGCTCTTGCCGTTCTTCACTCGGCAGTCTTTGTCCTCCTGCAAAATAATATCAGCAACGATTATTTTAGCCGAAAAGAACAAAAAAAATGAAAGGACTTCGCAGTTTTAGAAAATACCTTTTCTCCACGTTATTCTTTCTATAGGGTATCCATAAACAGGACAAAATAATTTGACATTCTCTCCTGACACAGCTGATATATGCATCTGAGGACGTTCTGTCAAAGGACCTAAATAACGAAAACGGATGCAAAGGTTCACTAATGCAAGGTTCACTAATCTTGAAAATCATAGAATGGAAAATGCAAGGTGTGTCTGAAAAGTTCAGGACTGCACGTGCTGTAAAGAAATGCTATCATGTCCGAACTTGCCAATGCATGCACGTGATAGCCTAACTATTTAGCGATTACGCGCATTACTTGTGTGTATCAGCGATATGTGATTCGTGTTGAGACACACATAAGAGCAGTATATTGCAGCAATCATTGTCACAGTGTCAAGAGGACCAAAGAGTGAACGTTAACTTTTGTTTCAAACTGGGTAAAACGGCGACAGAAACTCACGAAATGTTGAAAACAGCGTATGGGGATGATGCAATGTCCCGATCACGCACTTTCGAGTGGTATTTCCGTTTTCGTGATGGCAGAACAACTAAAGCAGACGACCCAGGCTCCGCGCGGCCAAAATCTGCGCACACGCCACAAGTGGTGCAGAAGATCCGCGAATTCGTGACATCGGACCGTCGAATGACACTTCGGAAGATGTCGGACCAACTCAGTATCGGAAAGGATGCTATTCGTCTGATTCTGCATGGCGACTTGGGGAAAAGAAAATTTGCTCTTGTTTTGTCCCGCATTGTTTGACTGCCGAGCAGAAGCAAAGCAGAATGGACGCTTGCAGAGATTTCGTCTATGCCGTGGATGGAGACCCCTCTTTTCTGGATTCCATTGTGACTGGAGACGAACGCCGGGGTTACCAATACGACCCAGAAACGAGAGCACAAAGTGCAGAACGGCGCTCGCCTGCTTCTCCAACACAACACAAATTCCGTTTCTAAAAATCGAAAGCGAAGGTGCTGTTAATCGCGTCTTCGATAGTCAGGGACTGATTCATCACGAGTACTTCCTCCAGGACAGACCATAAACAAAGATTACTACGAGGAGGTTCTACAGCGATTAGTGAAATGTATACGCCGAGTTCGGCCACAATTTCAACAGAAAGGGAGTTGGCATCTCCTGCACGACAATGCACGGCCACACACTGATCTGAATGTGAAGCGCTTACTCGCACAACAGCAGATCGCAGAAGTCAACCACCATCCGTACTCAACGGATTTATCACCACCAGACTTCTTTCTGTTACCCAAATTGAAAACCAGCCTGAAAGGACATCGCTTCCAGGACATCCAGAAAAATGTGACAGCCGAACTTCGACGCGTTCCTCCTGCGGAATAGAAACAATGTTTCTGCAACTTGTACAGCCGTGGACAGAAGTTCATTAGTAAAGGATGTGATTATTTTGAAGAATATTAAAGATACGTTGGAATATCATTCCCGGTTTTTGAGTACTGACTCCGGTTCTGGATCTTTTCAGACACATCTTGTATACTGCAAAGCAATTCTTCATTTTAAATAATTCAAGCTATTACCATAAACATTAACTTTCCCAGAGTATTTCTCACTCCCAGCTTTGTTGGTTGCTTTACAAGTGTAGACACCACCATCAGATACACGTACGTGACTAATACTCAAAGAACCCTTAACAACTCCGTTCTCTTGGCGAGTTTGAATGTTCGTCAGTTGAACGTCAAAGAGAAACCAAGAAATCGTTGGCTGAGGTGTACCTGTTGCTGTACAACTTAGAAATAAGTCATTACCAGGCTGAAGGGTAACGTCGTTGAATACAGTAATCAATTTTGGGGGCGAATCTAAAAAAATAGTTCATTAGTTTTATATAAACCTAAAGTAATGTCATAATAACATAAAGCATATACGTAAATACAATTTACCTCCTAATTTCAAAACCGCCGACCCATAAGCAGA
>JAHWFO010111715.1:342412-420452 GCA_023313115.1 Rhysida immarginata | reverse complement strand
TAAATGTCCATTAATAATTTTAAATATAAACGTTAGTATTTGTTGGATATATATTTGAAAAATAGTTAATATTTTATAGCATTCAAAGTAGGGCGATACATGAGAACGTATTGGGAGCTTCAGAAGAATCCTAAGAAACCCTTTTTGGATGCGTAGGATTTTTGTTAAGTTAAATTTAGAGGTAGAGCCCCAGAACTGTATTCCATAGCAGATAGTTGAATGTATCAGTGCCCTGTATAATAGGAATAATATTCTAGATGGAAGATAGTGATGCTGCGAGATTATGCCAAGTCGTTTAATAAGAGTCTTAGATAATTCTTTTACATGATTGTTCCATGATAAATCCGGGGATATATGCAATCCTAAGAATTTAAAAGTCTCAGTAAAGGATAGAAGTTGAGAATTGTAGTAAATGGGTAATTCACGAGGTAGAGATTGTTTATTCCGCTGTGCAAAGATCATGTATTTAGTTTTATTAAGGTTAAGAGATAATTGATTTAATTGGTTCCAATTACTTAAGATAATCAGGGATTGATTGATAGAAGTTTGTAGATTCGCAATTGTACTATCAGCATAAGAGAGAGTAACATCATCAGCATAAAAGATAGTGAAAGAGGGCGAAAGAGCTTGTGAAAGGTCATTTATAAAAAGGCTGAAAAGCAGCGGAGATAGTATTGATCCTTGGGGAACACCTAGGTTATGTACTAAAGTTCTGCAGGTTATATTTCCTAAAGTTAAAGTATACTGTCGATCGGTTAAAAATTCAGTTAGCCAGTTTAGTGGGGGACCCCGTATGGTATAGAAGTTGAAAAGTTTATAAATCAGGAGGTTTATTGCGACAGAATCAAAGGCTTGTGATAATTCCAGGAATATAGAAATTACATGTCTATTTTCGATCATATTCATGGTTATATATTCCATTAATTCATAAATAGCAGTGTCGGTACCACGTTTTGGTGTTAAACCATGTTGTGCCGAGGAGATTAATTTTTTACTAAACACATAGTTAGATAAACGACTAAAATAGAGTTTCTCGAAAATTTTAGAGAATACAGGAACAATTGAGATTGGTCGATAGTTACCAAAGTCCATAGAATTTCCTTGTTTAAATATATCGATAATTTTAGCACGCCGAAGACTTTTAGGAAAGGTTCCGCAAACAATAGAGGTGTTAAAAATGTGAGTCAGGGGAGTTGCTAAGCTTGAGGCTACTGATTTTATTACATCTGCTCGAAATCCGAGGGGGTCAATACTAACTCAAGGTTTTGGTTGACGTATAGTTTTTATAATTTCTTCGGGGGAGGTTGGTGAGATAAAAAAGGAAATAGGAACAGAGGGAGTAACATACGGGTAATGTAATATTAAGTTGGGTTCATTCATAGTGGAAGGTAATAGTGTTTCCAGAAACTCCGTTAACAAAGTTGGGGTAATTTTAGTAGGGTCAGAAAAAGGAATAGTTGGTGAGCGAGAGCCATGAATTAATCGGTTGATTGCTCTCCATTTATGTTTACAGTTAGAAACTTTATGAAAGAAACGATCAAAATAAACTTGCTTAGTTGATATGATAATATTGCGCGTAAAATTTGAGAAGGATTGAAAACTAGCCTTCGTTCGCTGACAAGGGTTACGACGATATTTTTTGTATAAAGCATTTTTATGTGTGATTAGATTGAATACATAATCATTCATCCAAGGTTTTCTAAAAGGTTGTTTGATTCTAGAGGGTGCGGAAATAAAAGGGAAATAGCGATTTAAACCGGCTAAAATTTGTTTTATAAACTTATCCATTAGGATATCAGCATTGCTGAGATTTCCAAAAATCGCTGACCAGTCAGATAATTCGAGAAGGGATGGAAAATAGCTAATCTAAAGGGAGTGATTAACCTATGTTTACTTGTAGGGAATGATGGGTTAGAAACTGTTAGGGGAGCATAGATGAAAAAAATAGGGAAATGGTCTGAGATGGACAAGTCAATACAGCCACTTAAGTAATTATCAGTAAGGGTAGCAAAACATTGATCGATGGCAGAATATGTATTATGAGCTGGGGAGTAATGGGTAAAAAAAGAAATTGTATAGGAGAGTCCAGAACTGGACATTAAATCTAAAAGATTATTTAAATTAGGTGAAGATTTGGAAAAATCAATATTAAAGTCACCCATAATAATTAGTTTTTTATTTGTCAAAGTAAGGTCTAGAAGCATTGAAGAAATGTAATCTAAAAAAATAGGGAAGTGACCAAATTACTTTTTTATTTATCCACTTACATAATAAACTTTAGAAATTTTAATAGGTTATACAGAAAGTTTATTGGTTTAATTGCACTTTTAAGTTCTGGCATCTCTGTAGCATGATTTCACTATAGTTTATTTTATTAGAAAAGGCAAACACATAGGATTGAATAGTACATGTATTTCGACATTATTGGATCTTCGAGATATCAAGTTTTTATGTATCTCTGTAATACATGGTGTGGAAAATTTTATAGTGCCTCCTCACTGTGTCTTGCTCTGTGGAATCTCAAACTTTATCTGAAAATGTTAAATGCTTGATTTATCATTCAAATAGTTTTCCATCCTCAGAATTTGCCTCTTTGTCAGTAAATATGCCAATAGCCTTTTAAATAAACAAAGGGGGGGGGGCGGAGAATGGATATTTCTTACTTTTCCTGACTCAGTCTTTTCCTGTCGTTGAATATTTGCAGGGGAGGGGGTGGAGGAAACTATTCTAGTAATTGAGAAAAATTTTAAAAAATAGCGTATATTTGCAGGCCTAGGATATTACAAATTACTTTGTGCAATTTTTTACCAATATGTGCAAGCATATTTTTTTATTATTTAAGATGACAACGACACAGTGGAATAAAAAATATCAAATATTCCAGTAATATAAACTTGTTTTATTCATTTAATTTAATTATAACTTTATTATTATTAAAATAAAGACATAATAAATTACAGTTTTTATGCCATGCAATTCATCACTTAGCAATGAACTTGTGTTAGAAAACACGAGAAGCTAATTTAGAACAAGTTCCGCGTTTTGCATTAAAAATGTACATTCGAAATTATTTACGTACATACGTATTATTTTAACTGATTAAGGAATTATTTATTTGGTGATAACCCGTCCTTATTTATTCACTTCTGGATGGATTAAGTGTTTAATCATATGAGACGCGATTACGGGGAAATAATCCTCGGAAACCAAACTCGATGGACGGCCCGCCGCTGCTTTACTAGTCCTTCCTCGAGCTTGTATTTAATTCACGAAACATGCACAATCACTAAAATTAAATAAAACTTTGTGTGTATACTATGTGCTTTCAGACGACTATTTAATACATGTTTTCTGTAATCAGTCCTCCAAAATTTCAATTTATCCTCGCGATTTAAGCTGATTGGAGGATATGGTGGCAGGGGCTAAACGCATATTTTTTTTGCTACAGGCAGTATAAAACACTTTGCTAAGCAGCTATTATAAATAAATTAAACTTTATTTAATAAAAATTACAGTTCAAACAATTATCTCTGAGGTGTTGTAGTCAAAAATTGTTTATTACGATTATATTCTTTTACATTTTCTTTATGCTGAAGGAATGGTGTTTAAGTTTATTGAAAATAGCATATTACATTAAAGTTATTTAATGTAATATGCAGTAAATACACGAAATTCCATGGTTTTGTCTCTTTCCTTAATATGTTGGCCCTGAAAAGGGCCGTTTAAGCACAAAAAAATTTAATCTTCATCAATGCCGCTCATTTCATTATGGGAGTCTGAAGCTGAGTTGGTCGAATCACCGACGGCGAATGCTAATCGCTCCACCATCGTTTCAACCAGACCATCAAGCTCCCACAACTTTTCTTCTTCAGCTTTCACATGTCGCACATAATTCTCCCAATTTTCTTTTGTAACTCGTGATATAGCATCCGAAGTTAAGCGTTCGACTTCTTCTATTTTGAAATGACGATTTTCACGAGCCACAAATCCTTTCACTTGGCTCCAAGCCATGTCGATTGGATTTAAGTCGCAATGATGGGGGGAAGACGAAGTATATTATCACCAGCTAATTTCGCAATGTTAGCAATCCTATAAGTATTGAATTTGTGTTTTACCATTGTCAACTCAGAGTTAACAACACGCATGAGTTCTTGTTTTACTATTGTTGAATCCCATGGTAACCCTTTTTCAGTAAGCCAACACTGAATTTCGCTTATCCGATTAGTTGGCACTCATTCCAGTTTAACAGAGTGATACAGGGCGTTGTCCATGATAATGACAATATGAGGTGCAATATTTGTTATCAGCTTATTTTTAAACCATTTTTCAAAATGTGGCCCGTTCATTTCATTATGGTAATCCCCTCTACCTTTTTTGCTCGAAAAATTTCTGCAGCCCCCTGAACAAATCCCTGTTCATTACCTGCATGCGTAACGATTAGCCGCCCCCCTTTCCCTGACGGTGATTTTAGGCTAAATGATAACCCTGAAAGAAATGCTTGCTGCCGACTTAGTACAGTTGAGTCTTGCTATTCTTTAAGATTTGTATGGCTGGCATTCACCCAAGTTTCATCCATATAATAATATTCCGTCCTTTTTCTCTGTATTGTTTTATAGATCGGATATATTTTCTTTTCCAGATCACAATATCATCATGGTCGATAAAACATGCTTCACGTTTTCTCTTACTGAAAGTGAAGCCTATCTCTTTCAATACATGATGCAAAACTGTTCGTGAAAACTTTGGCATATCGTCTTGTTCATTTATATATTTCAATACTTTGTCAAACGTTGGTATTTCATTTCGTATGTAAAATCCAGGAACTATTCTGCGTATAGCAGACAGGGTAAATTCCTCATATCGCTGTGAAATACGGTGGGCTCCTTCGGCAAGTTGACGTGTCTTCACAGGAGTGCTTAACTGCCCTTTGCTAACGATTTCGGCCTTTGCTCGGAAGATCGCTGCTGCTGAGATGCTAGTTAATTCTTCCGTCATTTTTACAATGTTGTTCACAGACTCCGATGGATGAGCTACGCGAAGACCAGTATAAAAATTCAAAACAATCTGCTTGCTTGAACTATTAAAGGGTTACCCCTTTTTTATACTTGGAAAAATATCGCTGAGGAGATGAAACCTCGGCCATTGCTAAATGAAAATGAAAACATCTGGAGTGCACTGCGCAGGTGCAAAGTACTTTTATTATAATAATTTTGAGAGAAATATAATATTCAATAATAAACGGAACTCTTAATAAATATAATAATCTTTCATTAATTTGAACGTTTTGTATACATTCTATCTATTGTTGGAACTATTTTTTTGGTGAGAGAACACAATGTTAGAGCATGGCAATTTACACACTGTAACAGTTCCAGTGCTATCAGCTTAAAGCAGGATAGAGTATCGAAGATTTAATATTTTTTATTTCAATACTACTGTATCGTTTGTCAGCTTAGATAATAAGAAAATATATTGTTTTGAAAAAAAACAAAATACACTTGCATACAATAGGTTAAATATTGGGGGAAACTGAAAAGTAATGTGTATACCCTAGGCTTGAAAATTTAGGCTAATTTTCTTTTAAAATTATACTCAACTACCCGGATATATTCACCCCCCCCTCCCTCATCTAGGCATTGACAAGATAAGAGAGAAATACATCAATCATTCTTCCCCAAGCCACTGTTGTATTTTTTAACCATTTTGCATATTTAATTGACAAAAAGGCATTTTCAATTTTCAGAGGATGGAAATGCCGATTCAACGCTAAATCAAGTATTTCATATGTGAGATAAAGTTTAAAATAGGATCTCCTGTAATTATTGAATTATGTAATACTATGAAATGCTGATATTTTAAATTTGATATTTATATATTGCTTCAAGTTTTCTTAAAAAAATTAAATTTTACCCTAAGAAGAAGTTTTCTTTATTTTATGATTTTTCTTAAACTTGTTATTTCATCCTTAAAAAGTTTTGAAAAAAAACCATTATAATGAATTGATATTGTCAATAATATATTACAGTACTTCATTTTGCTAAAAGTCTACTATATTTATAATATTTAACAACCAGCTGTGTAATATTTGCGCTACTGTATTTAGTAATGAAAATGATCTATCAAAACATTTTTCTACTTTGGCAAATTGTTTTCTGAAATTAATAAAGTATGCATATATCCTATTTAGCATCCTGAGCATGCATATACACCCTTCTTATAAGTAGGTTTAATAACTTTAAAAAAAAGTTCCTTCAGTTTTTGTTAGTGTGTGATATTTTTGTTTTAATAAATACATCGAGCACACGTTCGGCTATGCATATCTCATCGCCATATTGTATAAGCACTATTTATTTCTCACAAGAACACATACAGCTTAACACGCAAAGAGAAAGAGCATAAAGTGGCCACCAGGATGCTCTGCTATACCAACACCCCTCCGGCAGAGAATCCCGTGGTCACTAGCGATATAATTTTAATTAGTTAACCACAAATTCTAATTTACTCAATAAAATCTAAATTATATACGGATAATCTAATTTTTCATGTAGATATGCATAATGTTCTTATTACTTAAACATTAAAAAATATAAAAATGAGTCCACTGAAAAGTTCTTTCACTTAAATGATAAAGAAGAATCGGTTAGTCCGAATACTGAATGACATCGTTTCAGTTGAGCTGCAGTGGTTGGTTTGGTAAGAATGTCTGCTAGCATCTTGTCTGCAGGCACATAGGTTGTGATGATCTTTCCTTCTTCCTGCGCATCATGGATGAAGTGGTATTTCAGGTCAATGTGCTTGGATCGTCCGTGTTGGTTACGCTGTTTTACAAGGAATAAGGCACTTTGGCTGTCACAACATATCTGTATTGGATCAGATACGAACTTATGAAATCCAAGTTCTTGTAGTAAGTTTTGGAGAAACAGAGCTTCTTTTGTAGATTCAGTTAAGGCAATGTATTCTGCCTCCATTGTTGATAAGGCTACTGTTTTCTGTTTCTTTGACTCCCAGGTGATTGCCCCTCCGGCCAAAGTAAACACGTATCCTGAGTGTGATTTGCGGTCATCAGTATCACTTCCCCAATCGGCATCAGAATATCCGACGATTGGTTGGTTATTCCTTTGATATGTTATTTCATAATCTTTTGTATACTGTAAATATCGTAAAATGCGTTTTGCCGCTTTCCAATGGGCTTCTCCTGGATTCGACAAGAATTTACTAAGGTTGCTTACAGCGTATGAGAGGTGAGGTCGGGTAGCATTGGCAAGGTAAAGCAGTGATCCGATAAGCTCTCTATATGGCTTGCTTTGCATATTTTCCTTCTCTTGTTCTGTCTTTGGACACATTTCTTTGGTTAATTTCTGGTTGCAATCTAGTATTGTTGAGACGGGATTTGCATGGTCCATCTTGAACTTTCGCAGAAGATTTTCAATATAATTCTTCTGATTGATTTTTATGATCCCAGTTGCGTCCTCACGTTTTACTTGAATGCCCAGGCAATAATGTATCTCTCCTTGGTCTTTCATTGTGAATGTTTTCATTAATTTTTCTTTCATGCACTTCAGTTGTTCTAAGTTATTTGATATGATTAACAAATCATCTACATAAATTGTTATGATGATCAGGTTCTTATTATCTTGCCATGTGTAAACGCAAGGGTCAGACTGAAGTTGCTTCATCCCAAGTTCTTTTAGTTGATTATCTAGTTTCTTGTGCCACTGTCTGCCAGCTTGTTTTAGTCCATAAAGTGGACGTCTTAAGAGGCATACTCTCTTCTCGTCTTCTTTATTGATAAATGGTTTAGGTTGTTCCATGAAAATTGTTTCTTGAATGTCCCCCTGAAGGGGGGGGGGTTCTAGAAATTTTGGCGTCGACTACAAAGGTCATTTTGCGCCTTTTACACAAGTTATAACAGTACGCAGCCCGGGACAAACACAAACATCCATGCCCACGGCGGGATTCGAACCCGCAGCCAGGCGGACTCGAGAACTAGAAAGCCTACGCCCTAGCCCTCTCGGCCACCTGGCCGGCCCCCCCTGAAGGTATGCTGTAGTTACATCCATCTGATGAACATAAAGATTGTATTCTGCTGCACATGCCAAGAGGACTCTGATTGTATTGTACCTCACCACAGGAGAAAATGTTTCTTCATAGTCTAGTCCGTAAGTTTGTAGGCATCCTCTGGCCACAAGTCTTGCCTTGTAGTGATCTATCGTTCCATCACTTTTTCTTTTTGTTCGAAAAACCCATTTCGAATCTATTACTTTTCTATTTAAGGGTCTGTCAACTAAGATCCACGTTTGGTTCTTCATATGCGAGTCGAACTCTTCTTTCATTGCTTGTGTCCATGACTCTGCTTTGGAGCTGGTCATTGCTTCTTCCACTGTGTTTGGATCAGGCTCTATGTCATCATATGCTAAATTTAATGCTTCTTGGGTATAATGATGGATCTTTCTCGGTCTTCCAGGTTTTCCAGTTCTTTCTATCTTGGGCCGTCCTACTGTTCGCTTTGGTTGATGGTTGTCTACTGGTTCATCTGCTTCTTCTTCTGGTCTTCCTGATTCTTCAACTCGAATTTGTTCATCAATTGGTTCTTGTAAAGGGATTTTTGCACAAGTTGAATCAGATAATTCTTGTTCATAGGTGTATAGTTTTTCATAGAATTTGACATCTCTTCTTTTTATAATGGTTCTTTTATTCTTGTCCCACAATCGGTACGCTTTCGCTTCCTCTGAGTATCCCACTAATGTATACTCTCGTCCTTTTGGGTCGAATTTATTTTGTTTTGGTCCTTTTTCATGAGCAATTACTTTACTTCCAAAGACTCGGAAATATCCAACATAGGGTTTATTTCCGTTCAAGGCTTCAAATGGGGTAATGTTTTTCAAAATTTTTGTTGGGCTGCGGTTTCTGATGTATACACTTGTAATAATTGCTTCTGCCCATAAGCTTTGTGGTAATTCTGATTGTAGCAACATACAACGTGCCATATCCACCAATGTACGATTAGCACGTTCGGCAATTCCATTTTGTTGGGGTGTATACTCCACTGTAGGTTGACATTTGATTCCTTCATTCTGTAAATATAAGGTAAATTCTTTACTTAGGTATTCTTTAGCATTGTCACTTCTTAGGGTTTTTATTTTTTGTCCTGTTTCTTTTTCTATTTGATTCTTAAATTTCTTGAATGCTCCAATGACATCTTTTCGTTCTCGCAAAAAGGCAACATGAACAAACCTGCTTTTATCATCAATGAAGGTGGCGAAGTATTTTGCTCCTCCAACTGACTGTGTTGGAACAGGTCCCCAGATGTCAGAGTGTATAATTTCTAAGATTTCTTTTGTTGTACTCTGTGAAGGAGGGTGGGGTTGCCTTGTAATTTTTCCTTTCGCACATATTATACAATCCAGAGATTCTTTGTTCAGATCTATTTTTAGTCCAGCAACCATATTTTGTTTATAGAGTTGTTTCATGGCCTGAAGGTTAAGATGTCCAAGACGTTGATGCCATCTGGTAGTAATGTCGTCCTGCTCATATGCTTGCATCGTTTTTTCGGTTGTTACTACGTATAGATTTTCTTTTCTTTTTGCTCTACACACAATCTGTCCTTCTTTTGATTGGATTTGGGCTTCGTTTTCGTTGAAAATGACTTTATATCCATTCTGCGTTATTTTTGAAATGGAGAGCAGGTTTCCTTTTATTTCAGGTACATGCAAAGTTTCTTTCAAGGTAATATTTCTTCCACTTCTTTCTGATTGTATTGGCAGTCGTACTTTCCCGACTCCATTTATTTTTACTCGGCTGTCATTAGCTAATTGTACATGTTGATTTGAACGTTCTGTATATTCCATGAAGTGGTCGGTCATATGTACCATATGTGAGGTGGCGCCGCTATCCAAGCACCATTCGTGTTTCTTCAATGCTTGAGTAGCAAATGAAGTAAAGAAGGCTTCATCAGCGTACTCTTTACTTTCTATGTTTTCTACCAACGATGCTTTGTTTCTATATCTCCCTTTTATAGAGGTTGTATTGTTGCGTTTATAACGACAATCAGCTATTTTGTGTCCGATTTTCCCACAGTTATAGCAGGCATATTTAAAAGGTGCATTTCGTTTATTTGAGTCCTTCGCTGTTGATTCTTGCTTAAAATTTTGATTTTTCTTGTAGTGTTTTGCATTGAATGCTTCTTGCGAATCAGCAGAGGATTCCTCTTTTCTGCGAGTTTCTTCTTCTAGGAGCTTAATCTTTAGTATATCGAAGGAAGGCATTTCATCCCGTACTTCTATTGCCATTACAAAATGTTCGAAGCTGCTCGGTAGACTGCACAACAACATTACAGTTAAGAGTTCATTATCTATGGTGCACTTTATTTCTGAAAGTCTTTCTACAAGTTCCGAAAATTTCTGCAGGTGCAGAGTTATGGAATCGTCCTCTTTCATTTTTAGCTGAGTTAGCTGTTTATATAACGTTACTTTCCTTGCAGGACCCTTTAATTGATATACGTCACTAAGGTTTTTCCACGCGTCTTTAGCATATTCATAGTTTTTAACATATAGCAGTTGGTTTTGCTTTATACTCAAAGTAATCAAGGCGAGTGCTTTTTGATTCTTAGTGTCCCATTCTACTTGTTGATTTACATCATCGGGTCTTATAGCTTCTTCTTTAACATAGTTCCATAGATCATTGTAAATTAAAACGCTTTTCATCTGTAATTTCCAACTTTCGTAATTGTCTGCACTTAATTTTTCTATGTTATACATACTTGACATAGCCATTTCGGTTTTTGTTTTGTTTACGCGCCTTCAGTTTTAAAGAGTTCAGAGTTCAATTTACTCACGTAACTTTCGATTTCTCGCTCCGTCTTTGTTCGGCTTGGCTCGACGAATTCCTTGGGCTCTGATTGGGCTCTGATGGCTTCTTAGTTATTTTAGTTCTTATCCTGAATCTCGTCTACGCAGTGGAAGCGTGCTGGGCCCATAACCTGTTAGTGTGTGATATTTTTGTTTTAATAAATACATCGAGCACACGTTCGGCTATGCATATCTCATCGCCATATTGTATAAGCACTATTTATTTCTCACAAGAACACATACAGCTTAACACGCAAAGAGAAAGAGCATAAAGTGGCCACCAGGATGCTCTGCTATACCAACAGTTTTCTTCTGTTAGAATGAGGATTGTCAAAGTTATCCCTAGAATAATTGAAGTACTTAGTTTTGGCAGCATTACAGTTGGTGGTTTTGGTAATATGAGGCATTGAGCACAATAGTGGCCCAACCAACAATAATGTTGAAAAAGAGTAACATGTGGAAATAACTTGCTGATAGATTGCTGTTAGATTGCTTTTTGCAGTGCCATTGTGGCCCATCCATAGTTTGGTGTGCGTACCAACAGAGGTCGCTAAATTCCATTTTGCATACATAATAGGGAAGAATTCTGTGGATTTTCTCAGAACATATTTTTTTCGGCTTGGGCCACTTTTGCGCTCAATGCCTCATATAATTTATATGGTACACGTGTCTGCTATATGTTATATGGTATATAACATTGTTATTATTTCTATATGCCTTTGCAAGGTTCTTATTAAGAGCATTATAATGTAATGGATTATTACATGGATTTAATATAAAGGACATAATTCAAGTCTGATTTTAAAATTTTAATACTACCTCTGTTCAGAAATGATTGTCCGTTTTGATCAAAATTTTTGTTCAATAATTATTGTCTCTTTTGAAAAAATAAACAATTTGAGCGAAAAATTATTTTGAGAATACTTTTAATTTAATTATATTTACAATGGTAGGTTAATTAATTTGTATTTAAACAATTTTGGGCAGTTTTGATCGCCTCTGGGGTGCAGTTTAACATTACAGAAGGTCGTCCAAAGTTTCTCTTCGCATCTTTGTCAATGTGCTGTTATTTATAATAAGTATAGGATACCATCAGGTTATTATACCTGTGTGATGAAATGTAGAATACCATTTCTCTGATCATCAGACTGGTTTTTCTTCTTTCGTTGAGATGATTCCATCTTTTCACAGTTACCTCAAACCCACTAAGAACAAATTTTTGAAGATTTTCAAAATTTGAAATTTTACGACCATATTATGTAAAGAAAACGTGACTTAAGAACATATAAATTAATGCACAGCTTGCTAAGATCATAATAATTAAAATAAAGTCAAATAAAGGACGAGGAATAATTAATGTTCTTATGTTTAACAAAAGTATCAAAACGGACAATCATTTCTGAACGGAGGTAGTATATTTTATTGATGAAATGGTAAGCTTTCCCCTGGATTCAATTAATTAACCTATTAATAAGTGTCTCCCCTTTAGACTATTAAAGAATATCTGTGGAGGTTTATGGAACTTAACTGTATATGAATTGTTGCATTGAGGACATCATTCATCAATTTTTTTCATCTCATTAGAGTTTTAGGGCGTTTTAAAAGCATGTAAGAAGTCTATAATCTTAAGTATAAGTCATCAGTGTAACTTTTAAAATTTTTCTTTCTGACTTGTACAAATAAGCAGCAGTGAAGAATTTAGTATTTATTTTTCCAAAAGTTTCATAATCATATAGCAATAATCAATGAACGATTAATACATAATTTGTAAATATGTATAAGACATGGACTGTTCAAGTTATTCAATTACTACTGTATAAGTGCTTTGACATATTTAAAATAATTTTATGGAAAGAATACTATGTTATTTGTTCTAAAATAAATAAAATTTATTAAACATTCCTAACGTGTGTATTTTGTCTGAATTCAGTTTCAAAACTTTTAAACCATCTTTCTCAAAGTGTTACTTATGTCCAACATCATGAGTTTGTGCAGTAGAAAATGACATCATTAAATAAAGATATGTTATGGAAAACTGTTATACTAAATGAAAGACATGAGGAGTTCAATCCATATGTCTTTCAATGAGAAAAATCCATATTTTTAATCACAAAAATTAAAAAAAATTATTTTCTACGTAAAACGGTGAAAATTGTTTTTTAAAATATTCTTTTTTCCATGAAACATTATTAACAAACTAATAAATATCTTATTGAGTAACATACGGTTTCTATATGGAAATAAAAAAGTAACATTTTAAAATATTCATTAGATTTTTTTTTCAATTACATAAGAAAGATCCGAAATTTCATAAAAATGATTGTATCTTTGAAACTATTTTGTACTAGAAAAATGAAAGGATTTAAATGAATAACAAAATTTTTTTCCAAATCCCCCCTTAAGTGCCATCATTAATTACTCATTATATTCATTCATTGCTCTTCGTTACTACTTGTTTGATATATTACATACCATATCTTAGCATTGAAAGTTCCAACAGTACTATGTTGTACGATAAGGATACGTACTACTAAACTATCATTAATTACTCGTTATATTCACTCATGAAATGTTGTTACGAGTGGTTTGATATATTACATGCCATATCTTAGCATTGTAAGGTCCAACAGTACCATGTGGTACGATTAGGAGACGTTCAACTAAACTCATTTCCACTATCATTAATTGTTCATTATATTCATTCATGGCGTGTCGTTACATGTGGTTTGATATATTACATGCCATATCTTAGCATTGAAAGTTCCTACAGTACTGTGGTATTATCAGGACTCTTACTACTAAACTAATTACCACTATCATTAATTACTCATTATATTCATTCATGGCACGCCATTACGAGTGGTTTGATATATTACATGTCATATCCTAAAATGGAAATTTCTAACGGTACCATAAGGTACAATTAGAACATGTAGTAGTAAACCAATTCCAATAGTTATTAATTAATTAATTGATATTTTTATTCATGACACTTCGCTATGGGATGTTTGATATATTACATACTATATCTTAGCTTTGAAACTTCTAAAGGTGACATATGGTATCATTAGAACATGTACTTGTAAACAAATTTCGGCCATCATTAAGTATTCGTTATATTCGTTCATGATATGTTGTTACGAGTTGTTAGATATATTACATGCCATATCTGGTCATTGAAAATTTTTAAGGGAGTATCATAATAGTCCCATTAGAGCACGTGCTATTGTACCTATTCTGGCTATCTCATCTTCAAACTTGTTCGTGCTCTGTCTCATATCAATGGAATGGCGAAAACAGAGTGTGAAAAGTTAATTCCATTTCGAGCTATCGTAATAAATAAAAATCTCCTTATGGATAAAGAAATTCTTTTAGTTTAGGCACGAATATCCCCTTTCTATAATCGTCAATCACGTGCATCCTGCACGCACACCATCTCAACAACGTTTAGAGCACGCGCAGAGCCGTAACGAAGTGCTCGGCACGCGTTTTCCCTAGTGCAAGGCTGATTCGTCTCTTCCAATAATTCTCTATACGCATGCTCCTCATTCGAACGCAATCCATTGTTGGAATTGTGTCCACAGATAAGTGGATGGACATCGCATAAGCTACCTGGTGGGCAAGAAATAACGTGAGGTGTTCAGAGCTCGCTAGCGGGAATTCTATTAGGCCAAATGCAGTACCTTTTGGTGTAAATACTTAGTGGAACATGCAGTTTCGATTTCTGCAAAAAAAAAAATAAATAATACCAAAATTCGCCATAGGGGGCGCTTATTTCAAGAAAACAATGAATACCTAATTGTCAAATGAACAAATACTGTACAAACCAACTTTAGTAACAACAATAAACAATGTTTTATTTTTAATTCCAAATGTGTTTCAATATGACCACCAGTGTGCTGTTCCAATAGCTGCATGCGGTACATGACATTTTCTATGGCAGCTCGCAGCATATCTGCATTAATTAGTCTGATATGTAACGTTATTTGATCCTTTAAGGTTGAGATGTCAGGAACGTGTTGCTTGATACACAAGGCTTTTCAACTATCCCCATAACCAGAAATCACAAGGGTTGAGATCAGGCGACCTGGGTGGCCATACCATGGAAAATGCACGACTAATTATTCTGTTGTCTGAAAAACGTTCTCGCAAGATCTGCTGCACCTGACGTCCAATGTGCGGTGGCGCACCATCCTGCATAAAAATGGTAAAATCCAGACAACCCTTTTCCTGCAATCGTGGTATCACAAAATTCTCAAGCATATCGGCATACTTGGCAGAATTGACGGAACAAGTCACCTGTCCACGGGGACGGAATTCTTCAAAAAAGTACGTGTCGATGATGAAAGAAGCAGTACAGCCGCACCATACTGTTAGTTTCGGTGAATGCATAGGAGTTGGCAGACACACTTGTGGATTTGATGCAGCCCAAATACGGCAGTTGTGGGTATTGATATCACCATTCAAATAAAAATGTGCCTCATCACTCCATAAAATTTGCCATGGCCATGCATCATCCACATCCATACGTGCTAAAAATCTCAACGAAAAGTCAGTTCGGGTACGTTAATCTCCAGGAAGCAATTGTTGAACAGGTGTGAGTGAGTTTATAGGGATAAAATGTCAATATCTTATGCAAAGTTTTCCTCATCGTCATATATGGGATATCTGTTTGGCGTGCTATTGCATGTGCACTGCTGGTACCCTGCACAGTAGTCATCTCCTGTTCCACAACAGCAGTTGCAACTTCTTCAACGTGTTGCTGCCTGATTCGTTTGCGTCCCCGGCCTGGTTGCACTCCTAGATTTCCGGTAGATTCAAATCGTTCAATCATTTTCCGTAAGTTAGTTATGCTCATCGGTCCTCTTCGTAACGTTTTCAATCGCCGGAATTCATGAAGGGCAGCACTTGCATTGTCGCTCTTCTGATAAAACAACTTGACTAATAACGCCCGGTCAGGCAGAGTAAGCATCATCGTCAGGCCATTCGTTCGTGAATGATGGGAAATCCTCAGCCTTGCCTTTTATTGTCATGATTGCTCAACACGGAACGCGCTTATGCAAATGTATTCATTGTTTTCTTGATATAAGCGCCGCCCTATGGCGACTTTTAGTATTATTTTTTTTGCAGAAATCAAAACTGCATGTTCCTCTAAGTATATACACCAAAATGTACTGCATTTGGCCTAATAGAATTCCCGCTAGCGAGCTCTGAACACCTCACGTTATTTCTTGCCCACCCGGTACTTGTCTGAGAGAAAACGCAACACGCGGAGACACCTGCCGTAGTTCATTGGAAACACAATCACTTCCGTTATTTCTGGACATGGTACCCTAATAATGCTGGTTCAGTACTTACTAGGGCTGTATACATAGCTGGACAAAGATTATTTTTCAGTGCCAGCATAACTTGGAAGAGATAGCGTTGCTTTCAGGTGAAGTGGGTTTATGCATGTTGTTGAGTAGTGGAAGAAAGAAGCTCAGATTGCAATAATACATATACTTACCACTTTAACAATGCAGTCTTTTATTGGCTTTATGTGCTCAAATTTTTTCGTATTCTCAGTTTATCTTGTAACAGAACAAAACAGAGCATTTTCTTATTTTTGCAAGCATCAATTGTAGCTATATGTGAGTTGCTTATTTCAATTTGGTGTGAATCTGTGACGTAATTGTTGTTTCCTTGCTAGTGGGCCTATTATTTTCTTTGTAATAAATTTAAAAATACAATAATGAAAAGACAACTGTGTATAAAAATAAAGTAAATACTGATATTTTTGAACATTTTAAAAAGTTTTTATTATATCTCTATGGTATAATACAATATCTTCTGAATAGGATATAACAGAGGGCTTAAATGTCAGAGAAACACGCGTGTCCCAGAAACAGTATAATATTTTGTCAAAATAGTTTATTCATGAGGCTTTTGACTTAAGATTGCACCATTCCTTTGACTCTCCCTTCTGCTTCTTTTTGCATTTTTCCTAGCAGTGCCCGCGAAATTTGCAAAAATTCAGCAGCTTTACTTTAACTACACGCCAGAGAATGAAACCGCTCCAAAAAGTCAACTTTTTCAATTGCCGTTGAATCACATCTCTTTCTCTTCTTAGCCAGTTTAGCTATGTGCCAACCGCTGATGCCAACTCAATCTTTCAATAAACAATTTCGCTTAATAAACGTTCTAATGCAAACAGCTTCCAAGGAAACCAAGACGAATAATTAATTTAGTGCAAATTCAAAAAAAATAGAAAAGCTATTTATAAAAAAATTAATACGCACATTTACCAATTAGCAAGTTTGGGCAGCAGTGCCCATTGGCTTACAGGGAAATGAAAAGTGGAGATTATAAGCAGAATGTTCATTTATCTGGAGTGACATGAGATGAAAAAGTAGAATTCGTGAGAAAAAGGTGGCCATAGAAAGAAAAATAACTCTGAAAACACTATTCCACATAATAAATTTTATTATGTGGAATAGTGCTTTCGGAGTTTTTTTTCTTTCTATAGTTGTGTCCACAGTTTTTGGCTTGATTCCATTGTATCTAAGGTGGCCATATTTAGCGGATTGTATCAACACCTCCTACAAAGAAAGCCTCACAACTGAAATGTCATACATTGTTACATCATCATATTTCGACCATTGTTAACCGTATTTCTACCAATAATAAGCCCTAAATTTGGTTGACTTATGATGAGATAACAATGTATGATATTTCATTTGTTTGGCTTTCTTTCTAGGAGGTGTTGATTGTAGCCAGATAAATCGGATATTTGTTATGTAGGAAACAGAAAATTCTGGACCGAGCTGGAAGGGACATTAAAAGCGGGTGGCCATACTAAAGGTGGTTACATTATGCAGCTACCACTGTGTATCTAATTATTAGCAACCTGTGAATGTACTGAGCCATTACATTGCTTTTGCCTAATTTCTTATTGTATTTCTGTTTTACACACCAGAATTTTTTCCAAGCCCCCTTTACACAATTCTTTAATTAACTGCTCAGTTTCAAGGCGCTCAGTTTGTTGTTTAATTTGTCTTATATTTATGTTACAATTCGAAGAATTTTAATAATTTCAATAATTCAAAAATTGTTGCATTCTCTCAGTTGACAAAGGTCTATGTCCTGCCATTGCAGTCGACCTGTGAATGAAGTCACAAACTTTATATATATTCTACTTGCCTGCTTATATATGGGGCTAGGAGGCTTTCGCACAACAAGCCGGCTCTGTGAAGTTAAGCATCGCCAAGCATGGGTAGTCACTGGATGGGCAAACATTAACATTCGCAAAAATGGTCTGCCGTCTCAGGGACTGCATCACTAAATTTTTGTGAATATCTTTTTATGAATTTAAAAGAAACAAATGACCACTACTGTATTCTCCCAACTTGGACCCTTCTAGAGATTAGTATGTTATAATCCACGATTTCTTCCCTAGAATCACATATATAGGACAGGCGGTCTCAGAGACCATGTGCCACGAACTTCGTTACTAAAGTAAATTGGAGTAAAAGGATGAAGAAAACTGTATTGTGTTTGACAAAGGCGACACAAATTTAGAAACCTGTATAAAAATATTAATTTAACAAACAATATCCACATTAATATACTCGAAAAACAGTCTTTGTATTATTTAGCAGGCTCAATAATAAGAGTAGCTCAGGTAAATAAAAGATACAGGAATCTAACAACGGTGATTCATCGGCTGGAATTAAATCTTTAAAAAAGTTTACGAAATTGAAATCATATATTAATTTTAAAACAAAAGGTAAAATTGCCTATTTGTTATTGTTTCTGAAATTGTCTCCACATTAATTTACGAACTTGAAAAATAAATAAGAGTGAAAAGATATCTGGTGAAAGAAGTATACAAGACACTGCAAACAATATTTCTTAATCATCTCATGGCTCCGTTTACCCGAATTGTCATATGAGAAAATTATAAATGTTTATTTTATGAAAGATTTTTCTTCTTAATCCGGAAAAAAATTTCATAAGTATACCGGCATGAGAAGCGCAGTCCATAAATTATAATTTTTAATAAAAATAAGTTATTCCATTAAATTTATAGATCACTTTTTGCCTTCTTTAGATCTTTTAAAAAAATCTATAAACGAGATTTAATTTTTATATAATTCAGTATTAATTGAAATAATTTCTATTTAAAAAAATAAATAATAGTTATTAATTAATAATACAAAATTAATAAAAAATAAGATATAATAAACAAAAACAATTAATCAAAATCAAAATAAAAAGAGGATGTTTCGGATAGAGGCTATCCTTTATCAAAGCAAAAAGGATAATTCTCTAAAAGCAAGTAGGCTAGAATGTTAGAGAATTATCCTGAAGTTATGAAAGAATTATTGACAATCGATCAGTGTAGTGAAAAAGTAGTACGAGTGGTCCAGGAGCTTTTAGCTCACTTACATGCTCGCCCAAAAAGTAAACCAAATGAGATGCACTGAAGAAGGAAAAAAGCCTGATGAACCTCTTTAAGTCATCCAGAAAAGAGTCCCTTCATGGTAGGGACGAGAATCGGATTGTGGATTGACGAATAGCAAGTCCGAAAAACTAGGATCTAGCAGATCCAGTAGTTGGGGAACTCGGCCTTGTTACTGTTTTCGAAATTGACATCCAAGATATGACGGGGTCTTCGAAACCTGCGGGAACCCCTGAGTGAGTGAGTGGTTCAGGATACCAGGGACCAGGATATTTTCATGATGTTCCATCTTGGGCAGTATGTTCCTGAGAAGTGTTTGAACATAGGAACCAATGTGGGTCATCCCCAGATCTTCATAGATAGAGAGATTGTTGGCAACTCTTCTGTCTAGTTGAGCAATGGACCAGAGGGTAACATTTTGGAAGGTATGAAGATCTTTCCATCTCGATTTGCAAATGGAAGCCCAAGCAGGCATACCGTGAAGTAAAATGGCACGAATCACGAATACCTTGTATAACAAGAGTTTGCTGTCCACTCTGAGAGCGCTGTTTCGTCCCAGTAGCACGATGAGACTAAACTTCGCTTTCTTAGCCTTGTTAAGCGAATATTGGACATGGTCGTTCCATTTGAGCTTGGAATCAATCACAACTTCGAGGTACTTATAATTTTTAACCCACTCAAGCTTCCTACCATGTAAGATGAGGGGCCTTGGAGAGTTTTTGCGTTTGCGTGTGATGAACATGGCTTTACACTTGTTAACATTCAGCTGTAAGCGCCACTTAGAGAACCAGCTCTCACACTGGTGTAAAGCTTTTTGCAGATGGCTGATGACGTGGACTGGATTACATGCCCAGGTCATGATGGACCCGTTTTCAGCAAACAAGTAAAGATTGCACATTGTAACCTTAGGAAAGTCGTGGATAAAGAAATTGAACAAGGTAGGCCCCAAGACAGAGCCTGTGGAACACCAGCATTAACATCAGAAGGGTCAGACAAGGAGTCACCAACCTTAACACGGAAGGTCCTGTTTGTCAGAAAAGAGCGAACCAAGGCAATCAGATCATCAGGGAAGCCACAAATAATCATTTTATAAATGAGGCCATCATGCCAGACTTGATCAGAGGCCTTTTGAACGTCAAGAAAGATGATACCACCAAACATAGAAACATTGAGAGGACCGTTCAAATCAGCAACAAGCCTTCATACCTGGAGCTGACAGGAGTTAGCTGTGCGGAAGCCGAATTGCTCTTCACGAATAAGGTTGTTTGCCTCGCAGAAGTCGTTGAACCTCTTGAGAATAGTTCGCTCAAAGACTTTGGAGAGCACTAATGTGCCTGTAGCTGATGGGAAGAGCAGGATCACTCCCGGCTTGAAAATAGTGAGGATGCTTGAGTCCTTCCAGGCATTAGGGAAGTGACCGTTTAGTCAGCAGTCATTCATGATTCTGGTGATAATGCAAACAACATTAAGAGGCAAATTCTTCAGTTCCATACCTGTAGGAGAAGCTCCATACCACGACACAATCACTATCACGAGATACGCCATGCTGGATCAATTATTTCATGGGGTTCTCGCCATACCTTCTGGTTATCTGCGGTATAAAACAACGTGTATCGTGATTTATCCTGTTTTTTTGTTTTTCAGGTGCTTAATGTTGTTCAAAATCTCAGAGGTGCCAATGATATTAGGATGAGTAAGAGCGTTGAGAGAAGCCAAACTTGTCACATACTTCCTTGACTTCACCAGTAATATTAACCAGACAGTCCTTCTTGGGCATATTGAATTGACTTTTCAATGAGTCAGCGATGAGTTGAGCCTTGTCCTGGTCACTGCTAACAAAATCGCGGCTTTCTGTTAGTAGAGGAGGTAGTTCAGCGGCCCTGTTGCTTTTAAGGGCCCTGACAGTATTCCAAAGAGAATTGTCTTGGATGGACAGATCTTGTCATTCCACCTTTGATTCCGTAAGTCCTGGATCTGCTCGCTGACTTTCCGCGATAGCCTGTTGTATTTCGTCTTGAAATGCGGGAGCCTGTTACGTTGCCACAGTCTTCTGTAAGTAATGTTTCCTGAATAGTCTGCCTGATGCGAGGAGGAAGCTCAAGATGGTCTGGCCGCTTGTAGTCAACTGCAGAAGCACTAGAATCGGAAGCCATGAGAATGGTGCAAGTGACATTTTTGACATTTTCGTCGATGTCATTGCTGCTGTCTGGATCCTGATATGGAATGCTACTATCTTTTAAAAGTTCCCTAAACAATTTTCAGTCCTGCTTGTAACGAAGATTTACCCTCATATCGATATTTATCTCCTCGAAATTTAAAGCAACAGGGAGGTGGTCAGATGATAAGGCATTCACTGTGTATACGTTGTATGGTTTGAAAAACCCCTTGAGGACAGCTATGTCAAGCACATCACTAACAGGTAAGTGATCACAGTAGTATGTATCTTCAAGGGGACCGATGATGGTCTAACATGTATCTATAGTGTACTGAGCCGCTCTGATTTGTGCATCTAGAATTGCGGTGAGGGTGCTTCGCATTTAAATCACCTGCCATAACAACTGGAATGGGTCCGGACAAAAGCTCATCGAGATCGCGAGGGTCGAGTTTGTGCCCTGGAGGGTTATATACGGAAGTAAACTTGACCTCACCAACGTCAACATCTTTAAGGACAATTGATACTGCTTCCATTTTCACTAAATCTGGAGTGACGATCTTAGTATGATAAATGCCTTTTCTGATAACAATAGCTGCCCCTCCAGAGCCTGAATCAGTAGCTTTTTTAGAGATCCTATCTTTTCTGTATATATAAAAACTTGGCAGGGTGAAAGATCTGCTTTTCTTGAGGTGAGTCTCACACATAAAGGCTACGTCGATATTCCAACTTGTGAGGAAATCATAGAACATATGACACTTGCGAGGGTTCCCCCTGGCATTCCAGATAGTGCATCGTAGTTTTCCTTGCTTTAGTCCTTTATACGGATGTCTAACCATGATTATTTCCTGCTCTGAACTGGAGTAATCTGTGGTAAATCGTTGCCACTTTCTTTCAGCATATTCATTAAGTTACCTAGAAATCTTTGAATTTTAGCCAGCTCTTTGTGGTCAACAGCTCCCTTACCAACTGAAGCAGAGGTAACGGAAGCAAAAGATCTACCTTCAACTACCTTAGAACTTCTATTCCTATTGACTTGAAAGAAGTACTAACGGACGGATTTATATAAAGTTTGCAAAGGGAATAGTAATACGGTAGTGGCTGAAAAGAACAAATGAGATTAAGTAGATGACCTGTTGGGATTAGACAGGACGGAGGAGAAATAGGAAATAATAAGAGGGCGGCGAGAAAAATGCAATATGATAACACATATGAAGTTAAAATTATAACGAAGGTTAGGGATAATAGGGTGTCTAGCAAAAAAGATTTCGTAAAATTCCCTGAATTTCCCTTGATTTCTCCTGATCATGAAAAAAGCAGACAAGAAAAGGCTATCATAAAAAAATATTATTGACATTGTTCAAAATTTTCGATTTCATGATTCCCTGACTGTTCCCGGTTACAAAAAAAATCCCTGACCATTCCCGGTCGCTAGTCACCCTGTAAAATAGTACCACATATAAGAGCATGGGGTCAAAGGTCACTGAAATAAAAGAGTACAAGAAGCCTATGAAAAAAAGAGTGTGCAGGGACGAACACAAAATGAACATAGAGGTAGAAAAATATGAAAGAACATTAAAAGGAGGAAATAAAAGAAAAAAGGGAAAAAGAAAAAGAAAAGGGCCCAGAGAGCTTACGACAAATTAAGGAATAGCTGGAGTTGGAGAGGGATATGGGAAAGTAAATAAGGGAATGCTGCCTTTGCTAAGGTTAATGCCATTAGGGGTGAGGGATTTGAATTTCCAAATAAGAAAAGACTCGAATTGCTTTCTCTCTTTTTTGTCATGGAAGTCACTACGAAGAATATAAAGACTGATGGCCTGTAAAGAGTGGCCAGGGGAATTAAAGTGTTTAGCGACAGGGGTGTCATTATTGCTAAGGAAGTCGAATTCATGTCCGGCAAATCTGGCACGTATGGTATTGCCAGTTTCACCAAGATGCTGTTTCTGGCATACTTTGCAATGTAACAGGTAAATTAGGTTGTGAGAAAGGCAGGTCAGGTTCTGGTTAATTTTGAAAGTAAAGGAGGAAGCACTGCTGGAAATGGAGGTAGCGGGGTTAAGAAAATGGTAAACACCACAATGCTTTTCATTGCAAGGAGAACATCCCTTAGTGGAAGTGCGTGGTTTAGTAATAGCAGCATGGACCAGAATATCTTTAAAATTAGATGTCCGTTTAAAAGAAACTTTAGGTGCTTCTGGTAGAATCGAATGAAGAAGAGGAGAGTTGTCAATTATATGTTGATGTTTCCTTAGGATATTTTTAATACTATTGAGGGTTGCATGATAAGGAAAAAATAACGTAGGTGTTGCAATGGCTGGAGAAGGTTTAGGATTGTTGTTAGAACAAGAATTGCGATGTTTATAGATAGAAGCACGTATGACAGATTTGGGGTAGCCTCTTGCTTTAAGGGAGTGGGTAAGGGCGTTAGAATGGAAGTCCTTGTCAGACGGATTAGTGCATATTCTATGGATGCGAGTTAATTGACCTAAAAGGATGTTTTCCTTGGAATGACATGGATAGCAGCTATCATAGTGTAAGTACTGGTGCCTGTTAGTGGGCTTCTTATAGAGATTAGTAGACAATTTGTTGTTAGTGATAGAGATAGAGACATCCAAAAAAGAAACAGTTGTGATAGAATAATTGTGAGGTTAGGATGGTGTGAAGGAGAAGGCAGATGGGGTCAGTAGAAGGAACTTGGAAAGGTTTGTTTGCCTTGAGACGGTTGCGAACAGCCTCAATCCCATCATCATGAGGAACGTTAGTATAGAGAGAATAGACATCAAGTGTGCAGAGGAAGACGTTCTTAAAATCGTAATTAGAGTCGTTAAGGCGCTGGATATGGGAGAGAAAATCATTAGTGTCTTCGATATAGGAAGGAAGACTGGGTGGGATGTGGCGTATGTGGTGGTCGACATAAGCAGAAAGTGGCTCACAGAGGGTATTGTTAGAAGAGATGATTGGACGGCGGGGATTGGCAGGTTTATGAATCTTGGGAAGAAGGTAGAAAAGACCAGGGGAACTGAATTTAAGAAGGAGGAAGAGGCAGGTTATTATATCGATTTGGGAGGAGGATTCAAGCCGAAAGAGGATATTTTTAATTTCGGTGTTGAACGTGTCAGTAGGGTCGGAGGTTAGTTTCTTGTAGAATGTGATATCAGAGAGTTGTCTATTAGCTTCGTTAATGTAGTCAGAGGTGTTCAAAACAACAATAGCGCCCCCTTTGTCTGCGGGCTTAATTGTTATATCAGGGTTATTACTAAGGCGTTTGATACAAAGAAGTTCGTTATTGGTTAGGTTAGGAAGAGGTGTTTAAATATTTTTAGTAATGGAGAGGATGTCATTTTGTACGAACTTGATGTAAACCTCAAGATCAGGATTGATATCATGAGGAGGGGTCTAGTAACTGGGAATATGGAAGGTTGAGCTCGCAGCAGGAGTAGTATTAGAAGAATTCCTGCAGAAGTATAGACGGGATCTGAGGGCATGGCTGGAGTTATCGGCAGAGGAAATGATATCAAAAGTGTCAATGGTATTAAGACTGGGACAGAAGGAAAGGCCTTTAGAAAGGGTTCTGATTTCGAGAGATGAAAGTTTAGTGGTCGAAAGACTAATAACCGCGGTTGTGGAAGAGCTAGAGCAGGTGGACGGAGGTGGATCGTTTTTAGACAAGGAGTTCAGAAAATAGGCGGATAAACGATTAGAGAAAAAATCGGTTTTATTAGGGAAGGAAATACGGTCTCTCTGAAATTTATTGCATTTCTTGGAATAAAGAAAATCAAGTTCTTTGCAAATGAAAGTATGAAGAGCATCAAATGAAAGTATTAAGAGTAAGGGGATTAAGAGAGGGGAGAGAGTCGTGTGTGGTGATGCCTGAAAGAGGCTTCTGCAGATGCTCGAACAATGTTTACTGAGGATAGGAAGAATGTTACGGGCAGAGTCAGACACAGTGGAATGAACTTGCGTCAGAGTGGCAGAGGGTAAGAGGCATAATTGGATGCTGGGGGCAGAGACCAAACTTTTGGGAATTGTGTCGAGAGTAAAGTAATGGGAAAAGGTGTTTTTGTGAGCATGGTAGGTACAGAATTTTTCGCAAAGCTTACGGAACTGAAAAAAACCAGGAGGGTGGGTGGCTGTTAGTCATATGTTTTATGGTGATCGTAATTTTGTGGAGCTGCGTGTGTTATAAGTGTGTGGTCTGGTTTGGTTTGGTTTGTTTGGTATTAACGTACTTTTCAACTGCTATGGTCATTTCAGGACGGCGTTATAGGGGCCACAAATTTTGCCTCGCAAGGGTTCTTTAACGTGCAGCCGGCAAACGTCTACACGGGACCAACGGCTTTACTTCCCTTCCGAAGGAAGTGCGTGATCTCAGGATTTACCCCTGAAAAATCCTCGTCGTCCTCGGCCGGGATCGAACCCGCGTAATGGGGCATCAGAGGCGATCACGCAACCTGCTGAGCCACCGAGGCCGATGTGTAAGGTCTGGCGTACGTGTCAGAGATGGAAAGTGGGAGAGAAAGTACGTCTGGTATTCTTGTAGTGTTTTGTGAAGGTGTTGGTGTGAGATTTACGTTAATAGGGGAGAGTGTTGGGGAAGAAGGGACATCGTGAATGAGGTTTTGTTATTAGACGTTATTGTGTGGATGGTGGGAGTAGATTTAGGTGTTTGCTGAAGGTGTTGAAGGTCTGAAGGTGAAGTTGTTGAGATCTGAATATGAACGGGTGAAGCACACAGTGACTGTGTGTTGTCGAAGATGTTGCGTGGTGTCTGATTGTCAGTGTCTTGCGTAGTGTTGGAGATAAGGTTGATTTTGAAAAGAAGTTGACAATAAAAAAGTATGTTTTGTGAAATTAGATCTAAACCCTTGTGGGAAAGATTTAGCCCACCCCTGCAAATGTAACTAGGAGATAGTGGAGAGTGTTGTAAAAAGTGAAATCGTTTAGAAGTGCTGGATAAAATTTGTGCTTGCTTATTGAAGTGTGCTATGTTTCTGTTAAGTCGTGAGGTGTTCTGTGAATGTAAGAGTCTGTGGAGATTTATGTAGCGTGGTAGGGCTGATAACAAAGTGTCTTGGGTGTCTTTGTTGGTGGAGAAGATGAGAGTGAGCTGTTGTATAAAGGAGTGAATGGCAGTTTCTGTACTGTTAATTAAAGAAGAGATATTGTTCGTGCCTTTGTGAATGATGAGATGTTCAAGGTCGGATGGAATGTCTTCTAGGAGTGTTGGGAATGGGAGTTAGTCTTTCAAGTAGACCTAAAAAGAGCCATCTACTTCCTGGAAAAGGTAATTCGGTAGAGGAGAGCCATAGGATCCATTGATTGCCGAGGGTTTTAGTTCTACTCCCGAACATCGAACACAACCAATCATTGAAAAACATAACACGTATTGGGCCGCTGGCAGTATCAGTGGAGGCCTTTCGAGGGAACAAGAAGCCACAACAGTGTTACAACTGCCTGCGCTTCGGGCACGTATCCATGGGCTGCACGGAAGATCCTCGTTGTAACAAATGTACAGAGGGGCACCAGTCAAGAGATTGCCCCAAGATCAAAGGACAAGACCCCACAAAGTGCATCAAATGTGGTAGACAGCACACATCAAAATGTCCAAAATACCCCCAGGTTCAAAGGTTGCCTAGTTCTAAAGTGACAGCAGGCAAATCCTATGCTGCTGCTGTGTCTACGTTGGAAAATAAAGGCCTCAACATCAACGACCTACCAGGTATGTATAAGCAATTAGGACGTATCTTTCATATGTTTTCTAATCTAGGCAAAACTTACCCACAGTTGAGTTGGCTCCTTACGACCAACTAATTGTAGTATGGCTCCACAACATTATACTGTAATCAACAAAGGTGAATTTCGGTGCGTGATATGGAACGCTAGGGGCATTCCTCGAAAGCGTATCGAGTTTCACAACTTTCTGGTAAAGCAAGAAATCGACGTTGCTTTCCTGTGTGAAACTCACCTCAAACCAAGCCAAGACTTCCAGCTACCTGGCTATTACAACGCAGAATTACAACGGCGTGATTCTTTATAGGTACATACGAGGTAGAGATGATATCATCGCTGCTGGACCTGCGGAGGACACCTACTACTGCAACCACTCTCCTAGTAGTGACGTTTTGGACATCTCGCTCTTGAGGGGTTTCTTCAAACCGTACAATTTCTTCACGATTGATGACCTTTATTCTGATCACAAGCCTGTGGCGTTGAACTTTGACAATGTTGACATAAGTTTCCGAGAGGAACTCGTAAATCATCAAGACTGGAAGCTCTACAAAGATATTCTTAAGGACTATGGCTACCATCCCGACGTTGCTTACTGTACAGAAGACATGAATCAACGTGTTGAAGACATCACCAGTTGTATTAACAGTTCCATAGAAGCTAGTAAGTATCCATCAGAGAATAAACCTCCTCATCGAATCCAACTCACTCCTGGAATCCAACGCCTAATTTCTGAAAGGAACAAGACTCGTAGACTATGGCAACGCTATCGTGAACCCTGGCTCAAAACCAAGTATAACAGGCTAGATGATATGCTTCCTCCACTCCGTACACCACAAGGTGAGTATGTGCAAACTGATGAGGACAAGGCCCAAGTCATTGGAGATTGACTGGAAATGCAGTTTGTTACTCCTATCAACGATAAGCCCAAGAGCCAAATCATGTCTCAAGCATGTAAAAGAAGGTATTGTCAACTTTGATGAAGTCCCGCAGCATCGAAGCAGGAGAGGTCGCCACCATCTTAAGTAAACTGAAAAAGAAGAAGGCTCTAGGAAGAGACAAGATGAGTAATAACGCCCTTATAAATCTCCCCAAGAACTTTATTGACTATCTCACTAATATCATTAAAGTCTGATGGAAATTTTCTTACTTACCTATGGCAGTATTGTGTTGAGTATCCCCAAGCAGGGGCAAAATCCTGTAATTCCGGCGAGTTACCGACCTATTAGCCTGCTACTCTCGATGTCCAAAGTGTTGGAGAAAACGATTCTCGTCAGATTCCAAGACCACTGTCTAGCAAATGACCTTTTTCGGGAAGAGCAGTTTGGCTTTCGTTCTGCCCATTCTTGTCCGATGCAGATATGGAGGCTCGTTGGATACCTGAGCACCTCCCTGAACCTCTCCAGATACTGTGGGATGGTATTTTTCGATGTCAGTATAGCTTTTGACCAGGTATGGCATGAGGGAAGTGTCTACAAAATGATCAGAGACGGGTCCCTGCCGATTTTATTTTGTTGGTGAAATCCTTTCTTGATGGCAGATCCTATCAAGCCAAAGTTGGAGAAAATCTTTCCACGTCCCCTGTTGTAAAGGCCGGTGTCCCTCAGGGTTCTGTCCGCAGGCCTGTGCTATTTAATTACTTTGTACATGATTTCCCGAAACCCGATAATTGTAATCTGTAATTTTATGCGGATGATAATGCCATTATGACATGGGCACACCAGCAGGCTCACGTTATCTCTCGGCTGCAGTGCGCCTTTAAGCAGTTCGAAGACTGGTTTAACTACTGGAAGTTGAACCTTAACGTCGGAAAGTGCAAGACTATGTACCTCAATAGGAAGCTCAAGCGTCCCGCAGATTCTCTTGTTCTGTTCAATAAGAAACTGGACTGGTGGACAACTACAAGTATTTAGTTATCATTGACTCAAGACTCTCATGGAACCGGCATATGTCCTATGCTCTGAACAAAGCGAAGAGGGCTAAGTACAGTATCATAGCTCTCATCGGTCGCAACAGCGCCCTCAGCATTGACAACAAGCTACTTCTGTACAAATCGATTATCCGGACTATACTCCTCTATGGCATGCCTGCGTGGGCGACTATCTGTAAAACCAGATGGAGTGAACTACAGTCATTCCAGAATGTTACCCTGATGACCATTGCCCAGCTGGACAGAAGGACGGTGAAAAACCAATCCATTCACTTGGATTTAAACATGGCCCATATGGGAAAGTTTATACATTTCCTCTTCTGAATATGATACAGAAGATGAAGACTCACGACAATAAACGTGTGAATGGGATCCTGAAGAACTCATTGAATATGAACTGGCATACGAAGTATCGTAAACCGAGTCACGTTCTTGACGTCAATTTTGAAGATATTAGCAACGTCTCTTTCCCGGACTACTGGAAGATGTAATAATTTTCTTTCTCCTTGTATTTTTTATTTCGTTTGTATTTTGTTTCTGACAATCGTCAATCTTATTTTCTTTTTTGTATAATATGGAAGACCGCTTGGGTTGGTTAGGCTTCTTGACTTTCTCAGTGTATTTCATTTGGAGTTTATTCTGGTTAGATGAGCTTTGTGAAAGCGCTGCTTTCGTCCTATCCTAACTGTTGCGAAAAAACCTGGCGACATGAGAAGACATTAGTATGGAAAAGGAAACGTATTTATTTGACGTTTACTAATGTACATACATTTGAGGAGCATAAAAGTATTGTATAAACATAAATGTTTTAACCAGACAGTCATTACATATTAATACGGCAGTCATTACATATTAAGCTTAGCTTGCAGTACATTGCCATAGCAACACTATAGAGCTATTATTATCAGCTATCGTCAGCACGTGCCACATCCATTGTTAACCTAATCCTTAGATACGGGAAACTCATTGTTGCCAAGGTGAAGTCCCACATGGCCCCTCCTCTAACGGAAACGATGAGTTTTCCTACAAATAGATAAAAAAAAGGATTAGTGATTATCTGAAACCAATTTTATTATGGACAATAGTTTCTTCAGCTTCTTTCCAGAAATGTTCTTTGTTAAAAAATCTGCAACCATTTCATCGGTTGGCGTATAACAGATTTGAATGGATTTGTCTTCAATTAATTCCCATAGGAATCTGTGGCAAATGTCAACGTGTTTTCGTTTTTCATGTCTTCTAAGACCTTCTAGGATACTCTTTGCAGCTTGATTATGTGCATTAGGTGCAAGTTCCGGTTCTCGAAGATCGTACATGTGAAGACTCTTCATGTTCTTCGCTGATGCTATTTTGTGCGTCTTTTTGCACATGCATGTCACCAGTGCATTCTACTTCAGGTTAAGGCTGATCATCGTCATCCTCATAACTTGGCAGAATCACTTCATTATCCTCTTTTTCCATTTCTGGAGACACTTGCTTGAAGGGGAACACAGCTTCATCAAATCTCTTGAAAATAACAAGGTTTTATCGGCTAAGTTCATTAATTTATAAGATTTTCTTTCATTGCTATATCCTAGTAGTACAAGTTCCACGGATCTGTCCGCCCAATACTTTCCCGACTGGAAAACTTTAATCTTTGCCCAGCCTTTACAACCAACGACGCGAAGATGTCGGAGACTATGTTTCCTACCAGTCCAAACTTGTTCTGGTGTCTTTCCATTTAGAGTTCTACTTGGACAGCGATTTCTTTTATACGCGGCTGTATATCCCATTTCAGCCCAAAAGGAGTTATCTAATCCTGATTGTTTCAGAAGAACTCGGATGGCATCTTTAATGCTTCTATTAGCACGTTCAACCACACCATTCTGCTGAGGTGTGTAGCCGCATGTCTTCTCATGCTTGATTCCTGACTTCAATAAGATACTTGTCATTGCAGAGTTGACAAACTCCTTTCCATTGTCGGTTCTAATTCTTTTAATCTTCTTTCCGCTTCTCCTTTCTTCTTCAGTAATAAACTGTTGTAGTTTCATTGGCACATCAGCCTTTCTCTCTAGCAGATAAACAAATATCTTCCGACTATAGTCGTCGACAATGTTCAGTAACCACCTATTTCCTCCAGCAGACAAGTTAAAGGGACCCATCACATCTATGTGAAGCAGCTCCAGTATCTGACTAGTGTGATTGTCATTTCGCTTTCCAAATGGAACCGCCGTGAACTTCCTGGATAAACAAATGCCACATTTTCCTACTGGCTTGAGTGATCCCTCGATCCCCACGTTCATTTTCTTTAAGGTCTCAATATCTCTTTGATTAAGATGTGCAAGGCGTTGATGCCACAGGTCATAATGACACACACTTGATAGAGTGTTCAACGCTACATTTTCTTCATAAGCAACATATAAACCACCATCGTAATTCATTTTGAAACGAAACTTGCCTGAGACATCCCATAATTTGGCAACATTGCCAGCAAATTCTATACGACATCCGTTATTAACTAATTTACTGACTGACAAAATATTCGCCTTAAGGCTGGGCACGGCATACACGTCCATGAGATGAATCACGTTGTTGCATAGTTCAAAGGTTAATTCGCCCTCACTGTGATACGTTCAGTTCATGACTAGAAGCAGTCTTCACGGTAGCTTGGACAGAAGTGGAGTTGATCAATCGTGACTCTTTGTTTATGAAGTGGTGTGTGGCACCGGAATCCAATATCCAAGTCCTGTGCCGAACCTCTCCTTCCTTCATTAATAGCACTGACGTTCCAAGTACTGGAGTGGCTGCTTCAGGTAAAGTAGCGGTTTTCTTGACCTTGGCTAGACGTTTACGGCAATCTTTATTAATGTGACCTTTCTTCTTGCAGTGATTGCATATAGGAACATATTGGTTTTTTCCTTTTAGTGGTAACACCTGTTCTCCTCTTGCATTAGCTTCGGCAATCACATATAGACTGTCTGTATTTCTATTTGGTAAATTATGCTCATAATTCTTCTGTCTTGCTTCTTCATGAAGCAGTAATGAAGTCACGCGCTCGCAACTTGTATCACCATGAGCTTCTATTGATGCATACAGGCATTCAAAACTTTTAGGTAAAGGTACTAGTAACAAAACGCCGAGTTCCTTATCTTGTATTGGGTGACCCATGAGTTCTAGTTTACCGGCTATTGTTTTTACTTCATTGATGTAAAATCTCATGCCTCTACTTTCTTCATACTTCATGTGATATAGTTGACGTTTCAGAGAAAGAATTTCTGGTAATCCTACCTTATTGTAGGTGTCGTCTAGTTTCTTCCAAGCCACGTGAGCTGATTCACTACTTCTGATTATTTGGAAGTTTTGTTCATCCACAGAATTCATGAGTATCCATAGAGCTCTCAAATCCTTCTTCTTTATGTCTTCTTGGACGGGCGCTTGAAGTTGTCCTTCAACATTAGGCACAGCCTGTAAACCAGCAAGACCATGTTCAACCAAGTCCCACAAGTCTTGTAGCTTTAGATAAACACGAATTTTCTCTGCCCAAATTAGATAATTGTCGCCGGTTAACCTATCTATTGTTCGCAACTCTTTATCTTCTCTAAATGCCATAATGCAATCTCTTCAACTTTTTAAACGTTAGGGGAGGAAGTAAGAAAAATGCAATACTTGCAAATCGAATGCTCAGTACGAGTAGTGTCCTTGCTGCACAGAGAGTTGAGTCTCATAATCCATGTTGCGAAAAAACCTGGCGACATGAGAAGACATTAGTATGGAAAAGGAAACGTATTTATTTGACGTTTACTAATGTACATACATTTGAGGAGCATAAAAGTATTGTATAAACATAAATGTTTTAACCAGACAGTCATTACATATTAATACGGCAGTCATTACATATTAAGCTTAGCTTGCAGTACATTGCCATAGCAACACTATAGAGCTATTATTATCAGCTATCGTCAGCACGTGCCACATCCATTGTTAACCTAATCCTTAGATACGGGAAACTCATTGTTGCCAAGGTGAAGTCCCACACTAACAAATGTACACTCCACTGTTCGATTGTCGATTGTACTTCTTTCATAACTTCATGATAACTCTCTAACTGATACTTAATGTCGCAATAATAACGGAATTATTGGAAACCACTCTTAACTTAGTCGGAATGGCTTTATTTCTGAAATCACTAAAATAGCTTGATACGACCAATTACACACTTAGCATAACACTTGGTCTTTTAGACCTTAATGACGCAATAATAGTTAAATTATTGTAAAATACTCTTATCTTGGTCGGAATAACTTTATTCTGTAGGCACTAAAGTAGATTAATACGACCAAATAAACACACAGCACAACACTTGGTCTCTTAGACCTTAATAACACTATGCTAGACGAATTATTATAAAACACTCTTATCTTGGTTGGAATGACGTTATTCTGGAAGCACTAAAATATATTGAGAAGACCAATTAACTATATATAGCCATAAGAGATAAAATGCAGAGAAGGAGCATGGCACTTGCTACTTTGATTTTGGCTAAGATAAAAAAAAAAATAAGACAAACTCGCCGGCTGCGTTCAACGTTCCTCCGTCGTCGCGTCCGTGGCTCTGCCAAACTCTCGTCGCCGTCGCCTGCAAACCGCAGTTCGGCGAAAACTTCCTTCTGGCATTGAAGTCGCTACGGCGCCTTTTACGAGGGCATTGACTCTGCGCCTTATCGTACTGAAACGGAGTCCATGACCTTCTCGGTCGCCGACGATAGCTTTTCTGTCCCTTCTCTTGCTTCATGCTCACGTGTTTCGGAGCGGCTCGCTCGACGTCATCGTCGTCATCTACGTCGTTTCTCTCCGACGTTCTTGTCGGTTGCCGACAATATCCACGTGACACTCGTCCTTCTCCAAATATAAATATATCCGTTCATTATTTAAAAAAGGGTAATTGAGTTAATTTAATAATTATATGTTAATGATTTCCATAAGGGACAATTAGCAACTGAATGGATGGAATGTATTGTTTTTTAAATTGACACGCCTAGCGTTAATATCGATAATAACTAACTTTATTCTATTATAATGCTAGGCATACCAGTCTGCAAAACAATACATTCCATCTCTCTAGTTTTAATTTTTAGTTGCTAATTTTTACATTATGGAAATCATTTAAATATCATAACAAGACATAACTCTTTTTTCAATTCTATAACTTATGTACTAAGTTAATAAATTTATCTGGCATTGATATGCTTTCTGTATTTATTTCTCTCTTATACAAGTTGTAATTCGAGTCGGTATATCACGGATTTCCTATAACGCAGCATTAGGAAGATTGCTTTTTGCCACAACAATGGTGCCGAGGCAGGAGTTCAGACGGTTTGAAACAAACTAACAAACAAACCTGCTGTTGAGGCTTACGAACGGTTCTATTAACTAGTTGTGTGGCTGCCTGCTGGAGTTTCTAAAGGCTGGGGTTTTACTCTCTCAATTCAAACTGTCGACCGGTTCTACCTGCTCTACCTCGTCTCTCTCTCTTTCACTTTCTCGCCTTAACAGCAATTAAACACACTTGTTCACTAATATTTTGAAAACAGAACAGCTAAATGGGTAGACTGTTCTGTTTAATATTACAAGTCAGTTTCACTATTACTTTTCGCCGAAGACATACGTAAGTTCAACTTTTTGTGTCGTTATCTTGTCAAAAATCGCGATTGCATTCTAGAGTCATCAGTGCTGAAGCTCAAATACACCTGTTTAGGGAATATATTTGGTAATGCTACTACCGAACCTGTTCTTTAGTTTCACCAGTTTTTATGCTCTGTCTTAGCTCTCAGCATTGCTAAATTTTCAAAAGTCCTGGTTGTCACTGCCGTTTTTGTCATGATGCCCGTCCTCATTCGTCCTTCGTCTTTTCATATGACGAAATCTAACTTCGTTCGGAAATTTTTTTTACAATCAATGAACACAGAAAAAGCTTGTTATATTTTTAGTTATGGTAATAGTCACACGAATTTAATGTTTTCTTCATTGTTGATTCAACAGCATTCGTGAAAGCGTTGGGGAGGTCTTGATACATAAAGTAATGCAGAAGTGACACTATCTTCATTTGCTAAGACAGACATGAGCGAGCCCACCCTAACGGCCAGGATTTAATACTAAATTGCAGATGATAGATTAAGTGCTACTCTATTGTGTGATAGGATAACTACCCGCTATACTATTATTTTTGGCACAACTCAGAGAAATCCTGAAAACTTTCATACCTCCAGTATGTCTATCTAATAAGGTCATTATCGCTATGCGATTAGATGTTTTAATACTCATGTCAATAGTGAAAAAATATAATTTCGTTTTCAAATTTACGTACAGTTTATGCAATGTAAAAAATCATCAACTCACTGCGATCATGAAAATAACTTACAAAATCGATTTTTCCAAAAATAATAAATCTATACCAGATCATTTTGAAATAAAGGGCGGAAGATCATCGTAATTGTGTATTTTGCATATTCACCGACATACAAAACCATCTTTGCTACCTTTTTCAGTCTTTAACATAATCGTTTCCAACCTTTCCGTAACATGGATGCCTCTTGTGTCGCCTCACTTATCAATGTTAATACAGCGCTAGACCTAATGGCGCTGCGACCGCTGCATGGTTTTCATGCCTCACACAATTGCATAGAAAGTGACAGGAGTGTATCTTCCATGTTTCCTTATTCTGTGGTTACAACATCAGGTCTCATGCTAATACTGAGTGGCGAATAGCAGAGATAGGTGTATGGGGAGTTGTAGAATAACGAGTGCACAGGCCTTTTTGCTTGAAACGCACATTGCATAACACCTTTCACAGGGAAACAGAGAACTTCAGAACACATTTTCTAATAATCACTCCAATTTTGGTAGGGCGTTCATCAACTGTTTACAGTGAAAATGATCTTACACAGTCACATCATACGTCTCATGGTCGCTGCGTTGCGCATGTCTGCGGATTCAGTACTAGCCATCCCTCGTGAAGCATGAAAAAAAAAACGGGTGTACAAAACTTTCATTCATGGCGGGTTTTACATCACAAATGTCACCACGAGAATTATGTTTGGTACTAGAACTATGTCTAATAATCACCGTTATTTTGACGTTCATCCCAGCTGAAGGATGGTGACAAATGCGCATGCTTGGCTGATGAGGATGCATTGCTGGTGATACTTCAAGAAAAATACATGTGCATAACACTTCATTTATGGTGCTTTTTATCACACATAACTCACGTCAACTTAGGTTATTAGTTCTGAAAACCCTGTCCAATAATCTCTCGAGTTTGACATGTATATGGAGGGTTAAGAGTTAAAGTGAACCAAGTCCAGTTTTTTCCTAATTTGCACTAGCACTAGGTAGAGTAGAAATGTTACATTGTCGGTATAATAGTAAATCAAGTACATAGTTCAATTTTTAACCAAGAGATAGCAGCAAGAGCAATTAGAAGTCAATGTTAATTAATGACAACTAATCAACTTTGAGATGTGTTTTCTCAGAACTGAATCTCATGGACTTGGTTCACTTTAACTCTGAACCTTCCATATGTCAGCTAATCACGGAGACGCAGAGGTTAACCAGCAGCTCGTGCATCTTATACAATGGCCACCATCTGGGTTTAATATCTTAGTATCATCATCGGAAAGAATTTTTTTCGCCAATTTTCTATGGAAATCCAGTTCAAAAAAATTTCTCTGATACGTTTGCGCATTTTCCCTTCCAAAATAGTTACTTTTCCGGAATTATAAAAATTAACAAGATAACTTTTTCTGGAATTATTCCACGTGCAGGATTCCCAACTTAACCATTTCCAAATTTACTTAACCATTTTTCTTGAAAACCTTTTATCGCTATGTGTCCAATTTCAGTTCAGCGTCTCTATTGTTTACATTTATGCGACCTCTCAAAGAGAAAATACTGATCTTAACTTTACATATGACTAAGCAGAAGCGCGAACTTTGCTTAAAATTTCCAAAGTTTTTTAATACATACAGAACTGGGCTATTGAATTCTTAAACGCTTTTTTGAATTGGTACAGAATATATTATTGATTGGTCTTTGAAACACATCAACGCATAGATATGTTTCTTGAAAACATGCAAAAATTCGTTTAGCACTGGTTAAGACCACCATTATTTTTGTGGAATGCAAAAATATTTACTGGTATGTTATTGGAAGACTGTCTATGCGTGGATTAAATTTTGCTGCCATAGTGCATGTACAAGAAAGTTAAGCATTTGCCAACTTGGTAAATTGTTTTATTCGCAAACTGTATATGTTTCTAAGCCTCGGGAGCTACCAACATCTTTTATCTTTTGTTAATCAATACATATCTTTTATTATGAAATGATACCTTTTAAATAAATTACTTACACTCTCTTTAAATGGTAATTAGCTTTCATGATTTAAGGTAGAAACTAAGAAGGAGTGCAGATAACTGAATGTATAGGCCTCTTTAAATAAATTTAAATATTGTTGTGCATTGCAAATGGGTTAATCTGTCTGTTTGACATGATGGAAATTTTTTCTGTTGCAGGTTCCTTGGGTACTCTAATCTTATCTAAAATAATAGATCTAAACTGGTGATTTTATCCCTGCTTCTTTATAATCAGTCTGAATCTTTTCAATATTTTCCTTTGGTAAAATCATTACGTAAAAACAGTGTAACGACCCAGTATATTCAAGTTTGGTTAATGATGCTCATATACATAGTACTCCGATTGTAAGTATTTTTGGAATCAATCCAAATACTCAAGACCACTTAAGCGCTGAAAACTAGCACGATAGTTATCCCAACAGCAGGTGACGGTGCTTCAACACTAGCACCCTTAGGCCTACGCCTCCCCTCTTATTGATCTTAAATTACTAAATAGCTGATCTTGGTGGCAGCATTTTTATTTCTGTTCATATCTCAGTTATTGTTCAAATTAGGGCCCATGTTCTTATCAACTTTAACACCCATACTACCTGTCATAAAAGTTTGTCAGTGTACTTCAAATTCACTCTGAATATATCTGTCGGATGGAAGATATTATTGAAGTCAATCCAATCACTCAAGACCTCGTTTGCTCTAAGAACCACGCCATTCCATGAGCTTATGCTTCCCCTCCAATTTTCAGAAGGACGCCCAAATTCAAAATTAATAAAATAGTTAATAAATATTTACCAAATTTAAAACGCCATGATTAATATAAAACACAATTGATTTCATTAAAATTAGACATTAGGGGGGCTGGACCAAATTAATTAAAGCCACACTCAATTATTTATAACGACACACAAGGTGAGTGGGTCTAATTAGAACTTGCCATAGAAATAAAGAAATCGACCCTTTTTGGCCCAAAACAACATAACTCAAGCTACCCATATTCATGTTACACAACGGCGACATCCTTTCTTTATGTACGTCACTGTCGACCACACATAAGTAAGAAAAGGCGCCTATTTCATGGCTAAAGCCAGTTGCAACATTTATGTGGAATAAATCGATACTTATCCTACAAATTGCATAAGAATTAGGGATGCAAACAAAAAAAATGCATGGGAGACGACCAACAATTTAGTAAACTTTTTCATTCCAACCGATTTTCTTCAGTCTGAACAGTGACTGTGAGGTGGAGGAAATGTGGGATTTTTTTGTCGTCTTGAACAACCCTCAGAAGTTTACATGAGATGCGTTTCCAAAGCCGTGAGCTAAAGCTTAAACCGATACTAATCAGGTAACAGAAGCAATAACGTATAGTATGGTTCATTCAACATCAGAATTTACCCGTCCATGACTGGGGAAACGTGCTGTTTTCGAAATTTTGTGTTGATTTATTTATCAAAGTCCAAGAGTGAGGCGTTGAGACTTACAAAGACGATTGTCCTAATAGATCTGTGATATATGACGCAAGTGTGATGCTGTGGGACGTGTGTGTGTTTATGATGTTAGGCAACTTCTTTTTTCCAAGAGCATTTTCAACGCAGAATGCTACTCCGATCTGCTTGATTGTTTTATGGTTTTATAATCATAGTCTGTTTGATGATGAGATGAAAGTTCAAATTGATTTGGGACTAGAACTTTCTGCAAATTGAGGAATTGGATCACGTTGAATTCTTATATTCACTATTCTAATTTATTACCAATAACAGTTTGGTTTACTTTTCTTGAGTTGAGAGGCATACTATTTTTCCAATAAAGGTACGGATGTTTTCGAAACTTTGAATGACATTTAATTATAAATATTTAAAATAAAAATCTTTATATAACGACATTGAATATAATTTTTAGGGTTTTAGCATAAAATCCTCTTAACGACGGTACAGATGTATGTATGTATGTAATTATGTACTTGTGGATGTCACGCGCCATAAATTTTTAATGGGATTGACCTAGAGGCTTGAAATTTTGTACACACGTAGGCCCTAGACAGAGGCCCTCTGGGTTTCATGGTTCTTTTTTATCTTTTGAACAAAGTGTCGTAAAATTCCGTAAATTTGTTGTGCGATTCTAAAAAAATGAAACCAATATACGTACAAGAAAAGTGATATAAACCTCTGAAGCCTTGGCAGGAATTCAAAACGGCATAGGAATTTAGCAGCCATTGTATTTAAAAAATGTGTGCCCCTCCACTTATTATAGTCACGAGCCACTATTGCTCATAACATTTTGATGCTAAAACCCTTTTATCGTTCGATAACGATTCCTTGCCTAATTTTTCAACATATAATATCATTCTATTCCTTGGGTTAAAGGTTTCGGAACGTATTTTGGCTTATTATTTTAGAGTAATTGCAGGATTTCAGTAAAATTCTATATTTTTGGCGTAGAGTTATATAGAGTAACGTTATTTTAAACATCATTGAAAATCACAAATATTACACGGGAAGCAATACTTTTTGAAAAAAAAAACATGCCTAGTGTTATTGTTGTTATGTATTTATTACTTAGATAAATTTTGTGTTTCAATGTTTCAATTAGAAAACTTTATTTTTCAGTAATTTTGAAACGCCCACTACCAACAGCAGATGGCATTACTTCTGTGCTGAAAAATTTCGTTGAAAGTTGCACGGATTACAGTAAGCTATAATTTATTGGAATAGTATTTTTTTATACAGGGTGTTTATAATTAAAGTTACCATTTCAAAAAACGATAAGTTGAAAACTACTCATCAGAATGACCTGGTATTTTAGCAGAACAATCGCGAGGCAATGGAATTTTGTTTGGCGAAAGAAAAAAATAGTTCCAAGAATCTGCCGATAGATGGCGCTGGCAGGGTTCACATTGTCTGGAGATATGCAAATTAGTACAGATACCCTCCGATCTGTTATGGAGCATGCCATTTTGCACTTCCAATTAGTAGCGGAACAAGGCGGAGGGCATATTGAACAACTTCTGCTTTAATCATCAGTAAGATGTTTGTTCCATGAAGCTCTGTTTTTTTGGCATTATCACTGTTGTCGCTGTAAACACGTATTCTTGTCTTTTCGCAAATAAATTTATCGTAAACACCTAACTCTGTTGTTACCTTTTGACTAACAGCGTTCCTGTGTTTCACGAATCCATTTTTGGTTTTTCCCCTGACATTACCCTGCCAGCGCCATCTATCGGCAGATTTTGGAACTATTTTTTTTCCTTCGCCAAACAAAATTCCATTGCCTCACGATTGTTCTACCAAAATATCAGGTCATTCTGACGAATAGTTTCAAATTATCGATATTTTTAAATCGTAATTTTAATTATAATCACCCTGTATATTCATTTCTTACAGTGAATTTTTCTCTTAGTTGAATAAAAATATTAGTTTCTGTAAATATTATTGTAATCTATTATTTTATACTATTTAAATTCATCACTGCTAAAAAGTATAATCCAGTAAATGGAGCAGGAAACAGAGGCGAAGCTAGAGTTTACTCTGCCCAGAATGATCCTTTAGTTTGCCAGCCATTCCATTCAAATAAGAAAAAAAATTAAAATAACTTATCAAAATATAACTGTAAAATGAACAGTACTACAATTCAACAAGACAGTTCCCATTTTTTCTGGAAAACGATTCTTTCAATGCAATGATGCAGGTCCCTAAAAGCTGACACCCAGGGTGAAACGCTGTGTTCACACTGCTCTGTTGCTATGCTCCTCGGTATAAAATTAGAATAATATAAATTGTATAGAAAGTTTCCTGTTTGGTGAAAGAGTGATTTATATAAGATTGTTTTATAGAAATTTGTTTACCGTGTGACTTAAAAGTTACTGTGCAGTGGCTAGTCAGAGGTCGCATCCTCTCACAATAGAACCTGGAAACGCCCGTTTCTTGAAACAGCTACAGAATCTCCTCTGTGTAATTGCCGGCGTTCGGAACACATTCTCCACTATCAGAACAATTTTGCTACTACCGCCCTTTGTACACGTTACCGTGCACTACTACACAGTAACTTTTAAATCACCTTATATGAATATTATTTTCATATATTCAATAAAGTTATATGCAGAAAAACTCAACCATATAAATTTGCCTTATGCACTTACCACATTATATGATTCAGAATATTTAACGTAGTAGAAAATAAAAGAGGGTGCAGAGGATGTATAGTTTGAGTGTTTACAGATATTTTAGTATAAGATTGGCCTATCTGATATATAAAAATGAATTATTGGTTATCAAAAATAAGTTCTAATAGTCAGGATTGTATATTTCAATTGCTAAATAGAATTCGTTCAGCATGAGTGGACTCGCAGATTACGTGAATGATCCTCAAGATAATAGAAATGTACATCTCCGTAATATCTATATTAAACTTTCTGTAGAAATATATTTTCTCTTTGTAACGTCCTGATTGATTCCCTCCAGAATGTTACTAATTCTTCGTAAAACCCTCCCCTCCCCCGTTTGCTATATCGACATGCATATATTTAGGAGCGGAGAATCCCTCCTTTAACAAATTTGCCTTTTCATAGATATTTTCTGCTACAAAGCCAAGTTCCCAACAATATTGCGACGCGCAGAAGCTGCAGCAATGGAAACGTTATAAACAACAGAAAGAATTTCGCTATCCCGACGAAAAGAAAAATATGAAAAACCTATATTGATACAGATAATAAAGTTAAGGCAGTCTGTTCGTTGACGCCACGGGATAAGCCACACGAGATGAAGCTTTAAGGACATGAACATGGAGTTCACGTTGTGCTCCACCTGTAATTAAGGCGCTGCTGTTAGAAGGACTGTTTATTATTAACTTAGTGAGATTTTTCGTTAGCCGCATATTATCTTGAATGTACAGATAAGCAAAATAAGCTTTCGTCTAGCTTAGCGTCAGTAGGTGTTCGAATGGAGATCTTCGCAATGTTTCGTTTAGTTGACGATGATGCCTGGGACGTGGATCCAAGGTATTTCGACACAGGCGCCTGAGAGAAAACCACAGCTAAATTCTGTTTTGAAAAAAACTCTGGAAAACCATAATCAGGTATTGAGTACATGTATTTGGGCCACTCGCTCTTACCATAATGTGATATTGCTCTCTGCTTGTTTTTTTACTTTCCTTGTCTATTCTTATCTCAGAGCCACAGGATTAGGTGCAAGCGAGGACATTCCATGGCTGTCCACGTTGAACGGTAGTAAGGTTACCTTACTAACGAACCTTTCTTCGCAATCCCATGTAAAAATGAAAAGTTATGTTTAGGTTAGTTACACATTACATCTGCGTTAATTGGCGGGTTCCTTGAGCGGAGTCACTACAATATTTGGGGTCGCCATACAAAAACTAAATCAATCGGCAGTGCGTCTGTTACATGTCTACCTTGGGCGTACCTTCTAGTATCGCCAGACATAGGAAGACGTTAGAAATGCATAATATGCGAAATGTATCGCAGTCCGATCAACCCCGATTGAAGTCTCAAGGTACCCTACTGCCACAAGGGCGACACTGCGTCCGCAGCAGGAAAGAATATTACTGGACGAAGAGTTTCAAAGTGCTCAACAATAATGGAACTTGATGACACAGATCTACTGATCGCCCCTTTATATCTGGAAAAATGTCCCATCTGCATGCTTAATGAAGGGGCCATCCGAGAAGTCGCTGCAAGATTATGCGTCCCATCCCGACAGAATGTTGATATTAGGGTGCATGTGGAGAGAAAGTTAGATGAACTCCACATGGAATCGCACCCGAAACCGGAGGTGGCCAGATGGGAAAGGGCCGAACTGGCAACGTTTTTGCGAAACAACATACTCAGCTACACGCAGGTAATGATTTTTCAATTGAAAAATGGAAGGAAAAATTCTGCGACCCGGATTCGAACCAGGAACCTCGACTATCATGGCCGACGCCTCTAACTATTTACTTGTGGAGATGTAGTTGCCGCCACAGGGATTTCGATAACTAAAGGTTAGTTTGGATGACCATACTACTGACCTATTATTGGACACGGGTTCCAGTATACCTATCATTCCGAAAGGGTCGCACATAACCTCATGAATTGGGAAACGAGACAGTCCGATTATAAGCTAATCAAAGTAGCCATCAGTATGGAGCAGGATTTGAGTGCAGATGAGCACGTGTATACGTGGCTTTGAGAAATAACCCTGTCATCCTATACAGAGTGACCCAAACTTATCCAGCATAATTGTTTAGAAACATTGTGTATTTCAAATGGAACAAAAATATCCTATAAATACTACATCTAGTTTTGATTGTGAGCGAGATATCGACGTTTGTCTATTTTCTTTTATTTAGAGTCTCTTTTCCTGGAAAAAACGTAGGTTTACCTGTTTATTCTTAAATGCAATCTTTCTGTTTTGCATATGCCAAAAGGAAGAGGACTCATCGTACTTGTAACATGTGTGAAATATATTTTATTAATGTCTTAATTGTGGGTTTATTCATCTGCTCAACATAGTGTAATAATGAAAAATCAATAAACATATATAAAAAGGAGCTAAAAATAGAAGAACGACGAGATCTTTCGTCCTGGCACTCAGGACATCTTCAGGTAATCTGGCTTGGTTTAAAATTTTGGTAGTAATTCTATAATTAGATCTATTTTTCATTTCAATATTTATGCCGATTTTAAGTTCGATTATTTTCGTTTCGTTTTGTTTACATTTTTACCGCCAAACTCCATCCCACCCTGCCCATCTCACCCTCCAGGTCAGTCCTCCTCCGCAAAAAAGCCACAAATCTTGCCTGACACCCAACACTGCGAAATGTCCAAGAAGAAGGGGAGGGCCCTTAAACTTTAAACCAAGCCAGATGACCTGAAGATGTCCTGAGTGCCAGGACGAAAGATCTCGTCGTTCTTCTCTTTTTAGTTCCTTTTTATTTATGTTTATTGATTTTTCATCATTATACTATGTTGAGCAGATGAATAAACCCACAATTAAGACATTGAGTCAAAGACATCTGCATAATATCTCATCATTATATTTTATTAATTTGGCGGTTGAGTTATCCGAAGATGTAACCAGTGCATTAGAGCTGGGGGCAACCATTTTGAGGTTTCCTCGACATTGATTTATTACTTTCTTCTTATTCTTATTCCTTATATCATTTGTTTTGTAGTTCAATGTGATGTTCTGTCAGTATGCAGAATAAAAGTGATCTGCACACTCAAGTATTTTATTTTTTTACTTTAACAACTCTACAAGAAAATAGACAAAACGTCAATATCTCACACACGATCGAAACTAGATGTAATGTTTACAGGACATTTTTGTTCCATTTGAACCGTACAATGTTCCTAAACAATTATGCTGGATTAGTTTGGGTCATCCGAAGGAATATTTGGCATCGACGTTTTGCGTCGACTGCATTTTCGCTTCAGTTTTGAGACTGCTGTACCTATAACAGCCTTCTGTTCAATTTAGAATTTAAATTGTGAAGATGTAGATCCCATGTAAGGTCACGAATTATCGTTTTTCCCAGATACGTAAGATAAAACTAACAAATGCAAGGAATTATCGAAATATAACGGAAGAGAGTCCGGAATATTTAATCTATTGCGCTGATAGAAGATCATCGCTTTAGTTTTGTCTATATCAACTCTTAAATAATTGTGACTAATCCAAATATTAAGAAGAGCAAGAGCCGCATTAAGTTGTGCTATCAAACGAGGGATATCACGAGAGGCTGCCAAAAAAGTAATATCATCAGCATAAAGTAATATTTTTAATGATGAGTCAAGTTGAATATAATAAAGAATATCATATATAAACAATGAAATTAATAAGGGTGAATTTTTAAATATGGGTGTAATCCTAACTTGTTTAGGAGCCGATGGAAAAATACCAGTAACAATTGAACAATTAAAAATGCAGGCTATATGGTAAGCTAGCAAACGAGAAAAAGTAGCCAGAGTTTCAGAAGGGAGACCTAGAGGGTCTAAAACCATAGTTTATTTTAATTTACGCATAACCTCGATAACCTCATCAACTGTTGTAGGAGATACGTAAAAACTTAAACTTCATTGACTGTAGCATGTGAATTAATAGTTAAAACTGCCAAAAGAGGCTGAAGAATTCGGTTAAGTCATCACTATTCACTGCGTCAAGATTATGAAACGGGAGATTGGAATAAATTTTATTTGGTGCTAGACCCTTCAAAACTTGCCATCTATCTTTACTGGATCTAATCCGGAAAAACAGCTCGTCAAAATAGACCTGTTTAGTCTTCCTGATTTTGGCTCGCAATTTATTGAAGAAATCCTTAAAAAGCTTAACATTATTTACTGTAGGGTGTCCCCGCGACCTCAGATAAAGCTTGTTTTAAATTGAATGCCGCGCAAAAGAGAGAAAGTGATCCAGGGCTTCCTAGAATGGACTCTAAACGTGTGGATACCCCATTTGCTGATAACAAATAAATATAGGTATCCCTTGTGCCATATACAGGATGATGAACGAACAATCACAGAGTCCAGATAAGAAACTATGGAGCTACCACAGCGAAAAATTCAGAGAATGACGACATATTTCCACCCTCTCCAATGTAAAGCCTCGTGGACTCAAGCAAAGGAAAGCCAATCAGTGTACTCAAGCAAAACAGAGTGGATAATTAAGTAACTAAATATTCCTTCTCGAAGCCATATCTTCATACATATGCACACGCAACTGTGCAGTATTTTTATTTCCTTACTTACATTGTATTATTAAGATCGATGGGTAGTTATGTTTTCAAAAAGCGAGTCTGTCCGTGCGTTTGTCTCTTGGTGGTCTAGCGTTCGAACATATCCGATTTTTTGACATCTGTTTTTGCCATTCGACACCTTAGGGAAAGCGAAAGCCGGAATTCGTTGGCGGAAAACGTCGCTGAACTACTTAAAAACCATCAAAAAGTAGAAAAGGCATATCTAATAGCCAGCCTCTATCTATTTGTCTACATCAATAAAATTGGATTCAAAACTTTAAAAGTTTCACAATTTCAGCGCCTCTGTCTCCTAAAAGTTTGGATCACTTGAATAAAATACCAAGAATAAAACATTTTCAAACGTTATATTACCTGGTAATACCATTTTAATAGGGGTTCCTCTTTAAGATATCAAGCTTACCCCTCCTCCACCTTCAGAGTAGCGGGTCGAGTTCGATATCATTAGATAGTTTTTTGCAAAATATTAGACAAATGTTTTTTGTTTTTTCAATCCCATGTTCATTTCTCGACATATTCCTTCGTTAAACTTTATATATAAAATTTTTGCTAGTTTATTATTATTATTATTATTATTATTATTATTATTATTATTATTCGGCAGGGGGCCACGCAGGATAGTCGCACGTCGCCTCACTCCTCCACTTTTCTGATTTTCTTTCTTTTATGGCTAGAACAAAAGCTAAAACTAGACAAGGGATCTCAGGAGTTTCTGGAGTCTGCGAAGCGAATATTTATGGCAAACAGCCCAAAATTAAGTGCAATGTGCAGTGTGGTTATGTTTTTCATGCTAAATGTGTCAACGTGCAGAAACGTCAGATCCAGAGCATTGTGAACAGTTGGAATTGTTCGAATTGTGACGAGATTTTGGAGAATTTAAATAATGGAAATCATTCACATGAGTCAAGTATCATTTAACCTTCTCTTCTGATCTGGTCTTACCTCATTAAATATTGAGAGTAAACAAGCTGGGGCCTCTAATAATACAGGTAATGCTAATTTATCCTTGGTGTTAAATGCAGTCAAGCAGTTGGTAAATACTGTGAAGGACTATATCAAGCTGAACAACGAAATTTTAAAACATAATCGTAGTCTTCATAAAAGATTGGCTAAATTGCTGGATAATATCCAGTGGATATAGTCTCTTCTTCCAACGCGTTAAACAAAAAACATCAAGTGGGTTGTTTCATTCCCTCGCATGTCGGGGGAGTAGTTAGTGATGTTGTTTCTTCACCCGACTTAGAAAATGTGACTCGTCCATCGAGTATTGCAAATGAGCTACTGCATTTATCTCGGAATGCTGTGAAATCAATTAATTCGAATAATGTTAACAAAAAGAAGAAGATAATTATTTTAGGCAATCGCCCTGACTCATCGCTGAAGGTGAGTTCGAGAGATTTAAAGATGCCTAAATCTGAATTTTTTTTTATTTCGCGCCTAGCATCCGATACTGATCTAATTCAAGTAAAAACTCACTTGGCAGAATTTATGGCATTGGATAGTCTTCTTGTGTGCCACAAGATTAAGACTAGGTTTGATACCTATGCTTCTTTTTATATTACTGTAAATAAAAGTGATTCTGGATTGGTATTGGACCCAAGCAATTGGCCAGCTGGTGTTCTGATGAGTCAATTTTTTGGTAAATTGCACCATAATCAGATCCTTGGTAAGGAGGATACCCAATCTTCGACTAATAATGAGAGTTAATATATTATACCAAAATGTGAGAGGTTTGAGAACTAAGATTTTACAGACGTTGAAATTTACTTCGTTAAATCAAAACTTTATCTATTCTCTCACTGAGACTTGGTTAAACTCCTCCTTCACTGATAATATGCTCTTCAGCGATGCTTTTTCGGTGTATAGGACAGATAGGAAAACAGCTTCTAGAGGAGGTGGAGTTCTGATTGCAGTCCCAGTGTTTTTGTCGTCTGAAAGGTTAGATTTCAAAACATCTGTATCCTCGATCGATGTAGTTGGGATTAAATTAAATCTTAAACATGGAACGCGGAAAAATTACTCTTATAGGAACTGTTATATCTTGTCCATCTATATACCTCCGTCAATTTCGAACAATTTTTATCAACAGTTTTTGGACGAGCTGGCCGATTACATTATTAATCTACACGGCCCGTGTTTGCTTACAGGGGATTTTAATTATTCTGATGTATCTGCTAATATGAATTGCAATAATATTAACAAGTTAAGGCGGAGTCTTACCACTTATTGTTCTGATCACCTAGGGATTCATAATTACAATGGAATCAAAAATAAAAATTTGGAGAAAACCACTTATCGTTTTGTTTATTTTTGCAAATCTTTGAGAAATCCTGGGAGTATGCAAAAGAGGTCTACGCTTGCTTTGTGGACCTCGAAAAAGCATATGACAGAGTTCCTCGGGAGAAGCTCTGGCAAGTGTTGCAAGAGTATGGAGTGGATGGGCAATTACTGGTTGCTATCATGTCTCTGTACGAAAGCTCTGAGATGTGTGTCCGGATAAATGGCATTAAGTCAAGACCGTTCACCGTGGGTGTTGGACTCCGCCAAGGGTGCGTACTGTCGCCCATCTTGTTCATTATCTTTATGGACTGGATAGACAGGGGCAGCCGAGGCGATGAGCGTGTTTGTGTGGGCGACTGCCTGGTGGAGAGGTTGCTCTTTGCTGACGACCTTGTCCTCCTTGGGTCTTCTCGCACGAACCTTCAGCATGCACTAGACCGGCTTGCAGCCAAATGTGAAGAAGCTGGGATGAAGATCAGTGTGGCTAAAACCGAGGTTCTGGTCCTTTCAAGACAGCCTGCTCAGTGCGCTCTCCATGTTAGTGGAGCCTCATTGAGACAGGTGGAGAAATTCAAGTATCTCGGGATTGCATTCACGAGTGATGGACGGCAGGAGAAAGAATTGGATGCTCGGATCGGTGCAGCAAGCTGTGTCAGACGTGAACTGTGGCGATCCGTGGTAACGAAACGCGAGCTGAGTAACAAAGCTAAGCTCTCCGTCTTCAAATCCATCTTTGTCCCCATTCTCACCTATGGTCATGAGGCTTGGGTAATGACCGAAAGAGTGCGATCGCGGGTACAAGCGGCCGAAATGAGATTTCTGAGAGGTGTTGCAGGTGTTACCCTACTAGATAGAGTGTACAGCAATACAATAAGGGAATCTTTAGGTGTTGAGCCACTACTTCTCCGCATTGAGAGGTCTCAGTTGCGCTGGTATGGCCACGTGATTCGGATGCCGCAAACTAGTCTTCCTAGGCAGTTGTTATTTTCCAAGCCAGTGGGTAAGAGACCAAGGGGTCGGCCTAGAACCAGGTGGCTAGACTACGTGGAGAATCTGGGTTCGAGTCGCTTGGATATTACCAGGGAGGACATGCGCCTGATGGCGGAAGATCGCGATCGCTGGAGATCCTCCATAGGGCTGCTGCCCCCGCGACCCTAACGGATAAGCGGGTTTGAAAAGTAAGTAAGTTTGCAAGAACTGAAATTGAACTCATTCTATCGGAGATATCTTTCTGAATTTTCACGATATTTGCTTTGACTTTTTATAAGAGTAGCTCTATACATTTGGCTAATAAATTAGGCAAAAAATATTTTGGCAACGTTTGCGCAGTTTAACATTTTTTAGTAAAAATGCTCATATTTCAACAAATATTTAATATTTTTATATTCTGAGTACAAAGTAATGTCTCTCCTGTAGTTTGTCAGGTTTCCTAAAAATGGCATTGCAATGGGTTGAAAACCCTGCACGTTAAAAACAAAAGACTTATGAAAAAATTTCGTTTCTTTTTAAAGAAACCTTTATATCTCCAAAAGATACGTGCTATTTTCATACAAATAAACACAGATAAATTAAAGAAGCCTCTTAATCATTTGCTAAACTTACAACGCATATTAAGGATTATTTTTTACAGGGAGATCCCAAACATTATTTTTTTTGTTCATTTTGTTGCTAGTCCCCGATTTGCTTTCGGGACAAAACATTAGCTGAAATATGTAAGGGGTAACATGCTTTTTACACCCCTGAAGTTTCAGGATAATTCGTCAAGTATTTTCCTAGATATTCGCCAAAACGTCTAAAATCAAAGGTGTTCATATTATTTTGTTCAACTCTTGTATATGACTGCATTTTCCTCTTTTCTAACGAAATGAAATTCAAAATTTAGTTATTTCTTAACCGAATATTGTTCTAAAATAATCGATTTAAATATAGTTACACTAATAAATAACTAACTTCTTAAAGTGATTAACTTATCAATTGTCACTTACCATATAGGGCACTCATAAATACCCCCATATATAGTTCCACCGGGTTCTAACTCAGTTGTGCACAGATAATGCTTTTTCTTTTGAGAAGCTAAACATTTTAGCTCTCATTATAACATTTTTTTGAAACTTAAAACATGAACACATGTATTAGAAAATGTTTTCAAAATAAAAGATAGCAAATTCTTGTTGTGTTTGGAAATGTATTACAAATCAATACTTGCAAGATGTTGTCAAACAGTATGCGCAATGTTGCTGGCATCAACCTCCACGCGATTGCAGTTAACCTGAAGATTTTGGTGACTCATTATTTCTGCAATCGCTTCAGACTTGCGTAACTTACAAAGAAGAGGTCAATGAAGTTACTTCATTATAAATTTTTATAACATCATCTTTTTTCGCCTTTTTAAATCTTGTAGACGATACATTTTCCATTGCTTGCGTACTTATCGCCTATCTTCTTAGTGAAAAGGGTCCATCATGCTGAGCAGGCATGGCGTCAAGAGGTTGTTTCCATCCAGCGGATGCATTTTGCTACGTTTGTGGACAGTTTATAAAGACAAGAGCGAAAAAGCACTCGGTAAATGCGTCTGTTAAAATGTGCGAGACCTGCAAGGCATACTTTGGTATCCCTGTCGGTGATCAAGACAAGCTTTGGGCGCCTCATTTCACCTACGAACACTGCAAGAAGTCTCTTGGAGGTAAATTAGGCCGTCGTTACATATTAGATTACAATAAATTACAATGGTTTACTATAGTTTAAATGTACTTCAAGTAAGAAAATTTAAAAATTTGCAATGTTCCTCGAAACTTCAGACCATTAAAAAATGAAATTGCCTAAGCATTTTATTTGTAATGCATGATAAAATATTTTAAGAAATATCTGAAATGTATAAATTTGGTATGTTTACAGGCTGGTACAGAGGAGAAAAGAGATCCATGAAGTTTGCTATTCCTAGAATTTGGAGGGAACCAGCTGGCCATTCAAGCAACTGTTACTTCTGTATGGTGGACGCATCTAAACGTCGAAGTGGCAAGAGGGCGCCTCCAAACATGTGTCCAGATATTCCCTCATCCATCGCCCCGATACCACACTCTTCTGAACTCCCCGTTCCTACATTTCTGTTGAGTAAACAGTCATTTTCAGATGGAATGTGCGAATCAGACAGCGAGGGAGTTATTTCAGATAACGATTGCGAGAGCCTGGATGCGGAAGCGAAGAGAAAACCGTACTTCCTCAACCAGAAAGATCTCAATGATCTGATCCGAGATCTTGGTCTTACCAAGTCTCATGCTGAGCTGCTGACATCCAGGCTCAAGGAGTGTAACTTGTGAGATGAAAGTGTGAGAGTTACAGATCAGATAAAGCATCATCAAAAATCTTCAAACTTCTTCAGATTTTAAGATGGGCTGTGTTTCAGCAGCGATGTGACCGACTATTTGAGGCCAAAGGAATCACATGTAGCCCAAGTGACTGGCGCAATTTTATAAACAGTTCATACAGTAGCCTCAAGGAAGTGCTACTTCATAATAGCAACAAGTATCCATCCATCCCTTTGGCTCATTCAGTATATCTCAAAGAAGACTACTTCAGTGTCAAGATGTTGCTGAGTGCCATAAAGTATGAAGACAATAGCTGGGAGGTCATTGAAGATTTCAAATAGTGGCATTCTTGATGGGCCTCCAAGGTGGCTTCACAAAGTTTCCATGCTTTCTTTGCCTCTGGGACAGCCGGGACACTAAGGCGTACTATTGCAGGAAGGAGTGGCCAGAGAGGACCGAATTCTCCATTGGGAAGAACAATACCAGGACCGAATTCTCCAGTGGGAGCCGTATGTAGACCCTCGGAAAGTGTTAACGCCACCACTGCATATTAAATTAGAACTTGCTCAACAAATTGTTGGCACCCTAGACAAGCAGTCAGCAGCTTTTAAATACCTCCAGGAACTCTTTCCACAGTTGTTGGAGGCAAAAGTTAAGGCTGGTATTTTCGTGGGACCACAAATAAAGAAGATTAATTGAGTGTGATGAAATCGTCAAGAAACTGAAGAGGACAGAGAATACAGCTTGGAACAGTTTCGTTGCAGGGGTTCGTGTCTTTCTGGGCAATAACAAGTTTGAAAACTATGAGCAGTTGGTTCAGATTCTCATAAAGGACTATGCTGCAATGGAGTGCAGAATGTCCCTCAAAGTCCATAATCTTGATGCTCATCTTAACAAATTCAAGGAGAACATGGGAGCTTACTCTGAAGAGCAAGGCGAGCCCTTCCATCAGGATTTAAGAACTTTGAACGTCGTTACCAGGTTCAGTATAATGAAAACATGATGGGAGACTATATATGGGGAATTCGTTGAGAAAGTGATTTGCAGCATGGCCGCAAATCTAGGAAAACTACGCATTTCTAATTCTTTTTCAAACACTTTCACAATCTTTTGCATTTACAGTGCAAATATATTATAGATATATATTCTTTATTATGTAATTATGTATGAAAGATAAAAATTGGAACTTTTTGTCACATAAATATGCAACTTTTCCTACCTGTGATCACAAAATCAAAGTTTATGATGAAAAAAGTTGTTTTTCCATATATTTTAGACATAAATATTTGAAATATAACACTTAGTAGCCATAGAGTTATTATTATTATCATTATTACTAGTAGTTAGCTTCACTTCGCTCGGCTGTGTCATGCTTGCCAGCTTTTGTCTTATTTAATAAAATTAGAAAAAAATATAAAATTAAAAAAAAAATCAATTTATTTTAAACAACATAGTTATTACAAAAAGCACGATTCATATTTTTAGTGAAAGTTCTATCGCTATTTACGGTCAATTTCCTGTGTTCTTGAGGAATACTATGGATACAAAATTTTATATTGCTTTTAAATTTTTAACATGATAGAGAGACATAAAGTTGAACATGAGAAAACGCTGGTTCATTTAAAATCAAATCTACATGGGGAAATGATTGTCCTTGACTCTTATTTATAGTCATAATAAAAGAAAGAATAATCGGAAATTGACGTCTTTTAAGTACAAAACACAAATTGAAATCACTTGATTTCAAAACGATTCTTGGAATTATAACAATTTCATTTCTGTTTGCCTCATTTACAATTTTGCTTGAATTAAATGTTTATGAGATGATATGACTATTAAGCGAATTTCATTGCATAACCCTTTTTGGATTCAAATTTCTTATAAGCATGGAGTCATTGAATTCAGCATTTCTAACGTGACTTGATTAGAGATTTGATAATTTGGATCTTCTATCACTGAGTCATTACTTTTGAATGTAAATTTTCATTTTCCATTCGATCTATAACTTCGTTCTTCAATGTGAGAGCATCAATATTGTTGAGCATAAGATTACCCAATTTGATAAATCATCAGTTGAGAGTGTATATCTCCAAAAATTGTACCAATTTTAAGAAGCCACTCTTTCAAATCGTCTTGATGTGCACTTCTCATGTTAGATATCAACGAAAGTTTTGTAAAATAAATTTGCCATAAATTTGATGATTTGATGCATGTTTGATAACTTCTGTTGCTCTTTCTTTTGGTACAACCAGTAAGCATTATTGAAAATCTCCTCCAATGACTAACACTATATTTCCAAATGGTATGTCTCGTTTTGACGGATCGTTTTGAACTGCATATCGATGCATCTCAGTCCATGTTTTTTAACATTGTTACTTCATCGGTGGTTATAACGTTTGTTTCTAAAGCATCTTTTCCTTGAAAAGACGATAGCTTAAGTTTTGATGTTGAGTTTTCAAGCAATGGAACTGGCAACTTCAAACCGCTATGAACTGTTCTACATCCTTACATGAGTATTAAAGTAATTCCAGCTGTAGCATATGGGAAGACTTTTTATCCATTTCCTCTTACCAACTTCATTAAAACTCTATAAAGCTAGGTTTTTCCAGACCCACCAGGTCCATCAAGATAGAATACTCGAGTTGTGGTATTTTCATCGTAAACTGATTGAGTGATCCATTTCGAAAGCAACTCTTTGTTGAGCATTTAAATTTGGAATAAGTCGTTCTGGTTCTCTCTTCACTTGGATTAAAAATTACTAACTCACTTGGCTGCCCAGTTGGCTCCGGCAGATTGAATCAAGTACAACTAAGACTATGTTGCTTGAGAACTGAAGAAATGCCGTGAAGAGAATAATGGAATGCAATATATTCATCATGATTTCTCAAATAATCGATTGACATTCATGAGACAAATACAAACAATCAATCTTTTGCATTTGGTGTTGAACAAAATACCCAGGTAAATGAATAAAACTGTCTAAGTTTAGATGGTGTGTTGAAGAAATAGCTTTTCATATACATTTTTCCCATTCTTCGTTGTCTTGCTGCTTCGACAAAAGTTAAATACATCTACAATACTCCGGCAGCAGTTCTTAAATCTTCAAATGATTTTGAACCATGAACATGGTGCAGAAGAATACGAAGACCGAATAATTCTTGTTGAGCTGGGTTAACAATGTACATTCGTGCCATTTGCTTTCTCCAGTAATTGTATTGGCCACTTCATGATTTCGAGCTTGGCTTTTGCTTTCTTTATAAATAGAGTGCTCAGAGATATCTTGATAAAATTGTCGATTAGCATTTTGATTCTCATTATTCCAAGTAAACCAAGCTGTCAATTTTAAAATTTGATTTCTTGCATCATTCAATGCTTCCTCTTCATTTCTTATTTCGAAACGCATTTGCTGTTGATTTGTAAGATGAACGGAAACTCTAACTAAATTGTGTGATCAATCATTCATCTCATATACCAACAAACGCCATACAGCTTCGCTTGCACTAACATATCTTGATTCCGTGAAAGATATGATTTCATTGTTATAACGCGTCCCTCCGACCCGTTATGATCGTTTTTTTTATTATTTGCGTGATTAAAAGTGAAGGAAATTAATTTCCGATTACGGACAATTAGCTTTTCCATGACTACGTCGTCTATTTGTGTTTCTTCCGTTGTTGTAGCCCCCTCTTAGGTAATAACACCTCGCAGTGGGAGCTTTGTTGCGGATTTTTTAACGTGGAGGGATTGTTAAAATATAGTGGGTTTTTTTTTTGGAAATGCGAGGCGGCCATAAAAAAGACGGATGAATCGTCGGCCTTTCCGTAAAGATAAAAGAAATGCTGAGAACTTTTAATTTGCTCCTGATGGTCGAGATCACTCAATGATCGCTTTGATTATCGCCGCCCCCCGCCGTCCGTTATCCATTGAATTATGATGGACAGTGCCGATTATGTTCTGCCACCAAGGGATTTCGAACAGCAAGGGCCTGCTGTTTTTCCATGATTGGAATAAAGTTAAGGAGACATTTGCTGATCTATCGTTTATTGAATATTGAAATTGACAGATTTCAATGAACTGTATGTTTAATCAAATGCTGAATTGCTAAGCTAAATTATTCGATGCTGAAGACGAAAGCTGGACCTCGCTGCTGGAGTCCTAAGAAACGTCAAGATGATCTTCAAGATCGAGAAGAAATAAAGTAAGACGAACTTTCTTATTTCCATTAGGGGACCCCGCCAACATGGTTTTAATCAGTGTTAATGTGGAGAAGACGGTGAAGGAAGTTAGATAAGATTAAAAACTTACCACAGGTTCCAATTTACTTAATCAAGTCCTGAACATTTGAAGGACAAGCGAAAATAATATAAGGAAAAATAAAGCAAACAAATAATTAACCCAAAAGATACAGACTATTACTTAGTTTGCACCAATAAAAGAAAAACAGAGAGGAGAAAAAGGAGAATATAACGACCCATATTGAAGTGGTTTATTTAGAATATTCCTGTGACAATATGAACTCTTTATGTAAAAGTCCTTCGACACCCGAGTTTTAAAAGTGAAAATCTAAAACTTTCGGGTATAATTGTAATTTCTGCTTGCGTCGGTGACGACACCTCCGTTGTCCGTGAGGATCTCCACCTAGAAGAATTTGGCATCTAGTGTTTTGCTACCGACGGCAGCGGGTAGTGGGTGGGTCCCCTTTACTAACCTATGCCCTCCCTTTCCCTGTATGAATGCTATAGTCGACTGAGTCCTACCCCCCCCCCCCCTAACTCACTGTCGCCCCCCTTTGATAATCAAGACAGTTGGTTTCTTCATCTGCGCCCCCACCACTTCCAGTCTCTCATCAAGTTCGACATTATCAGGACCCTAACCTATTAAAGAGAAGAATAGACTTTCGATTTCGTAGGATTATTCACTGTTGTAATAATTAGACGTAGAAGAAGATATATGTCACGGTCCGTTTACAAGCATTATAAGACAAAATACGTTTACCCAACAAAAACGGCCGTGACATCAAATGAGGATGCTCGGGCGTCTCGAGAGAGAATGAAGCCAGCCGATGCGATCAACCCGGGAAGGCAAAGTGGAAGCGCCCGTGCGCGGAAGCGCGAAAGCAAAACGGAAGTCGTGGCTGATTCGACGATTCCGTTTCCGGAGAAGCGATTAAGATCTTGGATTGCAAGTGATAACGATGGTACTGAAAAACGAATTGAGAAAAATGTTAACGTTAACAAAAGTGCGTTTCAAGAGCGAGGAAGGACACACTTAAACTCAAGCATCTCAGTTCCCGCCTACGGTAACCTTTATCTGCATTATGAAAAATCAGTGTTCTTCAATTTATCTCACGAAGGCAGTTTTCCACGGTGCTTCACAGAGAAGAGGCTTTCTATGGCTATTGCGCCTTCATATGGAATTTTCCCCTTCGGGCTACGATAATTTATAAATAGTGATCTCAGCTGCATCGAGGGAGCGACTCAGCATGGACTTTCTTTCAATGGACGGCTATATCCTAAGGCAATTAACGGGGTAAGCCAGTAATCTTCTTTCGTACTGAACTGTGTTGTATTTCCGCGCCACTATTTTCTCTACAACGCATATCGGACTATGAAAAGGACTCTCCATTAATTTACAAGGAAGTTTAAATTAAATTTCCGATAATTGCGTTTTATCAAGTAGTGAACGCCGTGGTGGTTACCGTTAAAGCTGATTATAGTGAATGTGTGTGTGGTATCCTAGTGCGGCGAGTAGTTTTATTTATTTTGTGTGTGCTTATTGCTCCAAACTTATTACGACTACGGTCAAGCCTCGCCCACCTTTCAATATTGCTGAGTCACATTAATTTAAGCCTTTGCTTCCGCCAATTAATTACGATTTCAATTATTGAGTCTAAGGTGATTTACTCAGTATCCGATTCGGTGCAATATTATCTGCCTTTTCACCACGAACTTTTGAGTGATTGAAGTTACGCAGCCGTGCGTTGGTACGTTATCCCGACTGTATTTATGTGGCTCTTTGATGAACTGATGAGTGCAATATTTAGGCATTTTCATAAACAGTAGTCTACCTAGATTGGAACTCCTTTAACCCTTTAAATATTTCAATTGAACTTTTCGACCTACCAGTTTGTCCGAACTATTCTATGTCGTATTGTTTATTGTAATTTATCGTCAAGCCGAAGTACACAGTATTTATTAATCTAGTTGAATAAATTATCTTCATTTATCTTTAATCTGCGTATCCTAACTTCTGTCTTTCACACTTACCTTCCACTGCCACGTGACAATATAAAATAATTAACTGAGACACAGACAATTGAAAACGAGAATAAAACCAAAGATACTACTCTTTTCGAATTTACCTAAGCCATTATGGCAATTGCCGTCCTCTTATTTCTGACTTTTTACCTTGAAATTACTATATGAAAGTTTCACAACGATTAACGTAAAAAAGTGTATATTACTGAACAGTGACAGATAATATTAATGATGAATACGGCATTAGTGTATTAAATACAACTCAGATTTTACCCCAGACTATAAGAGACTTTATATAGTGTATTATATAACTATTTTACTGACCAAACGTTGCCATTGAATTTGTGTTTATATTTCTAATGTTGTTATTTAATTCTCTTAAAACTATCAATTGACAATTCTCCAATTTTAGTGTTTAGCATTACTATTGGCTAAGTAGCTACTTACTCTTTTTTTTCTTTGAATTGTCCCTAGAGTGGTCAGGGGGGGCGTGTTAAAAGCAGTTTGCTTCCATCCGGAAACCCATTGTTTATTTGTTTGAAAGATTAGTCAATAAATTGCCTTCTTCCCTTCCCCCACTCCTAGGAGGGATCAACCATAATATTGTGATATTGTGTGTCCTTTCCTGATATGAAATTTGAAGATCATTTCTCTCTCTGGTTATGAGTAAATCGCCTCGGTGAATTAATTTAGTTACCCGATTCATTTCGTTTCCGATCGCCGTAACGGATTGTGCCAAAACGCACCCCGTTACAAAGTTTTCTTTTTGGTTAACCTCCGAAAAGTCATGTTCAATTAATATGCAAGTTATGACGTGGATTTTACTAATTGCTCAACGGGACCAACGGCTTTACTTCCCTTCCAAAGGAAGTGCGTGATCTCAGATGAGCCTCATCACTGGAAAATAACCCAGCTACGAACATCAAATTGACACCAGCAAAGCCGTATCGGTTAAAATCCGACCCTATTACTATGCCGCAGCGAAACTAGAAAAAATCCGATGCTTGGTAGCAGAAATGGAGCGTCAAGGAGTCGTCCGGAGATGCGAGTCGCCTGGTCACTACTGTATTTTCTGGTACAACATGATAGGACAAAAGAGCCCCGGTTTGTTCTCGATGCTCGGGAGTTGAGCGCTCTTAAACAACCGATGATTTACTTCCCTCTACCGACCGAACCAATACTTCGGAAACTTAGTCGTGCTCGGATATTTTCTACCTTGGATCTGCGACACGCCTACTGGCAGGTCAGGCTTAGCCCCGACTCATGTGAAAAGACCGCGTTTATGGTCCCCGGCCTTGGCACCTTTTGTTACCAGGTGATAACATTTGGGATCAAAAACGCGGCTCATGCCTTCCAGTCTCTACTGGACCAGGTTCTAGATCCTTCCATAGAACCTGAGTGCTTCCACTATGTAGATGATATCATAGTGGCAAGCCGAGACTAGGAGGCCCACCTGGACATGCTCCAGAAAGTCTTTCTGTTGAAGTTCAAACTGAAGGTGAATTTCCGAAAGTCTTTCTTCTTCCACCAAGAGGTTAAATTTCTGGGCTTCTTCCAGTGATCGGAATATACACCCTATAGTAGCCTATGTACATCCCACCAAAGTGGAAGAAGTTCGGCGATTCCTTGGCATGGTCCAATATTACCGCGCGTTTATAGCCAACTTTAGCGCGATGAACTGGCCCATGCGCCATCTGGCACACAAGGATACGAGATGGTTTTGGATGACACCTGTGAAAATTCCTTCAACACCATCAAAGGACTTTTGACTAAGCCCCCATCCTCATCCAACCAGACTATACTCGTTACAGTACGCAACGTCGGGATGGTAGCCATAGTCCTTAAGAATATCTTTGTTGGGCTTCCAGTCTTGATGATGTATGAATATCTCTCGGAAATTTTTGTCAACATTGTCAAAGTTCAACGCCACAGGCTTGTGGTCAGAAGAAAGGTCATCAATTGTGAAGATACTGTAAGGTTTGAAGAAACCCTACAAGAGCGAGATGTCCAAAACGTCACTAGTAGGGGAGTGGTCGCAGTAGTAGGTGCCCTCCACAGGTCCAGCAAAGAGATGTCATATTTTCCTTGTATATACATATTTTCCTATAGAGAATCATGCCGTGTAGTTCTGCGTTCTGGAGTTCCAGCTTGGGTGTTTGGCATTTAGGCCACCAGCCATGATGACTGGAGTGTCACCACTGAAGAGTTCATCAAGCTCCCTGACGTCAATATAATGTTTAGGTGAATTATAGAGCACCATGAACTTCACTTCACCACAGGAGATGTCATTGATAATGATGGAAGCCGATTCCATACCTGCATAAGAATTGGAGACAAATTCTTGGTGTTGAATTACCTTCTTAAAGATGATCGCAGCACCCCCAGAAGCACATCTTGCAACATTTGAAGCCATACGATCCGTACGGTACACACAATAGCCAGGTAGCTTGAAGTCTTGTCTTGGTTTGAGGTGCGTTTCATAAAAGAAAGCAACGTCGATTTCTTGCTTTATCAAAAAATTGTGAAACTCGATACGCTTTCGGGGAATCCCCCTAGCGTTCCGTATCACGCACCGAAGCTCACCTTTGTTGATTACAGTATAACGTTGTGCAGTCATACTAAAATTAGTTGGTCGTAATGAGCCCACTCAACTGTGGGTAACTTTTGCCTAGATTAGAAAACATTTGAAAGATACGTCCTAATTGCTTATACATACCTGGTAGGTCGTTGATGTTGAGGCCTTTATTCTCTGGCTTAGACACAGCAGCAGCATAGGATTTGTCTGCTGTCACTTTAGAACTAGGCATCCTTTGGACCTGGGGGTATTTTAGACATTTCGTGTAACTTGAAGTGTACTGTCCACCACATTTGACGCACGTTGGGGGGTCTTTTCCTTTTATCTTGGGGCAATCTCTTGACTGGTGCCCCTCTGCACACTTGTTACAACGAGGATCTTCCGTGCAGCCCATGGATACATGTCCGAAGCGCAGACAGTTGTAACACTGTTGTTGCTTCTTGTTCCCTCGAAAGGCTTCCACTAGCACTGCCAGCGGCCCAATACGTGTAATGTTCTTCAATGACCAGTTGTGTTCGGTGTTCGGGAGCAGAACCAAAACCATTGGCATATCAGTGGATCCTTTGGCTTTCCTCAATCGAATGTCCTTTTCTGGGAAGTAGTTGCTCTTTTTAGGTCTTCTTGGAAGTCATCGAGATCATACGTAATATCCACAATACGAATCACGTATTTCAAGACCTTCTCCGACTTCAGCTGATGATGCTGAATTTTTAAAATATTATCAGACCTAATTCCAGAGACTAACCTGTTTTGAATTTCTTCTTCTTCACATTTAACTTTGTCGGTTTCAGATCTGCCCGTATGAACATGCTTCTCAAGCTCAGACATAATCGTTATAAACGGGACGCCATGAGTCCGCATGATAATCGGCGGGACATACCTCTTCGTGATCTTATGGTCTCATTAACTGAGCGATTCTGTTCATTCTTCGGATTCCTCATTCTAGACGCGCTGACGACTTCTTCGTTTACTCTGGAGACGGTCTTTAGTTTATCGATCCTTGTGACTATTCTGAATTTTTTATTAATGACACCAATCCAGGGACCGTTATCCACTTCTTTATCGGTTCCGTCAGAGTGACTTCACTTAAGCCACCGTTTGTCGAACAGTCCCTATTTTCTATTATATCCATTAGAAGAGAAAATAGTTTTTAAAACATTACTTACCTTGCTGTTATCAACTGCTTTGTCTTCCGTGGAGTTTCCTGCCTTCAGGGTCCCGGTGCATTTCCCAAAGGCTTTCTTCAGTTCGCTTACACTGGACAACACGAAAATTGCCTCTGACATGAAATTAGTCGATCTTTATTAATTTTTAGGTGTTAAAAACGAAAATGACAATAAAAGTTAATTGGCTCTAGTTTTTGAGATACGCAGATGGTCACTTTTAAACGACTTTCACATTGCTTATATTAGTCACCATTTTGCAGCGCTCTTTTACAAAGTACAAATTGTGTCATGTTGCATCAGGCAGCCACAAACAACACTCCAGAAGGTATAGTACTATTGTCTGAAAGCTAACCCCTTCACTCATGCCTACTTGTAGCATACCCTTCCATTTTTATAACTAAATTTTGATGCCTTCACAATTCAATTACGCGTTAAGAGGTGGCGCCACAGCAAATATATGCCACTCACATATGTACTGTATTCAAGATAACGTAAGATAAAGTTTGTTACATGTCTCGTTTGTCTCTGATACATCAGTAGTGATGCCTCGTAAGTGCATTAACAGTGCAGATAGCTTCTGTTACATCTGCGGGGAAGTGGCGTTTGCAAGCTAGAAGACGAAGATGATTCCAATTGTAAAAAAGGCTTACCAGCTCTATTTCGGATGCAAGATCGGAGATCAGGACTGGGCTCCACACATATGCTGCAGTACGTGTGCAAGAGATCTTCCAAGGTGGCTGAAAGGCAAGCAAGTGGCGATGCCATTTGCCATTCCTATGATTTGGAGAGAGCCAACAAATCACGCAAGTGACTGCTACTTTTGCTTGGTTCCACCTATTTCTGGAGGCCTCACTAAAAGAAAGAAACGGGTAATAGCATACCCGAATCTGTCGGCGTTACGACCAGTTCCGCACGGAGATGGACTTCCCGTTCCCGAGCCTCCTAAAGAATTTTCCATTGATTCTGACAGTGAGGAGGGAGGAGAACTAACGCCGGGTTCTCCTCAGCCTTCGACGTCTAAAGATAATCCATACGTCTTCCAAGGTGAGTCATCTGCGGCACACATTCTCACTCAAGAAGATCTCAATGATCTTGTTCGCGTCAGAGTGACTGCTTTTCGAACTCGTCATGAACACTTGGAGCCGTACTTCAAAAGGGACGGTGATATTGTGTTTTGCACCGACGTACTGAATGCCCTCGGAATCAAACATGACCCGCAAGAATGGCGACTCTTCATAGACTCGTTGAAATTGAGCCTGAAAGCGGTTTTGTTGCACAATGGAAACTCTTTGTCGTCCATCCCGCACATGAAAGAAATGTATGAGAACTTAAAGCAGCTGTTGCAACATCTTCAGTACAGCAACTACGGCTGGCACCTCTGTTGTGATTTAAAAGTAGTTGCACTGTTGATGGGACTGCAACTGGGATATACTAAATACTGTTGCTTTTTATGTGAATGGGACAGAAGACTGACTGGGACTTTTACACTATGTGAGGAGAGAATGGCCTCAGAGGAAATCTCTGGAGGTCGGAGAGAAGAATGTGCAACACCCAGCAATGGCAGAACCTCACAAAATCATTTTACCATCTTTGCACATCAAACTCGATTTAATGAAAAACTTTGTAAAATCCATGGATCGGACTGGACCAGCTTTCGAGTACTTGGGTACCAAATTCCCTCAACTCAGCGGAGCGAAAATTAAAGAGGGCATTTTTGTAGGTCCTCAGATCCGGCAGCTAATCGCAGACGAGCAGTTCGATAGCCTGCTTCAGGGCGATGAGAAGAAAGCTTGGGACGCGTTTTGTCTGGCAACAACTAGCTTCCTCGGGAATGTCAGGGCAGACAACGACAAGGAACTGGTGGAGGACATGTCTCAATATCACAAACTTGGCTGCAATATGTCTTTAAAGATCCATTTTCTCCATTTACAATTGGACTTCTTCCTTGACAACTGCAGCATGGTCAGTGATGAGCATGGCAAACGCTTTCACCAGAAAATTTCAACAACGGAGACAAGATATCAGGGAAAGTGGTCCACTTCCATGTTAGCAGACTACTGTTGGACTCTCGTCAGAGATCTTCCTGATTATACATACAAGCGACAGGCAAAGCGACGTCGCAAGTAGCCAGAAACAGAAGTCTTATCTGAGTATTACAGTATATGTAACTATTGCGCATACCTCACAAACCGTAGCCAATCTCACGATTTCAATGTCATATTCGGTTTCAGCGGCTCGAAGTCATTAAGAACTGGCTTTTCATGTCAAAGGCATGACTTTCATCATACTTTGTTGTCCAGTGTTATCTTCTCAGTAACATCTCTACGAGAATCCTTAATTTCCTTGTTGATACTTTCGAACTTCTCCTCAAAACTTTTGTGTAGGGATTCGACTTTTTCCTCCAGTGCATTATACTTAGCGTTTATTTCATCCCGGAGGGCTTCTAACATTTCGTCGAACACTAGGTTAAATGCAGCAAACCTAGCATCCAAGCAGGCATCCCGGTAGGCCTTTTCGCAGGACACAGTTTTACTATCCGCCACTAGCAAATGCTCTTTAGCCGACTTCATCGTGGTTAATTTGGACGAGGCCATCTTATATAAATGCACAGAATCAGGGGGGGGGTAACTTCGTAGCTAGGTATGTGCTAAACAAGCCGTCCTAAGAAGGAAGCACGTAGCTTTAAGAAGAAAGAAGCTAAAACTCAGGTTTGCGAGAAAATTAAATCTACGCCATGGACCCACTCGTGAATGATAATAATAGATGATATGAAAAAAATGTCTTTAGTTAGGTGTGCGAGGAAATTAATCCCAACGCCAGGCACCCAGAAAGATAATGACGTCTTGTTGTACTGGTTTACAGGAATATTAATCCCAATGCCAGGGACCAGCAAATGAGACGTAACAGAAGTGAATATCGCCCTGAAAAGGGCGCACCGTGAAATGAGAATAATGAAATGATACCTGAAAAGAGAGTAGAGTGATACCTTGAAGAGCTAGTCCTATTTGATCATCCTAATCGTCCTCAGCCTGAGACCTCAATGTAACCTACCATGGTGTAGACGATCGACAATCGAACAGTGAAGTGTACATTTGTTAGGATGGGACGGAAGCAGCGATTTTACAAAGCTCATCTAACCAGAATAAACTCCAAATGAAATACACTGAGGTATTCAAGAAGCCTAACCAACCCAAGCGGTCTTCCACATTATTAAAAAAGCAAATAAGATTGACGATTGTCAGAAACAAAAAACAAACGAAATAAAAAACACAAGGAGAAAGAAGATTATCACATCTTCCAGTAGTCCGGGAAAGAGACGTTGCTAATATCTTCAAAATTGACGTCAAGAACATGCCCCGGTTTACGATACTTCGTATGCCAGTTCATATTCAATGAGTTCTTCAGTATTCCATTCACAAGTTTATTGTCGTGAGTCTTCATCTTCTGTATCATAATCAAAAGGAGATCCTGTATAAACTTTCTGATATGGGCCATGTTTAAATCCATGTGGATGGATTGGTTTTTCACTGTCCTTCTGTCCAGCTGAGCAATGATCCTCAGGGAAACATTCTGAAATGACTGTAGTTCACTCCATCTGGTTTTACAGATAGTCGCCCACGCTGTCATGCCATGGAGGGGTATGGTCCAGATAATCGATTTGTACAGAAGTAGCTTGTTGTCAATGCTGAGGGCGCTGTTGCGACCCATGATAGCTATGATATTGCACTTAGCCTTCTTCGCTTTGTTCAGAGCATAGGACATATGCCGGTTCCGTGAGAGACTTGGAGTCAATGATAACTCCCAGATACTTGCAGTTGTCCACCCAGTCCAGTTTCTTATTGAACAGAACAAGAGAATAAGGGGGACGCTTGAGCTTCCTATTGAGGTACAAAGCCTTGCACTTTCCGACATTAAGGTTCAACTTCCAGCAGTTAAACCAGTCTTCGAACTGCTTCAAGGCGCACTGCACCCGAGTGATAACCTGAACCGGCTGGTGTGCCCATGTCATAATGGCACTATCATCCGCATAAAAATACAGATTACAATTATCGGGTTTCGGGAAATCATCTACAAAGTAATTAAATAGCACTGGTCCGTGGACAGAACCCTAAGGAACGCCGGCCTTTACAACACGGGGAGTGGAAAAATTTTATCTAACTTTGGCTTGATAGGATCTGCCGTTAAGAAAGGATTTCACCAACAAAATCAAATCGGCAGGGAACCGGTCTCTGATCATTTTGTAGAAAAAGCCCTCATGCCACACATGGTCAAAAGCTTTACTGACATCGAGAAATACCACCCCACAGTACCTGGAGAGGTTCAGGGGGGTGCTCAGGTCTTCAATGAGCCTCCATATCTGCATCGGACAAGAGTGGGTAGCACGAAAGCCGAACAGCTCTTGCCGAAAAAGGTCTTTTGCTAGACAGTGGTCTTGGAATCTGACGAGAATCGTTTTCTCCAACACTTTGGACATCGGGGGTAGCAGGCTTATATGTCAGTAACTCGCCGGAATTGCAGGATTTTGCCCCTACTTGTGGCTACTCTCACACAATAGATTGCTTTCAAGCCACAGGGAAGTAAGGAAATTTCCAGGAGACGTTAATGATATTTGTGAGATAGGCAATAAAGTTCTTCGGTAGATTTATAAGGGCGTTATTACTCACCTTGTCTCTTCCTGGAGCCTTCTTCTTTTTCAGTTTACTTATAATGGTGGCCACCTCTCCAGCCTCGATGCTGTTCTTCGTTAAATGCTGTGGGACTTCATCAAAGTTGACAATACTTTCTTCCACACGCTGAGACATGATTTGGCTCTCAGGCTTATCGTTGGAAGGAGTAACAAACTGCATTTCCAGTGAATCTGCAAAGACTTGGGCCTTGTCTTTATCGATTTCACATAGTCACCTTGTGGTGTACGGAGTGGACGAAGCGTAACATTCTTCTTCTTCTGTAAAGCTCTGACCATACTCCAAATTGGAATTGTCAGGAGCCGACAAGCGTAGCGAAGCTCTTATTGTCCATTCCATGTAGCGTAGCGAAGCTCTTATTTGTCCTCTTGAACTCCTTTCACTAATCTGGTGTACTTGGTTTTGAGCCAAGATTCACGATAGCATTGCCATAGTCTGCGGGTCCTGTTTCTTTCAGCAATTAGGCGTTGGATTACAGGAGTGAGTTGGAATCGATGAGAAGGTTTATTCTCTGATGGATACTTACTAGCTTCTATAGCACTGTTAATACATCTGGTGATGTCATCAACAAGTTGATCGATGTCCTCTGTATAGTAAGCAACGTCGGGATGGTAGCTATAGTCCTTAAGATTATCTTTGTAGAGCTTCCAGTCTTGATGATGTACGATTTCCTCTCAGAAATTTATGTCAACATTGTCAAAGTTCAACGCCACAGGCTTGTGGTCAGAAGAAAGGTCATCAATCGTGAAGATATTGTACGGTATGAAGAGACCCTTCAAAAGCGAGATGTCCAAAACGTCATAACTAGGGGAATGGTCGCCAAAATAGGTGTGCTGCGCAGGTCCAGCAGCGATGATATCATCTCTACCTTGTGTGTACCTATAGAGAATCATGTTGTAATTCTGCGTTGTGGAGTTCCAGCTTGGGTGTTTGGCATTTAGGTCACCAGCCAGAACGACTGGAGTGTCACCACTGAAGAGTTCAACAAGCTCGCAAATGTCAAGATAGTGTTTGGGTGAATTCTAGAGTGCCACGAACTTCACTTCACCACAGGAGAGGTCATTGATAATGATGGAGGCCGATTCCATACCTGCATAAGACTTGAATACTAATTCTTGGTGTTGAATTCCCTTTTTAATTATGATCGCAGCGCCCACAAACGCACATCTTGCAGCAATTGAAGCTATTCGATCCTTACGGTACACACAATAGCCAGGTAGCTTGAAGTCTTGGCTTGTTTTGAGGTGAGTTTCACACAGGAAAGCAACGTCGATTTCTTGCTTTATCAGAAAGTTGTGAAACTCGATACGCTTTCGGGGAATGCCCCTAGCGTTCCGTATCACGCATTGAAGCTCACCTTTGTTGATTACAGTATAACGTTGTGCAGCCATACTAAAATTAGTTGGTCGTAAGGAGCCCACTCAACTGTGGGTAACTTTTGCCTAGATTAGAAAACAGATGAAAAATACGTTCTAATTGCTTATACATACTTGGTAGGTCGTTGATGTTGAGGGTTTTATCTTCGGTCGTAGACACAGCGGCAGCATAGCATATGCCTGCTATCACTTTAGAACTAGACATCCTTTGAACCTGGGGGTATTTGGAAATTCCGTGTAGCTTGATGTGTGCTGTCCACCACATCTGATGCACTTTGGGAGGTCTTGTCCTTTGATTTTGGGGCAATCTCTTGACTGGTTCCCCTCAGCACATTTATTACAACAAGGATCTTCTGTGCAGCCCATGGATACGTGTCCGGATCGCAGGCAGTTGTAACACTGTAGTGGCTTCTTGTTTCCTCGAAAGGCCTCCACTGAAACTGCCAGCGGCCCAATACGTGTTATGTTTTTCAATGACTGGTTGTGTTCGGTGTTCGGGAGTAGAAACAAAACTATCAGCATGTCAATGGATCCTTTGGCTTTTCTCAATCAAATAACTTTTTCTGGGAAGTCCCGGAGCATTTCCCAAAGGCTTCCTTCAGTTCGCTTATCTTTTCAATGACATCTCTACGAGAGTCCTTGATTTCCTTGTTGATACCTTCGAATTTCTCTTCAAAACTTTTATGTAGGGATTCGACTTTTTTTCCAGGGCCCTATACTGAGCATTTATTTCATCCCGGAGAGCTTCTAACATTTCGTTGAATACTAGGTCAAAAGCAGCAAACCTAGCATCCAAGCAGGATCCTGGTAGGCCTTTTTGCAGGACACAGTTTTACCATCTGCCACTAGCAATGGCACATTAGCTGACTCCAATGTGGTTAATTTGGACGAAGGCATCATAATCCTAAAATATAATTGTATAGAACCAGGGGGGGGGGGAGTAACGTCGCAGCTAGGTGTGTGCTAAAGAAGCCGTCCTCAGAAGGACGCACCTAGCCTTAAGGAAAAAAGAAAATAAGTCAGGTTTGTGAGAAAGTTAATTCTACGCCAGGGACCCACTCGTGAATGATTAGAATAATAATAGATGCTATGAAAAGTCCTTAGCTAGGTTTGCGAAGAAATTAATCCCAACGCCAGGGACCGAGAAGGATAATGAGCGTCTTGATGTACTGGTTTGCGGGAATATTAATTCCAACGCCAGGGACCAGCACATAAGACGTAACAGAAGGTGAATATCGCCCTGAAATTGACGCACCGTGAAATGAGAATAATGAAATGATACCTGAAAAGAGAGTAGAGGTGATACCTTGAAGAGCTAGTCCTGTGTCCTGTCCTCCATATATGCCAGATAATCGATATGATATGAAGTTGAAGAATTACAGTCATATTTATACAGAGACAAAAGTAGATACAATCCAATTACAAAACAAGTAAATAGTAGATAAGGTCCAGTTGGTCAGTCCAATCCAGATTCGTAGTTTGTGGCTCCTATATTCATTCCATTGGTCAGTTTGGGAAGATGAAGAAGTTTTGCCTCTTCCTTCCGTTGTGTAATGTCCAAAGGGCCTGCGTCACTGTTCAGTAACCTGGCAGGGTCTTCGCTGGTGATGGCATGTGACTCCAAGAAATTTAATTGCCTCGGGTCACTTGTGCTATGTATGATTTCAAAATTTTCTGCTCTGTAGTCATGTTTCCGGTCTAGAACGTGTCCGCGAATCTGGAAACAGCAAATTTGCCATTACTGATACTTGCCAAGTGTTCGCCTATCCTCGTTTTTATTGCTCTTTTCGATTGCCCGTAATAGACCGCATCATATTTGGAACAAGGTAGTTTGTAGATTCCTGGCTTCTCTTCCTGAGGGATAGTATCCTTTGGGTTCATTAATCGTTTTCCCATTGTGTTAGAGCTCTTTTAGACCACAGATAGGCCAGACTCTCTTGCGATCCTGTTCATGCCTCTATTTAATTGTTTGTTGTAGGGTAGGGTCAACACTTGTCCTGGTGCTTTTTCTTTCTGCAGTGTGGTGATGTTTTTCAGGATCATTTTATTTTTATCTTTTCTAGTAATGCTATTCACTATTTCTCCAGAATAGCCGTTGCGTCTTGCGAATTCTTAACTTGCTAGGAGTTCCTTACTTCTACTTTCTTCGTTTATTGGGATGACATGCTCCCTATGCACCATATGGTAGAATGCTGCTAGTTTTTGTTGATGACAGTGGTTCGAATCATGCTTTATGAAGTTAGTCACAAAGTTTGCTTTTCGGTAGATGTCATACTGTAGTTCTTGGCCAACTCTTGTCAATTGTATGTCCAAAAAAGGCAGGGTATCATTTCTCTCATCCTCCCTAGTGAACTTGATATTAGGACATAAGCCATTAACACTAGCCATGAATATCTCAATATTTTCTTTTTCAGTATTAAAGATTGCAAAAACATCATCCTCGTATCTCAGCTGCACGTTAAGAAAGTAATTAAATTCATTCAATGCCTGATTTTCTAATTTTCGGATGTAAATATTGGCCATAAAAGGACTGATGTTACTTCCCATAGGAGTACCATCGGTCATCTTGTACCATTTGTTGTTGAACGAGAAAACGTTGTTGAAAAGGTTGAGTCTCATGACTCTCGTAACATCAGCTACAATCCCGGAGGCCAACTGTTCTCATCCATAGTGTCCTCAAGTACCTCATTGGCTCTTATAAGCAGGATGCTCGGATGTAAGGACTCTATTTCGAAAGAAACTAACAACTCCTTGCTTGATATCCGAGCATTCCAATATTATGGCTAAGGATATTATCACTCAGGAAGAGAAGCCAGGAATCTACAAACTACCTTGTTCCATATCTGATGCGGTCTATTACGAGGATAGGCGAACACTTGGCAAGCATCAGTAATGGCAAATTTGCTGTTTCGAGATTCGCGGACCACGTTCTAGACCGGAAACATGCTACAGAGCAGACGATTTTGAAATCATACATAGCACCAGTGACCCGAAGCTATTAAATTTCTTGGAGTCACATGCCATCACCAGCGAAGACCCTGCCAGGTTACTGAACAGTGACGTAGGCTCTTTGGACATGACACAATCGAAGGAAGTGGCAAAACTTCATCATCTTCCCAAACTGATCAATGCAATGAATAGAGGACCCACAAACTACGAACCTGGATTGGACTGACCAATTGGACCTTATCTACTATTTACTTATTTTGTAATTGGATTGTATCTACTTTTGTCTAAGTATAAATATGACTTTTTAATTCTTCTACTTCATCTGAACAGAATTCTCTGTACAGATCAAGATCTTGTATACGCTGACGAAGCTTGGCTGCCGAAATGCGCATTCGTTCGAATAAAAATTTGAAGTGGATTAGTGGTTTCTTGCTGTTCTTATCGTTCCGTGTCCACAGTGTGTGGCTCTGTTTCTTCCTGTACATGAATATCGATTTATTATCAATAATTATTATTTTTTCGAACCTTCCTTATGCTTTGAAGGTCAGGTATGCAAAATTTCATCAACATCAGAATAAAACTGTCGATTTGTATAAGAAATAAACAAACCCACAAACAAACACACAAATAAACCCACAAACCCACAAACATCCTTCTTTATATATATATTTAGATAGATTTCTCAAAAATTCGATTATCTTGACCAAACCTGAAGTCATTTTTTTTTTAACTGAAATGCATTTTAATAGTATATTCTTGTCCTATAGAGCATGTTTGTTTCATGAAGATAACTCTTAGGGTTAGGTCAGAAGTGAGAGAAAGTCATTGATGGCGAGCAGAATAACGTTTTTATTAGGTAAAATTGAAATAAAATTGGAATTGAAATTGTAATGGTAATTTTCAAAAAAAGCTATAATTTTCCAATGAAAAGTCTGATTAATACCATTTATAAATCGATGAATAGAGCTATTTAGAAGCTACATTTCACTTTTTAGTTTGTCGAGATATGTTAAAAAACTTCTTTTTAAATTGAAAAAAATGTGAAGAATTTGATATAAAATCGATTATCTTGACGAACCCTGAAGTCAATTTTTTTTAAATTTAAATGCATTTTAATAGGAGGTATCGCGATATGCGGCTTCCTTACAATGCTCAAGCTCTAGACATGCGCAATACAAATTTTTCTTCCTTCCTGTGGGCAGCGTCTCTCTTCACACTGTAAATAAAAATACAGTTTTCTTTTTCAACGTTCAGACGGTGGAGGTAATGGATGAAAATTGACTTTTTATCCATGGATACATCACAAGTTTTTTCTTTTTTCTTGTATCCGATTTTTATCCATAAATTACACACTGAAAATTAGGCATGTTTCAAATATACTAACAGAATAGCATGTGCTACTCCTCCATTGTGAAATTCTGCCCACAAACACGTCATATGAGCCATATGCTCTGAGGAGTGAGTTAGATAGGGAAGCTGCATATCGCGATACCTCCTATTGTCTATTATCGACCTATAGAGCACTTTTGTTTCATCAAGATAACTTTTGTGTTTTGGTCAAAAGTGAGGGAAACGCAGTGATGACAGACAGAATAACGTTTTTATTAGTTAATATTATTATTAATATTATTATTATTATTATTATTATTATTATTATTATTATTTCAAGGTTCTACTTAGCACTTATGCAAAGGACTTGTTTTTTAGTATCACCGAGTGCGCACCTAGGGTGTTACTTCAGTTTTGGAAAACTATCAGATGATATGTTATATGCTATATTATTTTGCGTATTATGTGTGCAGTACTCAGCACTACTCTTATTATTATTATTATTATTATTATTATTATTATTATTATTATTATTATTATTATTATGCCAATTTTGACTTAATCATTTGCCTCGTAGATACTACCCTTGTGAAGGCTGATGACTTTCATCCCCCTCTGATTATTCAGCATGGAAGGCTTCTCACTGAGAATCGCAAATCATTTGAATCGGAATTTAACTTCCGCCGTGGCAATTACCAAGGCTTATACCAATTCGTGAACAACGTCGACTGGCATGAAGTTTTGCGTTTATCTAATGTAAATGATATTTGTGTTTGCATAGTTTCTGTCATCAAAGATGCAATTATGAAATTTATACCCTCTCGAAATATTAAGAATACTCGCAAGAACTATAAGAAGTCTGGCAGTTTCTCGTTTCCCAGCTGGGTATCAGAAGGGAGCCGGAAGGACTGGAAGCTCAAACAAGATCTTCACAAAAATTTTAAATCTTCCAAACTGCCTGAAGACTACTTTAAATTTAATGTAGCCAGAAAGAATTTTAAAGATAATTGGAAGCTAGATCGCGATGCCTATTTTCATCATATCGAGACGAGTTTAAAAGCCAGTCCTAATTTATTCTGGGTTATTTCCAAACAGCTTTTTAATTCGAAGAAAATTAACAAGAACTACCTCGATGTGGACACACAAGCTGAAATTGCATCTGCTTTTGCCTCTAATATGAATAACGATACAAGATTGCTCGGTGACGAAATGCTCCTGAAGGACTGTTGGAAAAATATTAATAGTAGCTTTACTCTACAACAAATCGCTACTCAACAATTGATCGAATGCGCGAAGACTATTTCAGCGTCGAAAGCTTGCATTAGTAGTTAGGAGCAGCCCTTTGTGTACCAGGTTGACCTTTGACCCAAGATGGTGGCCGGCCACGCCCACCACGCCCTCGCCTTAGGCGGCGGTACCCAAACCGGCCTCCACGTGACCCTTTTGTTATCAGCAGAGATAAGATGAAAAGATAAGATAAGCCCAGTGCCCCGCCATTTTGGTTGCCATGGCAACAAAGCGGCCATTTTTGATGAGGATATAAGATAAGGCCAGCTGGTCGCCATTTTGAGAAACGGCGACCATTTCTGTTTTTCTTAATATTTTGAATCATATTTTTTTATGCATCATAATGTTTTATTCAATAAAGATAAAAAGATAAGAAAGATGAAAAGATAAGAAAAAGGAAAAAGAGAAAGAAGAAGAAACGGAAAAAAGAGAGAGAGAGAGAGAGAAGGAAAGAAAGAAAAAGATGGAGAGAGAAAAAGAAGAGAGGATAGTGGAAAGAGAGGAAAGAGAAAGAAGAAGAAGTGTTTTTTTTGGGGTACGCTGCCTCTCCCTCCCACCCTGTGCTTGGTTTCGGTGGTCCTGAGCCGCCTGTACTGTCACCGGAGCCCTCTTATTGTGACAGTCTAGGGGTTCCGGTCCACCCACGCCTATGCAGGCGGGAGGTTAATTGAGGCAGCTGGGGCACTCCGAGACTCGACCAGGGCGCTGGTTCCTGTGCAGAAAGTGGAGGGCAGAGCTTAGGTAGTCATAACATCCATTGAGATGCCAAGCACCACCCTTACACACAGGGGCAGCCGTCGCTGTGAGCCTCGAAGGGGATTAATCTGAATCCCCCTTATGCCGTGGCCAAGGGCATAAGAGCCGTGGTGATTCGGTTAACTAGGGATGGTGTGGAAACCTTCCCCTGACTAGTTCGACCACTGGGAACAGATGTTTGACCGTACTCGGGGCTGGGTACCCCACTCCGCGGCCGTGCCTTATTCTGATTGGTACCTTACAAAAACAAAATTCGCATTTGTTAATTGTCTATGGGTGAGAGAAACCCACACGTTTGTGATTCGAGTTGGCATGACTATGAGAATGTTTGTTGTAAAGTCGTTTGGTCCTGGGGTCAAATTTGGCAAAGTTATTCGGAAAAAACAACCTCATTTCCCAGTGAAATCTAGTACCCTTGGCGTCCGCAGCGTGATGATGAGGGCGCGCAATTTGCCAACCTCCTCCTCCACCACCTCGCTAAATAGTCAAAAATCGTTCGTTCACAACGCGTTTGTGCATGTTTCTGGGCTCTCACAACCTTCACCTTACTGAAGTCGGGATGGCCGATGGGTTTATAAAGTCGGAAAGAGGTTCATGTTAAAAAGCACGCTGTCGTTCAATGCCTTTACACGTCGGCTTTGACAACGGCGCTCCCCAAAGGACGCTGGGTGTTTACGAGTACCCTAGGCGTCCGCAGCGTGATGACGAGGACGTGCAATTCGCCCTACCCCTCACTAAACCGTTAAAAAATCGCTCAATAAAGGTTTTTCCAGCTCTTTTCGCCCATTGTCACGCATTCAAAGCGGTCTACCTGTTGATTTTACATGTTCTAGTCGTGTGATTTTCTTTTTTACGCTTTACACGGCGGGAAACATTTGCAAATGTGCGCTGACGCGAACAGCGCTTCGTTACAGCGAGGTTGTCGGTTATCAGGCGCTTGCACGACGCGAATAAAGGTTTCTGAGCGTGAATAGAGGGTCTGTAGGTGTCTGTATGCGCAAACGTTGTGCCACAACGTCTAAGAACGTTTCAAGGCTCTAAATAAATAAATTTTTTTGAACCCATTACGCTTTAATCTCCAAGTTCACGACACTAACTTCGACAACGGCGTTCCCCTCGAAAACGGATTGAAAAAAGCATTAAAATTAAGTTTTTGGGCTCTTTTGGGTCGTTTGCACACCCCCAAAACATTCTAGATGATGTTTATGATGCTCTGGGTGCGTGTTGATGTTCTCTATGCTTTACATGAAATGATACAGTAGCACTTGCGTGCGGTATCGAAGTAGAGTTTTGTAATAACCTACATCTTCGTTTATCTTACACAATGCGCGAATATTTGAGTTGTTTTGAATTTACTGGCAATTATTTGCCATCCCTGTGTTCTCATTAACTTTAAATACAGTATACACAGATGGTTCTATATAAATTTTACCAGCACAAGCACATTAACGTTCGTTAGGCTGTTCAATGTAATGGGACTCTTCTATAACGCTGCATACGTTTTCTCTCGCACCAAATACAAATATTTCTTATGTATTCATTAAAATTGTGTCACTTTTTACAAGAGTGCACGTTTATTACTCTTATATTCGGTGATCATTATGAGAAAACGTTCGCATTCTAGTGTTTTTCAACTGCAAACTCGACGTTTATTTCGTATATATGTTCCCTTGCTGTCCACTACATTCAGTGGGCGCCTCATTCGTTGCTTCTTCGCGAAACTGTGAAATTTTGCAAAATGGAAGCTGGCCAAATGAATTCTCACAAAATTCAAGCAATACCCAGGCAGCTTCTATTGTTATGTGCGTTTTCTAATTAGATTCTATTGAATATTTGTGACAGGGTCATTGATCAATGTGCTGAACTCATTGGGCATTCATCACCGACTCTAAGAGTTTTATATGCCATCTTTGTTAAACTCTATCTCTCCACCTATCTCTCTCTATCACTTTTCTTTTTATTTCTTTTTAAAAATAAAAATAATTAACTCTTTTCACACAACTGTTTGTTTATTATCTTGTACAGTTGTGAACGTAATATTCGTTCAACCAAAATAATAATAAGAAATTTTCACTCATGTTAATGGGTGGTTTTTTTTTAGAGGCACAAGCTGAATTCTAGTTGAATGCACTAAGTGCCTAGACTGTTTTTTGTGTTGTTTGGTTGATGCTAATTTAATTCTATTGAATATTTGTGACAGTATGTGGCAAAGGTGCTTTTGATACATTGAAATGAATTGTAATACATTGAAAAATTTAAAAATGGGGATATTATTCATACATTATCCAAGCTTTAATCAGGAGTTTAGGACTTGTCCATAATATTTCTTATGCATACATTGATGTATGTTTTAAAACCTTATTTTAAAAATGACCACTGCATTCATTTTTCTGTCATATTTTTTTTCATAAATAAAAAATTGAAATATGGAAATAAAGCGTCTATATTCTTACTCTTGTTTTGAAAGCATTCCTTGCACAGTATCAAAGTTTTGTATCGGCCTCGGTGGCTCAGCGGTTGCGTGGTCGCCTCTCTGATGCCCGAGTACGCGGGTTCGATCCCGGCCGAGGACGACGAGGATTTTTCAGGGGGAAATCCTGAGATCACGCACTTCCTTCGGAAGGGAAGTAAAGCCGTTGGTCCCGTGTAGTCGTTTGCCGGCTGCACGTTAAAGAACCCTTGCGAGGCAAAATTTGCGGCCCCTATAACGCCGTCCTGAAATGACCATAGCAGTTGAAACGGACGTTAACAACCAAACAAACCAAACCAAACCAAAGTTTTGTCTATGTACTTTACAAATATTATGTTTAAAGAGTCATTTTGAACTATTTAAACTCCAAAGATTTGAGAAATAAAATATTCTTTGCTTTTAAAAGATGTTTTAATTAGAATAAATTCAAGTAGATTTGCACAAGTTACTGTTTTTAAGTTTTTCAACATAAAATGCCTATCTAGCAGTGTTCAATAAACCATGATTGGCTTTAAATGAATTCATTTTCTTTTAATTTCAACAATTTTAAAGTCTGTTCATTAGAAAGTTGACAACTGGCTACACATGTGCTTACTGTGAATTCACTGTGCAAGTTCATAACCTCATAAATATAGAGAAATTATCCAGGAAGTTTCAATATTGCTTATTGTTAGTAAACCACCAAAATGTGAAAATTTTCCAGTTTCTTGCATACGTTGCCAAATTTACCTGTTCTACACAGAAAAAAACCAAAATGTGTGGATTTCCAGTTTCATTCACGCTTTTTGACAAATTTTCCTATTTTCCACAGAAAACCACCAGTTTAAATGATCACATCATGAAATTTCCTGTTATAAACTTGAAGAGCGTTCCCCTGAAAGAAAGAAATGACAGCTTTGTTGTTCTCCATATGAATAGATAAACAAGACAAAAGTGCTCTTGCTTCTATTTTAGAAAAAAAAACCTTCTACAATTGCTCATTTTCTGTGGTTACCTTACAAATAGCATGTTTAAATAGTCATTCATAAGAAATTCGGTTGCAGGGCTGGCTCTACCATAGGTGCAAGTGGTGCACTTCCGCAGGGCGGCAAACTTTAGGAGACGGCAAGCAACGTTAATGTTTGGGGAATGGCAAGGGTAAAATTGCATTCTGCACGGGGCGGTAAAAATGCTAGAGCCGGCCCTGTTCGGTTGTCATTCATTTCTGTAATAAAAAATTCTCTGGCTTTTGAGAATTTTTTATAATTCACTTTACTTGATATATTTTTGTACCATACATATTTGTCTACCATACATGTAATACAAAGCCTATACCCCTTTACTCCCCTTGACTTATACTCACATAAGATATTTCTCTTTCATCAATTTGTAAGATTTTTTTTCTT